>CAOKZL010002209.1:0-552197 GCA_948472985.1 Iguana delicatissima | reverse complement strand
TAGTATAATTACGTTATTTCTAATAAACTCTTCAAGAATATATTCTGAGCTATTCTTATCTCCTTTTATAGTACCATATTTACTGGTGTATAAGACATACTTTTTTCTTAAAAATATTCTTTGAAAATGGTGTGCATCTTACACACCAGCAAATATGGTAACGCTAAAAACATAGGGAATGAAGAGTTGATACTTACGTGAACAATCATTCTGGGATGACAGGGGGAGCAATCCACTATGCCTGGGTTGACCCTCGTGCCAGCTGACGCAGGAGCCGTTCACAAGCTTTCAGAATTCCGTTAACCGATCCCTGCCCCTCTCCCTTCAGTTTACTTTTCTAGCGTACAGTACTTACTAACCCACCTATTCAAATCTGTACTTAACCTAGTGATGGGTGTGGATTGCTTCCTGTCATCCCAGAATGATCGTTCATGTAAGTATCAACTCTTCATTCTCAGGCTGACAGGAGGATCAATCCACTACGCCTGGGACTTTCCCAAGCTGTTCCCTGGGCGGGCAGTAATCTTTACAGTACAGCTTGCAGCATCCTGTGCCCAAAGGCTGCTTGAGCTGACTTATATTTAACTAACTAGCAGTGTTTAATGAAGGTGGACATTTCCCTTTCCCAACCTGCTGCTCCACAAACGTCTTCCAATGAAAAACCAGACTCATATGCCACTGACGTAGCCATTGAACGCGTGGAATGCGGCCACACATTCGCTGGCCTTGGTTGATTGGAGTCATCGTAGCATATAAAAATCAAGTCTTTATCCAAGACGCAATCACTGCTTTGCTCGCTTTTTGGCCAAGGGTTGGAAAGACAGTAGAAGGGTATCTGACTTTCGAAATTCCTTTGTTTTCTTGATGTAGGCTCTTACCACTCGTCGGACATCTAATGTGTGCCATTTTTTCTCCAAAGGATGAACTGGTTTAGGGCAAAAAGTTGGTAAATGTATTAACTGTTGTTGCTTAAGTGATGCCAGGCACTTAGGTTTAAATGAGGGGTCAAACCCCAAAGTCAACTTGTCATTTTCAAATTTACATAGGTGTTCATTCACTGACAATGCTGCCAATTCTGATACCCTCCTGGCTGACGTGATAGCCAATAAAAAAGCCGTTTTAAAAGATAGAAGCCTGAGAGAGGCCTCAGCTAACAGTTCAAAAGGTGGCTCTGTCAGTGCATTTAGCACCAAGTTTAAATCCCATGATGGAAATCTGTGCACTGTAAGAAATGATGATAATGTTGCCCCTCTTAAAAACCGTCTAATATGCGGATGACTCGCATACGAACCACCGTCTTCAGTTAGGAATGCTGACAGTGCCACTACCTGCCTTTTTAAAGTGTTAGGCCGGAGACCTTTCTCCAGTCCATTGTGCAGAAAATTGAGCATTTGTGTCACTCCTACCTCAGCTACAGAAATTCTCTTTTCTGCACACCATTTGTAAACGTTTTCCATGTCCTATCATAATTTTTTTGTGTAGATTCCCTTCTGGAACCCATCATTGTATTTACTACCCTTTCCGTATATCCCTGCTGATTTAGCAGTCGCCTCTCAAGTTCCACACTGTCAACTTCAACCAGTTCAGATCTGGGTGGTTCACAGGACCTTGACTCAACAAGTCTGGCCTGCATGGTAACGTCCAGGGTGGACTTTGGACTAGCTGCATCAGCATTGGAAACCATGGCCTCCTCGGCCAAAACAGTGTATTAATATTACTGAGGCTTTCTCCTGCTGTATCTTCACCAGCACTTTCTGCACAATTTTGATTGGTGGGAAAGCGTAGTGAGTCCCTGGTGGCCAAGGAACTGACAAGGCATCGCACGTCTCGGCACCTTTGCCTCCAAGTATTGAAAAATATCTGCTTAGTTTGGTATTTTCTGCCATAGCAAACAAATCCACCTGTAAAGGCCCAAAATTATTGTTTACTTCCTTGAAAACCTCTACATTGAGGGACCATTCTCCTGGGTGTATGTAATTTCTGCTCAAACAATCTGCATGTACATTGTGGACTCCCCTCAAGTGTACTGCTGAAATCGACTGAAAATGCAGTTTGGCCCATCTGAGACGAGTCGCTTCCGTTATTAGTGGTACTGAATCACCCCTTTCCTTGCTTGCATACATAAGCCTTTGCTGTCATGTTGTCTGTTAATACCACCACATGGTGGCCCTTGACAAGACGCACACATCTTTGGAGTGCTAGGTGAATCGCCTTCAACTCCAGGAAGTTGATGCTGAAACACCTGTCCGTGACAGTCCAACGGCCTTGTGCAGCGAACCCTGCGCAGTGGGCCCCCCAGCCATACAGACTGGCATCCGTATAATTGTACCACATTCTGTTTTTGGAAAGGTATGCCCGAAGCCACATTCCTTTCCTTCAGCCACCAGTACATGCCAGTCCGAATATTTTGAGGCACTTCTACTTTGTAATGCCATCTGTTCGCGATGGCCAACTGATGTCTCATCAGTAATCTCTGCAATGGTTTCAAGTAAAAACTGGCCCATTGTATCAAATGTGTTGTTGAGACCAAGGTGCCCAGAACTCTTGCCAGCTGCATTAGATCCACAGAATTGCTCTGCGTCAACCGACGCACTGCTTGTTGTACCTTCTCTAGTCTTTCTGAGGATAGATGCAGCCTGCCCAGCCTTGTATCGATTCTGGCCCCTAAATGGTTCAATTCCATAGTTGGGATCAGCACACTTTTTTCGATGTTTAGAGAAACCCGTAATACAACAGCACTCGAATGGTCATCTGTAAGTCCTGATGTAACTTGGACGCTATCTTGCTTTCAGCAGGATGTTGTCGAGGTAAGGATAACTGCACCCCTTGCATCTGCAGAAATGCTATTAAAGGAACTAGGACTTTCGTAAATACCCTTGGCGCTGATGCCAGACCGAATGGCAACGCCTTGAACTGATAGTGATTGTCCAGGAAATTGATCAGGTATCTCCTGCTGGATGGACACATGGGAATGTGGAGATATGCTTCCTTCAAGTCTATGGAAGTTAAGTAGTCCCCTACTTCCAAATTCTCTTTTATTGATTGTAATGTCTCCATCTTGAACTTTCTGTATTCCACAAACCTGTTGAGATACCTGAGGTTAGATACTGGCCTGTATTTGCCATTTGGTTTGGGTACTACGAAAAATACCGAATACACACCTGTTCCTCTTTGGTATTCTGGAACCTTCTCTATGGCCCCCATGTCCAATAGGTGCATAATTTCTTGCATTGCTACTTGTCGTTTCCTGACCTTCCGGTACTGGGGAAGGAAGAAATCTGTCCTTGGGAGAGATGTGAAACAATATTTTGTAGCCTTGAGTTACATCTAACACCCACCTGTCTGATGTTATCTTTGGCCACCTGAACCCAAAGGACAGAAGTCTTCCCCCCACTTTCCTTTGTTGACAGTCAGTATTGCTGTTTACCTCGCTTGGGATTAACCCCAAGCTTTCCCTGTCCTTGTCCCTTGTCTATTGGTTTGATACTGTCTTGTAAGCTGTGGTTATGATCTGCTCCATTGCAACCTACCAGATCTATATTCTGAATTCCTTGGTATAACCACAAGCTCTTCCACCCCGAAAGGAGTAATTAGAGCTCCTAAAGCCTCTTCTATCTACTTTCCTTTTCTGAAGGGTTGGCATGACTTGTTTTTTATCCTTTGTCTCCACCAATATCTTTTCCAATGCGGTAGAGCCAAAGAGCAGATCACCCTGATATGGTACATGTGCCAAATTGCTACGAGACTTCTGGTCTGCCTCCCAGTGTCGCAGCCACAGGGAGTGCCTTGCTACCGTTATAGGTTTATGTTCATTGCTGCATATGCTGTAGCATCCAAACCAGCATCAGCAATAAATTTAAGAACTATTTGTTCTACTGCTTTTATTAACTCGTTCATTGACAGATCTTGTGACTCTAAGATGTCTTGAGACCATATCACTGCTGCCTTGGCAAACATCGAAGCCACTGCTGATGCTTTAACTGTTGCCAAGGCAGCCTCGTGCGCCTTCCTCAGACAAGATTCTGCCCTTCGCTCATCCATTTCTTTAAGCTGAGTGTCTCCCTCCCTGGGGACAATCGCACCAAGACACCAGTCCTACAATAGGAGCATCCACAGGGGGCACTTTTAAGAATTTAACATCCTGTTCCTGGAAGGAATATAACTTATTGTTGCATGTCAGATTTTTTCTGGTACTTCCCTATTATTCCACTCTGCTCTAATTATATCTTTGAACAAATCTGGCAGAGGGAACTCCATGCACCTCAACTCTCTCTTCCTTATTACTGCTGCTATTCTACATTCCTTACCTACTTTGTCCTTTTCTCCCTTAGAGTCATGCAGCCCTAATGTTTGAAGCACCCTTCTAAAATACTCTTGAAGGAGTCAGCCTCAAACATCCATCGGAATTTATCTTTTCATCTTTCTCAGCATCAGAAACATCAGTTTCCTCTACTTCCATCAATTCTTCCTCATCTACCTCTTCATCAGTGTAGGTGTCAACATCAGGCATATCAGAGGCCACCCCTCTTGCCTGTAGTGAATCTAGTGTTTTCAATGTAGATTTCTCCCGGGCAGATCCTTGCTTTCCCTTTGTGTTAGGTGAAAAATCCAATTCAATTCTCCTTTTCTTTAACTGGTTTTCCCTAACTTCCTCATCATCCACAGACTCCTCATCATTTAACCTTTTCTGACTGCCAGTTCTCTGGGTATTGGCCATCATTTGTGATTGTAACTCACGCTGCTTGTATGTACTGCTTGTTGTGTGGGCTACCAAATGCTCATTCATTCCCATTTGTTCAGCAGAAACTTGGTGAACTGGCCTTGGTAAAATTGCTTGGAGCTGTGAAGACACAGCCTCCCTGATCATAGCCTGAATTTCCGTGTGAAGTTCTCCATTATGCATGACCTCTGACTTACTTGGCCACCCCAGCATACCTGTTCATGGTCACACTGTGGGTCTGCCCCCTCTGCGGCGCGTTCTGAAGCCATCCCTCCATGAAGCGCTGCATTTCTGCACTCCAAGGCCCATACTCTGCCGCTGACGCGGCTTGGCCATCTCCTACTGCTGAGTTCGCCATTACTGGAATATTAGCGCTGCGCACCTGCGCAGTCCCTGTCAAACTTGGGCCCTTGGAGGTATGTGCTTGCGTCGGCACACCTAAGATGGTGTCCAAAGCATTGAGGGAGTGGCTGAACCCTTTGGGCGCCATCTTGGAACTCTTATTTCCAAGATGGCGGCCGGAACTCTTGGAGGTGAGTGGCTTCGTACTTTCTTTCAATACCTTTTTACTCCATGTTTTTCTTTAGGTTTCTTTGTATCTGCCTTTTTATCTGCCTTTTTACCTCCTTGACTTTCTTTGCTTTTGATATTTTCTGGTCATCTGCCTCATTCTCACTGGAGGACAGGAATATTTTCTGGAGCTCAGCAGCGCGTTCTCATCCAAGAGACGCTGTGCGAACTTCTGTGCTGCTGCTCTAGTCACCTCGTCTGAAGCCTGCCTTGCGGTGGTCTTCTGGACGGAACATTGTACTGTAGCGACTGAGCCCAACTCTGTGGTGCTGTGGATCACTTCACCCATAACGTGTTTCACCGCTGTAGTGTTTTCCATCTTTCCTGCTATTTCAAAAACCTCCTCTCTTAATTTCTTAATTTCCTCACTAGCCTACTCGGGAGAGGGAGTCTGATGCGTCTCACTGCACGCAGGAGGAAAGAAAAACTGAAGGGAGACGGACAGGGAGTGGTTAACGAATTCTGAAAGCTTTCGAATGGCTCCTGTGTCAGCTGGCACGAAGATGAACCCAGGCGTAGTGGATTGACCTCCTGTCAGCCCGAAAAATGAACCAGGAGCCAAAGTTCTTGCTCAAGCAAACAGGAAGGGAAGGGGTAGTGGAATCCAGGTGAAGCACTCCTTACCTTCTCCTCCTCTCCTGTGTATTTTTACTCTCCTAGGGCCCAAGAAAAACTGGTGCAGCACTCCCTTCATTCCCCTCCTCTCCTGCTGCAGCACTCCTCACCAGGGAACTAAAAACCATTTTTTCTTGAAAAATACCCCTTGAAAGTGGGGTACGTCTTATATGCCAGTGCTTCTAATATGCTGGTGTTTCTAATATGCTGGCATATTGGCATGTTGTTTAAATCAGAGTCAAGAGCTATATGTTACAACTGAGATCTTACAAATAAATTGCAGCTTTTGGATAGAAAATGATAGATGGGATGATGCAAACACAGCTGAATGAAGTGCTATCTCCTATACAACAACAGCACAAAGAAGTGACAGAGTCAGAAAAATAAATGTGAAAGCAGTGAGTGTACAACTAGAGCTGAGATCCTTGGCTCCTGTTCCAGGTATTACCATTGTATGAGAAACTAAGTATGTTAGAAGCAACACAACTGTCTTCAAGGACTGCAAGCTGTTATTTCTCTCATTATGCAAAATGAAAAAGTTAAGCTCACAAATACTAAGGTGCTCAAATACACTACAGTGAGCAATTGGTAACTTCAACTTTGGTTTGATAGCATACCACACAAAATTACAAGAAAAATAAGCAGAAAATATCCTGGTTTATAGTGAAGCCATTATATATTTATACAAGCATGCGCGCACATGTGTGCGCACACACACATAGAAACATGAACAAACATACCTATTTACATTTATTTTCCTTCTTCTTAATTTGGAAAAATTATGATTAATAGTGACAGTCCAGCTATAACTCTGTGCTGTATTGTACCCAAATGCACTGAATACAGTCAGAACTCAGGTAGAAAAAAAGCACATACGCAGCAGAATGTTGCATTAAAAAAATTTCTCAATAGGAAAGTGTATAATGTTATGTGCAGGTATGTATGTTCACAAGGAATAAATCCACTTAAATACTGCGTTCATTATAGTGAATAGCTACTTTAGTAGTAAAACCTCAGTCTACATTAGGTTTAGAAACAGTATATGTATTGCAGTAGTTTAAGGATATAATCCATATTGTTTTGGTTTATACCATGTGAAGTTTGGGTAACAGTATAGTATTTGTAGTTGGTGTTTAAAATTTCTGCTGTTTAATTTTTCAGGGTTCCATTACTAAAAACTTGATCAAGATATAAATTGGACTATGCATACCACCTTGAAAAACAAAGCAGCTTAAATATTCTGTTTTGCCACTGGGCGTTCTATAATATATGAATAGAGGCTGCAATTTTAAAAGTTCTAAGTTAATTTCAGCAGGAATATATATTAGGAAAGTATTAACATTTTTTTCAATTGAAAATGTTCAATAGCTTGTTCTGAAATTACTAAGAAGATTAAACTTCCAGCCCTTTCTTTAGAGGTCCAAAGGTTTTAAGTGAATTCAAATATATAGACCAATCAATGGCTAACCTCCAGTGACAGCTGAGAACCCACTTGAAGAATCTGTGCCCATGAAAAGTTCCTATCCCCCCCACAAAAAAAATTTCACAACATTTTAAAGCAAGCCATTTATAGCAGTTAGGGAGGCATTTGAAGAAAATCACACTGAGCATATGGAAATAACAGTACATCCCTTTAACTGCAAACTAGAAAGATAATCAGTTAAAGAGACAAACTACTGCAAAATTATATTAACTACTGCTGCTACAAATGAGTCTAGAAAAATGAAGATTAATTGTTCACTTGACTATTAGCTGCTAATGTATTAAGATTAGATTCTTCAGTATCTGATAAAACTAGACAATTAAAAATATGCATACTGTACTTTAGTATAAACAGATTTTGATACCAATACGTAATGTTTTAGTGAAAAGGTATAAAATTAGATACAAACCAAGTAAGTTTTAAACACAAACATCAAATCTGCCATGTAAACAAGTCACAAGATTAGTAGTTTTAGAAAACAGGAGACAAAACAAGATCTTACCATCCATCTTGTCAGAAGTATCCTCTTTGTTGAAAGAGCAGGCAAAGAAACAGGGAAAACTTAGTGTGTTAGACAAATAGTGTTGATAAGGGAGCCATAAAACATTCATTAAGGAAACCATATCAGTATGAATAGTCAACAGTCACTAGTACAGTGCAGTCATGCTTGTGCTAACTTTAGCAAGTTAGCAATTTTCAAGTCAATGTACATAAAATTGTAATATGATATCAGTATCATCTTTGTTAAAACTCAGGGCTTTATTAGTGTTCGTTTCACTCTGCCCAAACTGAACATAGTATCAAACAGTATGGTTCAATTAACAAGTTGTATCAATGGGGCTGGATTCAGATCAAGTTCTCTGTATTTTTGATCCACTGAAATCAAGAGGATTTTCTTTTCAATTAACTTGATCTGGATGAAACTCATAGTATAAAGCTAAATTAACAATCCTGTTCTCTAAAAAGTATTGAAGAACAAACAAACAAATAAAAAATACCAGCACAATAAAGATGGAAGAAAGGAAATTGGTGTGTATAGTACTTTTTGTCAAAAACAAAAAGGAAAAGATCAATTCTGTTATGAATGCTCAGAGGAATTTATACCTAATTCTTGGCTATTACTATAACTATTAAAATGTTGAACTAAAACTAATATTTCAATCGAAAATATACTTATTTAACAGTACCATTCAAATATACAACAAGCCAAATGAAAATTCTCTCCCAGCAAGTTGAACATGCTGTTTTATATCGTTGCTGTTTGTATCTTGAAGTTGACTCTGATCTATAGAAAACTTAGCTTAACTTTTTTTTGCAAGATTTATTCAGGAAACTTGCCTTTGCCTTCTTCTGGGTTGAGAGACTACAACTAGCCCAAGGTTACCTACTGATTTTCCATGGCTGAGCAGGGATTTAAAACCTGGTTTCCTGATTTCTTAATCCAACATTCAAAGCATTACACTGTATTGGCTATTTTATATCTACCATATTTTGTATTGCCCTATAGTTGACTACAGAGAGATGGCAGAATTATCCAATGTAACTTGGAGTTCAGATGAAAGCAACACTAGCTTCAACCTACACCAAGTTTTACCATAATCTTCAGACAGTAACACAGGAAACAGACAAGCCATTTCAGAAATCAGGGGAATGTGATGTGAACTAAATTGACTAGCAAGGACGTCCTGGTTTATTTTTTTAATTGTAACTAACTCTTGGAAAACACACACACACACACACACACACACACACACACACACACAGTCTAATTCTTTATGCCCAGTCCAGAATTGGCCTCATTCTATTAAAGATTAACAGGCAGGCAGATTTCATGCTTGCTGAACCTTCGTTTGTTTATTTTAATTAGCCAGAAAATGGCAGAAATAGTGGCTTGGGGAAGGAGCATACATTGAGAATTCAGAATGGTCTGAGGATATATCAGTGTGTCTTTCTGCATCTTCGCACCCTAATTTAGAAGCAGAATGAATAAACAGATTTTTTTTACTACTATTGTTAAAGAAGTTATCCTCTTCAACTCGTCAACCGAAAATCACACATGTACGGAGCTATAACTAGATCCTGGTCACTCCTAAAGTGGTCTACTCACTCCTAAAGAAGAAAACCAGAAGTTTTCAGCACCTACAAACCACAGGATGTGTTACCTATTAACATTATATTTCAACAAAAGACTTAATCTTCAATATATTTTGACCATCATCCCAGTCTAATCCTTACTCTCACTGATTTCATCTCTCTCAAATTAATCAACCACAGCAATTTGATACTCCTTCCGAATTACAGACCAGGGTGATAGAGCCACCAGAACTGAACCACTTACAAACTGTCGCACTATGTCAGTGGGGGTATAAGTTGAAGTGTGTGCTCTAATATGCTAAGAATGGAGCAGAAGTATGTCTGTGGGGTAGGGGAATATTTGCCTTAGAATTGTGGGGACTGATTGTCATGAGTAGGCCAGCAGAAGGCACTGTATTTTTGCAGTATCCTTTTTTAAAATACCACAGAATAGGTATAGTTGGCACAGTTTATCCTTAACTACAGCTGTTCTACAGCTGGTTGTAAGTTTGGTGATGCCTCCTTCCAAGTAATCTTTAAGGCATGGGTGGCCAAACTACAGTCCCCCAAGGATTATCACGGCCCCCTAAATTATGGAAAGTTGAACAAATCCCCCTCATTGTCAATTAATACCCCTTCAGGCCTCTGGGAATGCTACTGACCACTTTGCCATGTTTTCTGGCATTTCTCCTCTCCTTTCTTTTAAACCCGTGGAGATCTTTGCTTGAAAGTGATGAGCCGAAAATCAACAGGAAGTGACCAGACTAGGAAGTCACTTTCTATTTTGAAAAAAAGATTTGTATAGACTGAAAAGAATTCTCTACAACCCTCCCCCAAGTGCGCTTCCCAAATGTAACGAAATAGCCAATGTCATCCACTAGAAGTGCCATTAATTTTTCAGGTCCAAAACTTCAGTCAGCCTCCCATCTCTGCTTTAAGGGAAAAAAGTTGGACAGGAACATTTTATCCAACTCAACTATCATTAGACTAACCTTTTCTTGCTTTGCTAGATGTGCAGATTGGTAAAGAATGGCATCTAGGGTGCATACTAGAACTGACTGATAAATTATCAAAACTGTACTAGAACTTTCTATAGCACAAAATATCCTTTTTTGTCACATTCTGTTGCACAGAACCATTGATATTTGTGATATACAGTCTATGTGCTTAATAGCTTTGTCAACACATTATTGAGAAATCCAAAGTCCTTTAGATGATATAAGATAAAGTTTGCCTAACTTGTTTAGTAGCAAGAGAAGAGAACCTATAAAGTCCTATATGGTTCGGGTCCAGGCTGTCTGAAGGACCATATCTTCCCCTGGCCAATCTACAAGAGAGGCACTTCTCTCTTTATCACCTTGAGTTTAGTTTGGGAAAAGTGGGATACAGATAAATTTATGAACGGATGGAAGAGAGAGAACATTATTTGTTACCAAGGTACAATGATTCTGGATGAGAACAACTTCCTTACATGTTTTTCATCATCCAGCAATTCTCTACTTTCTTCTGTAGTCATTACTACAGAATGACTACTACAGAATGGTGAAGGCTCTGAAATGCGCTCTGGTGTGAAAGACTTAACACTGTCTAGTACCTCCTCAAAGAGGTATATGAACAAGTGGGACCAGTTTTATTTCTACTGCAAGCTTCATTATCATCTGCAAACAGCCAATGTACTCCAAATCATGTGACACTATTCAAAGGAAAGAGACACATGATTCCTGCAAACAGTGAGACAAGACTGCAAAATCTGATGAAACACAACTGCAAAGTAACATGTTCAAATCATGCCAGTTCATAATCAGCTTGGGTCTATCAAATACATGTTAGATACGCATGTGAAGATGAATATCATATTCCATACATTTCATACCCCATTAACCTTACAAATCAATTGCTTCGGTAACAAACGCACTTCTTACAACAGGGACACCTACAGTACATCTTTCTACTGAAGGAAACCAAACTTAACAGTCTACTTTATTCAGAATTAAATCCAACAGCATTAACTCCCTAATAAACATGCCTCGGTATTCTTCACGCTAGAGTAATCATTTATACTGAAGTTTTCATCTGCACAAAACACTGATAAATGTACAAAAAAGCAGCTTAAAGAAATTGCATCAAAAATTTCTACACAACAGTTTCTCAGTTTATGGAGCCAGACATTTTATTAATATCACTGTATGCACACTGAAAAATATCTAAATGCAGAGAAAGGACTTTTATCAGTGGCTTACTGTATCACTGAACAGGCTTACTCACCTAGTGAAGCATATGATCCTGGAGGTAGACCAGCTGCAGCAAAGCGGCCAGCTGCTCCTGACTGGCCAATAGCATGTCGTGCTTTTGCACCGGCAGCAGCATTAACATCAATGTCACTGCGAGACCTCTGTAGTGTTCCTGGGCTTGGAGTGGGCTTGGTACTCCCTGAAACTGAAAGTAAAGGTCATTAAACTGAATTATTTCATACTATATTTATATTATTCTCCTAGAAGAAGTAATCTATGCACAGTATGCCCTCCATATATGCAGGAGTTCTGCTCCAGGAACCCTGTGTAAAACAAAAAATGTGAAGTGTCATGCCCCATTATAGTGATGTGTGTGTGCCCCTGGCAGTGTGGGATTGTGCCAGCTATATCTACTGATATATAATGAGAATGCAGGACTTTGCACAACCTCGCATTTGGGTGTGTGGAGGTTGCGGTAAGCGAGGAGCCATGGTATTTTACTTACAGGTACAAACAAAAGGCCCTTTAAGTAGTCAACTTGGGTAAATCCTTTCAAAAATGCCCTTTTTTAAAGTCCAGAGTAAGTTTAAGTTTGTATTGTACTAAGGTATTGGCATTAGAAAGTTTTATATGCAACACTAGAAGCATTACCTCTGCCAGCCATACTTGAACTGGATGTGGACCATTTTGACGAGAAAGGACGACTGAAACAAAGGGAAGAGGGATAGTTTTTAGTAATGCATGTTATTGTAATCTTAGAACATAGGTCCTGTGCCAGTTTGTACAAACTATATCTGCTGTGGTTTTCCTACCAAGTCACTTGAATATTGGTGCTTGTTATCAAAACAAACCAAAGAAACAAAACTATAAAAAATCCTGGGTTCTTTCTCTGATTTGCTGAGAAAGAAATAGACCAGAGAGGGGGCTGCACCTGACTCCAGTAACATGCTAAGCTATTTGGTTTCTTTTGTCACTCCTGCTGCAAGCAGAAGTAAACTGCACAGCATACTGTTCATCACTAACAAATGAGGGTTCTTGCTTATTGTTTTGTACAAACTGGACCATTTTTTCCCCTTCAGTTTAAAATTCTTAATTCTATAAGGAAGTCTTGCCTGTCTTCTGCAGACCTACATACCATTTACTTTCCAACATTATATTGCTATTGGTATGACAAAGCAGTTTTAAAGTCTTGAGGCAGCCCATACAATTCTCTGAGTTCCATGCCTCTATTTCGGAATCACATGATCTCATCCAAAAATGTATTTGCAAATTAATGGTAGTGCCATAATGTGGATATCATTTATGCACCCCCATTTAAAGTAATACAGTGTGGGCAATCAAAATTTGTATTCAAATATACATCAGTTTTATGCCCAGCTTTATGATTCAGCAAATGATCCATGTGTGTAAATAAGTTTCCATGCACAGATTTTCTTATCTGGATCAAGATAAATATATTTTTTTCTAAAATTTTCCTTACTTGAGGCTTTCCTGTGAACTGGAAGACGATCTGTCTGACTGTGGAAGTGATGCAATACTACCAGAATTCTTTAAGTACGTCTGGAGACTTCTTTGATAGGATGGTTCAAGACTATTATAGAGTACCTCTGCTTCACCTGGGAAATGGTTTCTCAGACCTAAATAAGTCCTGCAAGCAAATCATATAAAATATATGGAAATACGGTCATATAAAATATATGGCAATATGGTCACCTAAGTATTTTTTGTTAATGCAGACAATAATCCACTAATACTACTGAAAAGAAAAATCAGGAAATATATTTCTGATTTAAGTAATTAGTTCAGAAAAGTCTGATGCTCTACCCCAAAATTATGTGGTCCAAACACATACATAAAGGAGAAGTTATTATACCTTCAAATATACATTTTTTAAAACGGCAATTTACACTTTCAAAACTAGATACATGATATATGAATCTTACTTTCTTGCCTCCACTCGTGCTTCAGCATCAGCATCATGAATGCCCTTTTTAATAGTTTCAACAAGGACAGCTGCATGCCTGTAAGAGACAACCCAGGCCTAGTGTTATATGTATCAAGATTATTTTGTCTATATTTTGCTTCCTTAAAAGAATGTTGGTACTTATTAAAAAGTTTCTTCCACTATGTATACAGAAACATCAAGTATGGTTTCACTTCTGCCTACTCAGTTAGGGGAAATGTGCATACATACTCTGTAATGCTTATAATAACTACCTTACCAATTCAAAACCATGGAAAAAATTTTGATAGCAGATCTTCATTCCACAGGAAAAAAATCATGGAAAAATATGATTAAAAGAAACTACAGACTTCTGAGATGATGTTAGGTGTTTTGAGATTCTTATGTCAGAATTTCTTTGAGCAAACCTAAGATCTCACAGAGAGAGGCACCCTCCTCTTTGTTCCAACTATAATGGAGACACAGTTGAGAAGGACAACAGAAACATTTCTTCCCAGTGGATGCTTCTAAATTCCTTGCCCTGACAAGCTAGGTTAGCACCTTTTTTTAAATTGTGTTTTGTCATATAGTGAAGACTTTACTGTTTAGGCAGGGTACATGAATGTGCCAATTAATGAACGAATGAATTAATCAATCAACTGTTCTATTTGTATTATTGATTTTGATTCTCTAATTTATTGTATTTTATTCTACTTATTATTGGTTTTAGCTGCTGTCAGGCAATCTTAGTGGCATGTCTGTGAACTTATGGTGACCCCACAAATTTCATAGGGCTTTCTTAGGCAAGGAATATTCAGAAGTGGTTATGTCAGTTCCATCCTCTGAAATATACCCTACAGTACTTGGTATTTATGGTCCCCCATCCAAGTATTAAACAGGGCTGACCTTGCTTAGCTTCCAGGATCAGTTAAGACCTGGCGCATTCAGGCTGGAAGGGTGAAAATAAGTTTTTCTAAAAATAATAATACAGTATGGTATCTTGGAAAGATTGAGGAATTGTCCCCTGGCTGAGAAAGCATGTTCTGCAATGCTCTCCTTCTAAAGCAGTGGTTCTCAACCTGCGGGTCCCCAGATGTTTGTGAACTTCAGCTCCCAGAAGCCCTGAGCATTGACCATAGTGGCTGGGGCTTCTGGGAGCTGAAGTCCACGAACATCTGGGGACCCACAGGTTGAGAACCACTGTTCTAAAGGCTGCCTTGGAAGTGAGTATCTTTTCCCATGAAGGAGAGAGTAACAAGATCAACAGGTTATCCAAATATACACTGTATGCATATTGATATCTTTCCTCACATCCAGTTTCAACATTTTATTGTTCAAGCAGATTTTTGCAATGAAAAAGAAGAAACTTCTAAGATCAGTGGAATAATCAACATTAAGGGGTGAGGTTTGGTATGTGAAACATCTAATCTTATGAAAGCCCTTTAGTGGTACTTGTCAGAAAGAGCAAGAGCCTAAGATATCTTACAAGAGGATATGTTTTGCAATAAGGAAGATGTTTTGAAAGAGGGAGGTCCCAGCACCAGTTTTAGCAGCTCAAAAGATATTGTGGGAGACTTTATGGAACTGTGTGCGTTTTCCACATGGGCAGCCTACAGCTGGATGGTCAGTTAGTTATGCTCCTCACAGAATCACTGAAGATGTAAATGCACGCTAAGCACTCTGCCTCTTGGTTTGAGGGTATGAAATCATCTCTCTCTTTAGAATGTTAATCCCTAGGAACAGACCTGACTGTTGAAAGGGTCAAAGTTCCTTCAAGCCTCCTTTTCTGTGCTTTATCTGGTGAAAATTTTTTACATCATCTGGTGAATGATTCCATCAGTACATATACGTAGCAGACTGTTTTCTTAAGGAAAGAAGGGTGTTGACTACTGCTGTTAAAGAGTCACATTCAAGCAGCTTTACCATTCATTTTACTAGTGGCTAAGACCAGGACTAGCCTTTCTGTCCATGATTTCCTTTTGCTGGGAAGAAACTATGGCTATGTCAAAGTCAGGTGGATTACATATGACAATCAGGATCAACCTGGCCAGAATGGCATGACAGGAACTACCAGTGCCTATTTCATTCATGTTTAGCACAGCATCCTTGCTTAGTGAGAGACTGAAAAGATGGTACACATAATGCATGAAAACTACAACTTCCCTTCAAGCATTTGTTACCTTTACCCTCTCTGTTGGAAATCTTAAAAAGAGAAATTTTGCAGTTTATGGAGCAAAGAGGTTGAGACCAACAGGGCAGAAGTCAATTTGGTTCAAGCTCCATTAAGACAGACTGAAGTCCTGGCAACTGAGCCAGTGAGATGTACTACTGAAAATCCCCAAGATATAGTGCACAGTCATGAAAACAAAACTCATTCTGACCTCAAAGGGGAATGGCCTCCAAAATAGGAAATTGCCTTTGGTCCAAACTTGTCTTATTGACATGGACCTTCTTCATGGCACATCAGGGGTGTCAAGGCTAATGTGATTACAGTACATTCTAGTCAGCTGGTACAGAATGGTTCTCTTGACTACTGAGGTCAATGTAGCAGGTTCCTAATTTGGAGGGTGATGTCCACAGTTATAAGTAAATTAGTAAAATCCTTGGTAAAATTAATGGTTTAGGGCTCAGTTGTTATTTGAATGATGATCTCATTTCCATTAAAACAAAAACAAAAACAAAACCGCTGTGCGCTCGATGACTAAAAACAAAAAGCAGAAGTGGATAGCAATTATTGCGACCATTAAAATATTACAAAAGTAGTAAGAGGAGAATTCGAAGCACTAGCTTTTGAATTCTCCACAGTACTTCACTGAACAAGATGATATAAAAATCAGGGGATGAGGAAAAAGAAAAAGTCGAGAAATCGGGACAGACGTGGTAGCTTTGGAGAAGAAAAAAAAAGAAGCCATTGCTATGAAAAAGCCTGAAAAAGTAGAAGTCTTCTGGAACTCTGACTA
Source organism: Iguana delicatissima (assembly GCA_948472985.1). NCBI lineage: Eukaryota > Metazoa > Chordata > Lepidosauria > Squamata > Iguanidae > Iguana > Iguana delicatissima. The sequence continues at coordinate 535,603 of CAOKZL010002209.1, read as the reverse complement.
TTCTGTTTTGTCTTTGTCCAAAGAAAGGGGATTCTAACTGATTTTTATTGTAGTTGAGAGGTGGATCGAATGTGGCCCCAAGCCTCTTCTTGTCCTTCCTTGCACCCCTATAGGGGGCCATGCTACCACATTTTCAGATCTCTGACCCGTTTAGACCAGGGAGGGGGTTCAAAAATCTGAAGCAACTTAAGGCTGCTTTTTAAGCAAGTTAGGGCCTAAACATCTCTGCCACCACAACATAGCCTTACTATTTTGCAGGATTATGTAGAGGGCACATTAAGGCCTTTTTTAAAAATGGGTGACGGGATTAATCATGGATGTGAGGGAGTAGCAGTAATTGACTGAGACTGCATACAGCTCCTAGAACTCTAAGAGATCCTATACCTACTGTAGTAGAATATAATAAATATAATATTATATGTAATAGACACAGGGCAGAATCTGCACATGTAACTGTGGCTTACAAACATATATGTCTCTTTATGAATAGAGTGCAGGGCCTATTCTTTTGGCTTCTGCACCCTGTCCAAAATGGGCACATCATTCATTGATCACATCATTCATAAAACCTGTTGACTCATTACCTGCTCATCAAGAATAGGCATAAGTGAGAAACTGTGTCATTTTGGGCACACTGGATCTTGGGCAATTCCTTACCTTGTGGAAGGTTGCTGGATGAAGTACTATAGAGTCACTGTTCTAAGAAAAATCTACCTTATCACCATCTGGAAGTCTTCAAGAAGAATGCTTTAGTATGCCTTACTTTGGTCTGAGAGGTGATCAAGAGGCCATAGCTAGTCCCAGCAAACAAGAGCAGAAAGCTGTTGCAGTAGGTATAGATCCAGTATGTGAAAGGCAGAAGACACAGAACTTTTTGGACAGACATTTGGATAATCAATGATTTTGGGTGCTAGAATTTACTACTAAGAAAAACAAAGCTGTAGTTCAGTTTATTCCAGTGTATCTCACTGCAGTGCAAAGAAACTCTTTATGTTAGGAATTTCTTTATATTGGGAAGGCTGAGTAATTGGGAAGGCTGAAGCCACTGGTGCACAGTTCTTGTATATGTTACTTCCTTTTTTCCAAATTTCTTCCTAAACTGCTTCCTTGCCTGTGTCACAAGGAATGTAGAGAAAACTGCAAGGTGAAAAAGAAAGAAGACTTGCTGTTTTTTTAAAAAAAGAAAAATAGGTTGGAAGAGAAGCAGAGGATGGAGAGTCAGAAGGTAATTAGAAGAAAATGAGCTTTGACGAGAAATCTAGCTCCTGAGCAAGATATGGAAATGGGAAGAAGTTTACTCTAGGGAGTATCAAAACTTTAATCACATGTAATCTCTCCCTCTTGAGCCAGAATGGTATAACAATACTCTACTCTGGACAGATGCTACAACAGCAGAAAAAGTTATTTCTCCAAATCCTAATTAGAAAAAAATAAGAAAGCTTTCTATAATCCACTTTTTCTAGGAGGGAAATATCAGAATAGCATCAAGAGTCGTGATGGGAAACAGCCATTTTAAAATACAATGCATGAAGATTTTAGACTGACAGGAATAACAAGAGATAATTAACCAGAAGCTGATCTGACACTTGGTTACGCAGGAACATGCAGCTAGAAATGACACATTCCTTATGATGTACAGGACACAAAGAAGATTGATTTAATCTGTAGAATTAGGTTAGTACTGCAATGTAATTTAAAAAAAAAAGGCTGACTGGAGAACTGTAAGACGTAATAAAACGAGTCTTCATCAGTGAGGAATGCATTTCTATCCCAGACAACCACATTACACTGGCAAAAATCTACACAGGCATAGAGAAAGGCTCTTGCTGGTATTAGAGCTCTAAATGAAGTATTTTGTGGGTGTGTCAAGGACAGCCTTTGACTCAAAACAAACTTGACCTCTTAACAGCTCCATAGATCAAAGTACATCAAAACAGAACAAGAGTCCTTCCTTTCCAGTAGTATCAACAAAAGAGAAAAGAGAAAGAAGGTGAATAGCGCCCCCAACACCCTGTCAGCACTAAGCTAGCCAGAATTGGGAGCTGCTGGTTCCTCAATGCCATGGAATGTAGCATTAATATCATTATGTAATACTCAACTGCAACAGAGAGAAATACTACAGAAATAAAATAAAATTAGTTCTTCTGTTCAAATAGTCAATGATATTGTAACGGAAGCCCTAGAACTAGGACTATGACAGACTGGATTGCATATCGAAGAATCCCCTATTCATGAATCTCTCTACATCATTTAGCAAAGCTGAAAAGTGTTTTGCAATGGCTCACAATGTTTTTTTTTTAAATAATCTATCTGATCTGAAGCTACTTTGACCAAACTTTACAGACCAATCATTAAGTTTGTTACTAAACTCTCAATTGCAACCTGAGGGCAGGGAATTGTCAAATTAACAATTTGTAAGCCGCTCTAGGAGCCTTTTTGGCTGATAGCCAGCATATACACCTCTAAACAAAAATCTAAATAAATCCTACAGTCTAAATCAATAACATGATTTTTAAAGGATTTATCCCAACCAACAGGATTGCATATTCAACTATTACAAACAATTAAAACTATGGTTGTTTCTTGTGGGATTAAAGTAGGAACTCATCTCATAAAATAATGTTCTTTTCCCTCTGTGCTGGAAAATAGGCTGAAATCATTACCTTTCCAAGGAATGAGTCTGCCACTCTTGCAATAATAGGTCTAGAAATTCAAATGAGCGCCTGGAACAGACAAGGACTGAAGTCAGTTATAAATCTCCGAAAGATGACAGAAGGTATAGGCTCGGACATTTAACTAAGAGTCCAAGACCTGGTAGTTGATACTAACACTATAAGAAACATACATGGGCAGCATCCAAAGAGTCAGTGATATGTCTAGCATGTTTTTAACAGCAAAACCCTTCTGAATGAAAAATTGCTTTTGTTTTCTCAGTGTCAGCTTGCTGTGAGTGGGTGAAGACTTGAGAAACAAAACATCCTGGGGCATTAAGAACCATGTACAGTTTGTACTTAGAGGACCCAGTGAAATCATTGGGGCATAACTAGATTACTAAGTTTGTTAATAAATCTAGCTCCAACTGTATGCATAATTTATTTGACACAAGTCAGAGATGCACGTCAGATGGCAATTGCTACAAAATTAATAGTAAAATATTAATTTAGCTACCAGCTATTAAAGTTCTTAAAATGGAGTTCTGAAATGTTTTGAGGAACTAACAATAACTAATGTTATTAAAAACTCAAACAGGAGTAAGGAGAAAAGAAATGAGGACACTGATACCAACTTAGATGTCTTAGAGGCTACACTTTAACAATAATAAATAAAGTTAGGAGAATGATTGCAAAAATCTAGGTCTTTACCTGGCCAGTTCAACTACCAGAAGATTATCTTGCACTATTCTAGGTCAAGTACTAGAAAGGAGAGTTTGCTTTAGATTTTGATTGCCTTTTATTGGCATTGCTTTAAGATGTTCTTAGGCCAGTTCATAAAACATAAAACAGAAGACGACTCAAAAACCCAGCAAGTAGGTCTGAAATAATAAACATCTTTAAGCATTAAGTTTTACAGCACAATCCTATCTATTTACTTGGGAACAAGCTCACTGAGTAGCGTGTACAGGAAAAATGGCATATACAAGACAGCACAGGCATGGCAGATGTGTGCAGGACTGAAGCCTTCACTGTGTGGTTCAAATACAGCATTATATGAGGTGCTCCCTAGACAAAGCTAACTTCTGGTTCTGGATATATGGGTGACACAAAAAATCAAATAAACAACAACAGCAAAAGAATGAAATAATCTCCCAAATTTAGTGAAGCAATCAATGTAGTATTCAAAAGTACTGGATCCAACTTTACTATTATTTAGAACAGACCTATCAAAATGAATGGACCTTAAGTTAGTTACGACTAACATCAGCCTCACTGATTTCAAACACTCTAAATCTGAATAAATTAGGATCTAATCCAATGTATGATACCTATAAAATACTCACCTCCTGACTGCAACAGATTTTGAGGTACAGTTGCTCGTTATTAAAGGTATGAGTCGGGGCACATGGGTATGCTGAAAAGAGAAAAATACTTTCTTAAATTGACCACAAGGCATTCCTTGTAAAGTTAATGTGGCGTTTCTAAACTGGGATACACAGAATATTAAAGCAAGTTATTTAAAAACTGTATGTGAGTAAAAAGGTCTTCAGCTAGTACCAATACGCCATATAAAGATGGCACCAAGCTCTCTGTAAAACCTCTTCTCTAACTGGGCTACCACTATTGAGAGCACTCAGTTCCTATTGCTTACCTGCTTCAAATCGTTTGACAGGAGTACTAGAAGAAAAGATCTTAAGATTTGGATGGGAACACATGGAAGATAGTCTGGTCACAAGTTACTTAAGGGCTTCAAAATTAAAGCTACTGTTTTAAATATATAATTCCATATTTTGTCAAAGAGAGTCATCAAAATGGATTAAGCATGAAGCTAACAATTTTATGTAATTCAAACATTAATAAATCCTAGTGTGGAAGAAATTAAGACATGTAGTACTATTTTAATGCAATGTTGCTCACTACATTATTAACAAACCAACCATTACACAATTTTAGTTTTGCTTTCTTTAAATATCTAACAAATTGAATAAGCCAGGAGATGCATGATGGAATTCAATTCTTCGTAGCACTATAGTGGCATAATCTGTTAAAGGCAGGCTGAAGCTAACAGCACTAGCAAGTCTGAAAAACTAAACATTTTCAACAATTTCGGTAAAGTTAGGTAAGATTTGCCTGGGAATAAAAAGTAAAGATTCCTCAAACTGAGTCAGAATTTGTCCAGTGATTGGAGCAAGCAACCGTAGTGTTTTTTATCAACTGAAAAGCATCTACCAGTTGTAAATTATCTTCCTGGATCAAGGGAAAATCTAAGGGATTAGGGCTCCTTACCTCAGCAGTTGTAGAAACAGCAAAGAGTAGTCAGCAAAGCTACCTGAGCAAGCTAGGGATTCATCTTGCCCTTCTGTCTGAAGAGCTGGAAAATTCTTTCAAGGACACTAGGCTCATAGATTTTATTTTTTTTTATCTAACCTCCACCTTTTAAATTTTGTCTGCGAACATTCTGAATTAAAGGAAATCTTGGACCCAGGTGTGAAATTTTCTGCCTTGGTAAAATGCCTTCTTTTTGGAAATAAAACAGAAAGTACAACTAGAACATGAAACAGTAACATTTCCAGTGAAAAAAAAAGAGTTAGTAATAACAATATATGAAAAATTTGAAAGATTTATTGACTTCCTATATGGAATGTAAGAATTTTAAGTATTGTAGATTTATTAATTTTGGATCTCAAGGAGACGACAGTGTGAGAAACTCTACTTGTCTTGTAAAATGGAGACACTGGACTGGACTAGACAGGAAAAAGTTTAAAAACACTGATAAAGCCAGTTACTGTTTGTCAGATGCTTCAGTGCTAAATCTGGAGAAACGTTTGTGTTTCAAAAGAAGCTAGGGGTTCCACCCAAGCTCAACAGAGGCAGCGTTTTATGAAGCAGTATTTGATGACATAAATAAGAGAAATGTTAAATTATATGTCAAAGTCATTTTGTTAAAATCCCTCAGAGAATAGTTTTCAACTTTAGAATACTATGTAAAAGAAGTTGAGGACAATGAAGAGTTGAAGCAATCATCACAAAATCTGGATGTACTGGAGCAGCAAGATATATTTCCAGAAGAAGGGATGTAGGAAGGCTGTGTAACATGGAAAAATGCAACCTTGATATCTGATACAGCTTTGACAACCAATGAAAAGTTTGGCAAGGAGGTAGATGGAGTGCAGAAAATTATGTGATTGACAATGCTGGAAGTGAAAAGGATATCTGAGAACAGTGATTTGTGATGATGGAGAGGAAATGTACCAGAGGGGAAGCAGAGATCAAGATGAGGTAAGGGTGTAGAAAAACATATCCAAACTATGTATTGTTAAAATGTGATACATTCACCTCAACTTATATTTTAGCTAACTGGAAAAAAAACATCATGTTAAGATTAAGATAAGGCAGATGAAAAGGTGTTCAAAGGGTTTCACCTAATGGTTGTGACGTAGGTCTTCTTTTTGAGTCTGGAGAATGATTATTACATATATGTTATCATTAGATTAAAAGGGGAAAGGAACTGTCAACCTGATAAAGTATATGATTTTTTAAGGTCAGAGTTACATTATGGGAACAGGACTATAAGAAAACACTGAAGCTGTGATAAAAGGAACTAAGTATGTCATTGGGGTATCAGAAGAACAGATAATGGAAATGTTAAATTGTTAATTTTAAAGCTTAATATTTAACCTTAAGAATTCTGGAAGACTTCGGAAAAATAGAAGACTGCTTTGTGTAGCTTAATTGGAATCAATTATTAGTTAATAGCATACATATCTGGCATTGTCTGGGATTTTATTTTTTCATATGTAATACCTGTTACAAAGATTTGAGATCCTGTGTTTCTAATTCCTCAAAATGTCTTGTCCAGAACTTGTAACTTTTCCCCATATTCCCCAATCCAATCTGTTGTCAGAGTTATTAACATACAGAGGCTGGGTTCTGGAGGCAATACACTGCCTTCCTCCTTGCTGCTAGGCTTCATCTCCATAGTAACCGGTCAGGCCCAAGAGCTCTGGCTGAAAATTCTACAGGCCCCTCTCTAAACTGCAAACCCCAGGATTCCATAGAATCTTCTTAGGCAATCATACGAGGTCTTCCCCTGACACAGCCAATCACATGAGGTCTTCTCCTAACACAGACAAACAGACAAACTTTGACTTTTATATATTAGATTACTAATGGATATATTTTGGAGCTGAATTTTTATTAGCTTCCTGAATTGCTTAGGATGGGAAGTTATATTTTAATGTTAATGAAATTGAGAGATTACAGAAAGAAATATCTTTTTGTTTAATCATAAAATCATAGAATTGGAAGAGACCACAGGGGCCGTCCAGTCCAACCCCTTGCCATGCAGGAACACACATCAAAGCATTCCCAACTGATGGTCATCCAGCCTCTTTTTTGTTAAAAAAGAAACTGAAGGAAGCCTAACTGAGATTTAGTTATAGCAGCTAGGGAAAAGGTTGGAAGTAAGTTTTATTTATTTCTTTTTTCTTTCTTTTTCTTTTATCTTTTATTCACATATATATATATATATATATATATATATATATTATAAATATATACATATATATATATATTATGTAGTATGTAGATTGTTTTCTTTGTAAACTTTTGACTCTATATTATATACATTTAATAAAAATAATTGAAAAAAAATTGCCCAATGGTTGTGCAACATTTTTCTCCTGGAAAAAAGAGCTCTATTTCTATAACATATAAGCACAGTAAATATGCACATACAAAAGTCTCTGACTGGCTCAAATACATGTTAAAATATGCAGCATATTCTACCTCATGATAACGTTGCCTCTTTATAACACAGCTTGCTACAAAAGAAGATACATGTGATGGGGAATATTACACACTGACAAACAAGTTCCACAAGTGCAAAGAGCAATTAAAAAAAACTTGGTCACACTGAGCTCTTAAAGTAATAGTGCACTGTGAATGGTGAAGAATAAAGCAAAATAATTTTCCAGCCACTTCATCTAGGTTATGCCTACCACAGTTGCATCAGAGACTTAACCAATGTTGAAGGCTGTCAAAGAGTACTCTTTGGACTCAAACAGTATCCATGTTGTTTTGAGCTTCAAGTTTGTATCTCACCGAGCTCCCAAGTTCATATCCCACTGAGTAGTGCTTAGTTTGAATGCAGAAAGTTTCTCCCTATGGCTTAATGTGCCCATATCTAATAAATGTTAATATGCATAATATGCAGACCTTAAAGATGATAAAGAGAAATACTTACACGAATGATAAATCTAATGGCTGCACACCCAGAAGTAGCCATAACTTTGGCGCTATTAGGGACCAGATTAAAGAGAGTAGGCACAATGGCTTCTGCGCCATGATCGAATTTGTTTCCCAGAACTGTTGAAAGATGGCTGCAGGGGATAAAATTAAATAAAGCTGGTTATAAAAATCAGTCTGGAACTGACATTTCGTCCAGCTTTCTATTTCTAACATCAATCACTGTGATGACCCTGGGAGTTTCCAAAAGTTTATAAGAATTGACTCGAAGAACCTAATGTGAAAATGGAACTACTACGCTTAACCCACCGCACTCCAAGGCAGGAAAGCCATTCACCTTTACATTATCCTGCGTAAGTGGACAAATTGAAAGGCTTATTATCCATCTTTAAACAAATCTTCATGGAAACAGTTACGCTCACAGTAAAGCAATACTACTTGTCTCATGGCAAAGATAAGTTTATGAAATAAACAACAATTACAGAGTTTCAACTTCTTTCACTTCACTTAAAAGAGCTGCAGCAAAACACAGTGTGCTGCTCTAGTACTAGAGTGTTACAGCAAGCTGCAGTTGTTGCCACACCATATACACATCTTCTTCTACAATCTAGTTTTCTGGGTTGGTGTGCATTTAGTCATATGAAATCTGCTTCATTTAAAGTATCAGAGATATTCTGGAGCAGGAGTGGGAAGAACGGAGATCTGGCTCTATTAACAGATCTTTCAGGTGACCTACTATTTATCAAAAGCAGCTAAATAAATAGCTGGCACTCTACCCCCTATACACTGTTGAACAGTATAAAAGCTAGGGGTGAACAGCAGTGACTTTTTTGTGTAGAACTGTGAGCCTCCATAAGTCATTCATGCCCCCTACAGTACAGTACATGGGTTCTGCTTTTCAACCAGTTCCATTTTCTGACAGTGTTTCAGTCTCTAACTTGTCAGATAAGTGGAGGAAGCATGTACAGAGATTTTAAATGTAAAAAATTTAGATCTTTGAACCTCAATGAAGGGTTTGTAGACAGGGAATCTCTGCCTCTTTCTTACTTGGTGCCAAAATACATCTTCTGCTTTGTAGGGTACTTTGGATGCTGATATTCACTAGCATGCATCCTCACAGCCACCAAGCAACAGCCAATACGCAGAATAGGAGATGGGTTCCTGGAGATCACTTGGCCTACCTTACAAACCTGACCCTTGGAAAACCGTTAAAATTTCTTGAAATATCACCTTTGCCTACAAAATGTTTTTGCTACCAGCATTACAAACATAAATCTGAATAAATGAGAAGACATATCAAATCCAATTATTTCACAGCCCAGTGTGATTTTTGAACATTAACATTTGAAATACTGAGCAGGCTGTGATTGCAGGTATTATCGCTGCTTGACTGACCAATGCAATTCTACTTGGAAAACCTAACACATATTAATATTATGTGAAATGAATGTCACTCCACAACACTGTTTATGCCTCTAATCAAACATTACTCCTGAGTCATTAACAGGGGATTTGCAATATTAGGAAACAAATGATCTGCAACAGACATAAGCACTGCCAGTAACAGTAATGTAACATGCCCTTGAGTTGCATTTTGGATTCTCCTCTACAGTATTCAAGCAGCTTATACAGGAATTGTTTTTCTAAATCCATGGAAATAGGCAAAGTGGGAGGTCTTTTTGTTCACTTTCAGTGTGCTAGCTCAATTCAACGAACTGATCATTACTGCCAAAGGCATTTTTTCCAGTTTGCTTTGCATATACTTACGCTACTGTGATGCATGCTTCTGAACCACCTGTGATCTGAGATCCTTTGCTGATAATTTAAATGCTCCATCTAAGAGTCTTAAATGCTGGAAAAAGCAATCATATTGTGCAGCTCCAGCAACAAGTAATGACCGGACCTTCTTGAGCTGGGGTGAGAGAAAGGAGAATTGGAATGTAAGCATTTCTGATCCCAAACACAGGGTACAGAGTGTGGCCTATTCAGAGAAATAGGTAGTAATTAACATTAAGAATACATACTGCATTGGTTCGTTGATCCCAGTCATGTTTATCATCTGACAGGATTTCCCTGATTTTATTTAATGTTTCCTCAAGTTCACGACTTGAATAGATCTGAAAAGTAAAGTTCAGAGGAAATTACGGCTGACTGAATAATTCATGCTAATTCAGCAAACAATGCCAAGAGCTCCCTACAGAAGTGACAATCTACCTTTCTATATCCATTTGCTAATCTGCTGAAAGAAAATTCTTACAGGAGTTCCAAATGTCTAATTTAAATGTCATCCTTCTGAATACTGTGAAAATATCTTTATATTATATAGATTTTTCTTCTGACTGCCTCTGAAAATCCCAAACCTCTCATCACTGGTGTGATGTTTGTGAGGTAACTTTTCTCATACACCCATGTTTCAAAATGATGTGACTTGAACTGGTGATCTTCAGGCACACTAAAATGCTCTGGTTTTTTGTAGTTATCACAGTCTCTTGGAACTACATGGGCACCAGATTTCAACTGTCTATAAGTAAAGTAGCCTTACCATTTTGATTTCTCCCACTCATGAATTAATCCTGTTCCACAATTTTAAAAAAGCTACCAAAGCTACCTTTGTGCTGCTACATCCATAATTCAGCACATGGATGATAAGGGACCAGAACTATGTTAACCTTAGAGAACACAATAAAACTGGCACATGGATGGAGACAATCCCAGTTAGGAAGAGTAATAACTTTTAAGAGATATGCAGGTAAAACCAAACATCTCAAAATGGAATCTCAGAAGGAAATAACCAGTACAGATTTTAAAGGAGACTGTGTATCACAACCCTATTACTGTTTGAATTCAATTGTACCAATTCAATTTACCAGCCAAAGTCCAGCTGCAATATGAAGAAAGGACTTGGAACATTAAACTGTGAAATGAACAAAAATGTATACTGGGATGGTAAATTACAGAGCATAAATATATGTGACAAGACTGCTGGCATAAATGTATTCTTCAATAGTGATATAAAAACAAGTGGTGTTTGTACTGTAGGCAGCCAACAGAGGGCAATGTAATATAGCAAGATGTTATTCCTAGCAGCACAAGACTTGAACTCATTAAACACTGAATTAATTGACAGACACTATAAAAAGCATGATGTTTGGGAAGTTTTTAAGCACTGCATAAGAATTTTTTTTATTGTCCCCATAAAGCAGTAATAATTCCTAGCTACACTGATAAAAGACCTCTGCTTTCATCTCATTTTATTCAAGTTAGTATTTCCTGCTTCGAGTTCCCATAATCACACATGTCCTACTTTGTCAAACTGACAAACTCTTATTTGACCTTGGAAGCATTTTGCAATATTTCATGAAGTCACCAGAGGTCCTCAATTGCTTGGTTACCCACAAACTTTATGGTTGGTTGCCAAGAATTTTCCCTTCCCTTTGTTACTGTGCTATACTCCCCCTTTCACCTTCCCAGTTTCAAGTGTGGAAATGAAAAGGGTGCCAGATGACCTGCTGGTCTGCCACAACATCACTGAAGCACTCAAAGTGTCCTGGCAGTGCAGAAACCAACAATTGCCAGTCTTTCTCTCAACTACAAAAGTGGGGATAGAGACAGTGATCTCCACAATGTCAAAATTAGGAAATAGCACAGCCATCACCATACTTGCCAAAGCACTGCAGAACAGTTAACATGGGTAGACACAGAACCATGGCCCACACTAGTTGCACAAATGGAGACTGCTCCATTTCTTCTGCCTAAAGATCAGAAAATTGTTGTTTCTCCTCTCCTTGAATTTTTTATGTTCCAGCATTTTTTACATTAGAATTTTGTAAAAAGAACTTGTTCCCCTCCTCCATCCCAGTCCCTTTTCTTCACATCTTTTACCCTGCTAGTCTGAAAGTCAGGACTCCTGTATTATTCTCTTTCAAAGACACTCTGGGAGGCTTCTTTTGTTGAAGAACAAGGTAAAAAAATGCTTCTAATAAGTAAACAAGAAATAAAATAAATAACCTAAAAATGGCCTTACATGATGCAATAGCTTCCTTTTTACTGCTTATGATATCAAAAGTGAGGGCCTGTAGTTTAGCAGCCTTGGAGAACTTATAGCTGCACTTGTCTATTCACTTCCTCTAAAGACCTTCTGCTTTTGCCCTCAAGCTGCATGCCCAGTTGAACATGTTACGTAACTGCAAATATCTGATCCAGGGTATAGAAAGACATGGTGAAAATACATAAATAAAAAGACTCATCTGGCAATATCACACTTTTAAAGGTTGATCCTCTAGGCTGGTTGCCAGAAATGGAGGAAGTAAAGCTAGAAAAAACAATTCAAGTAGTTTTGGTAGAAACATGCAAGTATGCACTGCAACAGCACTTGCACTTGCATCACATAGAGGTAGTGCAATTTGTAGCATGGCTCATACGTTCATGCTCTGTCTATTTGGTACCGTGAATGCAAACAGCTTTCCATACAGCGGTACACTTAAATATAATGAGGAAAGCTGACATTATTCTTCACAGTGTACTTGGAAAGCCTACTGTCTATGGGGTCCAGAATTTGGAAAGTTATCTTTGAAAAGTAATTAGTCCAAGTTATAGTTCCAAAATAAGCCCCTCCCAGTATTTAGTTGCTGTTTTAATTAACATTTAAGTAACTCTGTACTTTCTTTTTTATCAGAAGTGATTGAAAGCCATCCCCTTTAGTTACTTAAAAAATTGATATAAGCTGCTGCCCTGTGCTGCAAAATACATTTTCCTCCTGTCCACTTTGCCACTGCTTCAACACTCAGAACTGAACACAAGACAGCAGTGTAAGGTAAAACATAAGGACCTGAACCATGTGATATAACATTTAGTGAGGCCACAGCCCAATAACTAAAGAAGCAAATAAAATGTTAGATTTACAAAAGTGTTAATTAATTCCTCCTGAAGTTGTAATTGTTCTGTAACGTAGTTATAACTTTGTGTGGAAAGTAACTTGTGTGGAACTGTAATTAGTTTTACTCGGTGCTTCTAAGTGCTGTTGTGGCTCCCAGATGTCATTCAGAAAGATGCAATCAATCCACAATAGAGCCAAAGCATATCCTCATTGGTTACAAGACTACTTTCTACTGCATCTTAAACTATACCATAAAGCACTGTATTATCTATGGAAATGCTGGCACTGTAGGAAGGTATGTTGAAACTGTAGCACAGGACATTGCATTCTGGTTCCCAGACAAGCAAAGAAGTGCTCATATTGTACATCAGTGGCACTTGTCTGTAGGTTCCTTTTTCAAGGAGTTCTTTTCCCAAGAGAATAGGATTGTAAATGCTCAAGAGACAGTCAGACCTAGGTACCAGAATGTTTGTAAACGAAAGATGGTGCATATCACGAATGCCCAGGAATCAGGGCTTCTACAGAAAGGCTCAAGAACAGTTAGTACCCTCCATGCAATCTATTATGGCGTGAGCTTCTGGAACAGGCTGGAGAATTCTAGGAAACAGCTTCCCTCCAGTCCCAACAATTATTGTAATTTTTTTAGCAATTATGGTTTAATTATTTTACTAGCATTTGATTCAGTTAAAACTAGAGAACTTCATAGATATATCTGGAAAAGGAAGTAAGAAAAATATGAAGAAATAATATTTGTTGTATATTTCTTTCTATCTCCCCACAGAGGAACATCACACTTATTGATGTAGCATTACTGGTCATTAGCTATTGTTGTAACAGTTTACTTTATGGATGAATGGTATTCTGGAAACTTAATGGGGGATTTTTCAAAAAATCAATTTTGGAAGTTTATAAAAGACACATTGGAATTACCATCAATATAATTTAAGCCTTAATTTCACACCATTTAAACAGACAATTTAGAGCTCACTAAAATCAATTTTATGTAAATTAAAAAAAAGGTTGGGGTGTAGATTGGATGACTGAGGCTGACAGTCAGAATTACGTGTTTATGTGGGAAGTACTCATTCAGAATGATTTCAAACTAAAGTCATGACCTGGACCCAAAATTAATCCTATGAATGGAAGGGCTTCTTCCACTGGGTCAGGAATTATGATTAAACAGATCCACTACATTGGAGGAAGATGGAAATTTTTGCTAGTTGCCGTTTGCATACTTTTGCCAGTACCACTGCACACGGTTCTGGAATGTTATTCAGCCATCCAGAGCACATTTGGGGTGTGTGTGCAGGAACAAGGAAGAATCAGTGAAAAAAAGTCTTTGTCCACACACGGATCAACAGTTTGAAGGGTTCCATTTGGGGAAACTTAAAGATAAAATAAGACTCATCTGGATTCTGCACAGCTAGGTAGGTATAATTGCATCAAAAGAAAGAAGCTGCAAATCTCTTGGGTGCAGAAAAGAATCACAATATATGAATGCAAAGTGTGCTGCCTCCAGCATGATTTGTGATTAGTTCCATTTATTCAGCTTTCATACAGCTGCATTATGAATGTATGTGAGTCTCTTTTATTGTCTTTAGGCACTAATACATGTATAATTTTTATATACTGAAGCATATACTCCCATTGTTTAAAATGTGTTCGAGATCTCACATGTGGGCTTGCACATGCTCCCTCAGTTGTCTGGGCTGGGGAAGGAGGTGGGGGAGCGGGAGCAGGGAGGGATGCATGCACCTGCATTCCCTTGGTTACTCACTCAGACAGGTGGGGGCGGGTAAGGGGATGGGATGGGAAAGTGGGAGGAGGGAAGGGGCATGCGTGCTCACTCACTCATGCAGGCAGGCCAGGGGAAGGAGTTGGGATGGGAAGAGCAGGAGGAAGGAGAGTGTGCCTTCCCTCTCTCACTCTCATGTGGGCAGACAGGAGAGTGTAGTAGGGAGTGTGCATGCAATCTTTTGAGCACTTACTTGTGAGGATGGGGGGGCAGGAGCAGGGGGGTCCACATGTGCATTTCCTCACTCACTCGGGGTACGAGGGGAAAGATATCTGCAGTTTTTTCACTTTTGTGGGGGCCCTGTGCTAATCCTTGTGAAAATGGAGGACAGACTGTACAATGAACTTTTAGCACATCCTCAGTTTCTACAAAACTCTGGTCAATTACTTGGTGCTATCAGAGCAAATATAGCTTACTTTCAGGCTCTTGCATTTCTTAACAAAAAAAGTCTGCTGTGGGCTGAAACATCACTGGAAATGCAGCGAAAAAGCTTCTGCCATGCCCACAGAATCATTCTGGAGCTTTTAAAAACATTATTGAAGGGATTAGGCTGCTCTGGGAGTCTCAAAAAGGCACTGGGGTTTGTATGTGGCTTGGGACCCAGTTCTTCCCACCGCTGGTTAAGATTAACCACGGTTTGCCATATTTTCTGTATCCAGATAAAAATTACAGCTAGTGGAAACAAGCCAGTTTCAAACAACAGTTTGTAAGATTGTCTTGTTTTCATTAACCACTGTTGAAATTAACCACAGTTTAGAGTTCAGATGACATCCTGAACTTAGTTTAATATAAAATATAAGTTCCCTATATTCTCATCACCACTCTAGTAGAAGTAGAAAAGGAGGGATGGACACATACAAGCTGGAAGCAGGTTTGGGAGGAGGCTTGGCTTGTTCTTACAATGCTAAATAGTTATTTAGTGTTATGCCAGAGTAGAACAATTGTCTTCATTTCAAAGCAAACTGTTTTGCAACATCAACTTACTTTACTTTGTCTGAAATTCAGTGACTTATAACTTAAGGAAAGGTAGTAAAACTACATGGGAAGCTAAACTGATTCATAACAGGAAAGACACTTTAGTTCTTGAATTATATTGACAGAGAAGAAAGAGCTGGAAAGTTCCTGATCACCAGTTTTTTCAATGCCCTGCTAAAGAAAGAATCCTCTACACCATACACTTAATCCACTTATGATTAATCCACCTCATCATGCTTGCCGTATGCCACAATGAGACAGCAGATGTAGCTGGAGATTTATGCTACAGAGTCCTCACTAGATACTATGGAAGCTCCATAACCTTAACCTAATCATTAGCCAAGTGACTTGGATGATTTCTTCTGAGCACCAAATGATGGTGAGTATTTAGCTCAACTCCCAGAAGAAATCATTTGTTTATCTGAACATTTTAGCCCACTGTCTTCAGTACTTGAAAGTGATTTGTGGTACACATAACTTGAAAGTTATTAAAAGCACATGTGCCAGTGATTAATCCCATTAGTCACCAGCACACGTGTTTTAATTAAATACTGTCAATAGGGATAAGTTTTACGAAAAAAATGGCAAAAACTGGCACTACCAAAATTAAATGATATCAACAACGTAACTAAATGGTACAAGTTTACCTGGACAGTAGGAACATCCGTAAATGCCTTTATGAAATCATCTTCATCAACGGCTCCAGCTCCTCCTTCCTTTGTGGTACCTGTCAATGTTAGCAAAGATATTTTAACAGAGATTTTAAATCAAAGTCCAACTAAAGAAAAAGATGGAAAATGATTAAGTTAACATTTGAATGAAATGCAGGTTGATTAAAGCTGTGTAAAAGTCCTACAGAATATTGTTCAGTATTTACAAGAACATTAACAACAACATCAACTTAGCCCTGAGAAAGTCAATCTTCTCTGCCAAGACAATAATTTCTGCCACTTGAAAATTAAACCTCGTCACTCATAATTATGAAATTTCAGCAAATACGCACAACGTATTCTGCTTCTGCTACCCACAGTTAGGCAAGATTGCCAATGACTGTGGCTCTCCCATATTTATAGGTCAAAGAAAAAAAATGTACAAAGGAAGGAATTTCTATCCAAAAAGCATAAACACTGGGATCACTGGAAACACAAGAGTGGATCTAATAAAAAACAAAGAAAAGCAGGAGAAGAGCATCTTGTAAAGATGAAAACATACATGTTATAATGTGGGTGCAAGTTCCTACAAGACTAACCCAATGAAATAAAATAAACAACAGTGAGTAGAATAAAAAACAAGAGATATGAAAGCATACATTTTTTTTTCAAGGCCAGAGAACTAGCAACCTGCACAAGAAGCAGAAGGGATGAAAGGTGATGATCACTTGTGTGGGTGCTAAGTTTTGAAAAGTTACAAGATTTAGGCTCACTCCAAATCTCCTTTCCGTGTTCTGTACTTAGCATTACATATGGTTAGGTTTACCACCACAAGAAAAAGCAGGTCATTTAATCAAAGAAGCCCGTCACCACTGAATGATTACGTCATATGGCTATTAGGCCAACATTTCTGGGAATTCTAGCTTATTGGTAACATGAAGTATCCTGGCACAAGCTGCCCAGTCATTTCTGTCTGCTTCTACTAGCAAGAGGAGACAGCTAAAGTAACCACAAATTTACCAGGATGGAACAAAATTAGCTTAACACCTATATCTGATATCCAGGTTTATCGTTCCTCTAAGAAGCCAGAGTCTGAAGCAAATATCTATGCACTGGATTTATAACCCATTGTTATTCCAAAAGAAGCTGGTTTACCTACAGAGATTTGTTTGACAAGTGATGAGTCAGGCTTAGACATATTGATCAACTGCTTTGACTTGCTAAGTTTTTAGATATTTTCACCATTCCTGCTTGCAAGAAAAGCCAAGCTAGAGTGACAATGCGCTACATATACAGCCTTCCCTTAGCAAATTTGATTATTCATGAGGTACACATCTATCTTTCCTCGCCATTCCCCTCCTCCCATTCCCCTGTGTTTTGCCAGGCATGGAAAAGGAAGCGCTCGGATAAAAGACAACAAAATGGGGGACAGAGGTATGTTTGTGTCTTCATTCTCCCTTCCGGAGCACTCCCTCCCCTTCCCCTTCTCTCTGGCTCCACTGCTGAGAACCCGCATTGAGACAAAAGGCAAGGGGATGAGGGGGGCAGAGGAAACGTGCACCTTCATTCTCCCCTCTGGAGCTCCCCCTCCCATTTCCTTGTATCTGGCCCTGACCTTGAGAAGTCATGCCGAGGCAAAAGGCAAGGGGGAGGGGAGGTGAGAAGACTTGCGTGAACCTTCCTTCTCTCCTCCAGAGCCCCCCCCCATTCCCTTGTGTCTGGCCTTGGAGTGCAAAAGGCCAGGGAAGGGGGAGCCCTGGAAGATAATTAGACAGAGATTGTGGGAGGAAGTTATTTGTAGTTTCTCCATTTTTGCAAGAGTTCTGTGCCCCAAGCCCTCATGAAATTGGAGGGGCCACTGTAAACGTGCTACTTCTTACCAATAAGACAGAATTCTCAAAAATTCTGTCACAGCATTTTGGGCAAACACAATGCAGATTATAATCCTACGCTAATTTGTAAGGAAGAGATTTACCTGAACCAAAATTTCTCTGCTTCAAAAAGGCAAATATAAACATTAGGTATTTTTAGCAATGGCTTTAAACTTTTTGTTTTGTTTTGCTTGTAAGACTTTTATTAGGGTTTAAACAATAATAGTGGGCATATTTTACCTATAATGTAACTTGTCTATTAATCTTTCCTGCCGTATATATTCACAGAGGAGTACCTGGTATGTTCATGTGACACAATTTATGTCAGGCAATGGTGGGGCCTGAAAGGCCTAGCAAACAATCCTCATGAATACAATGTGAACCTTAGAAAATGACCCCTATATGTTTTCCACAGGAAGTATTTATACATGATTTATTTGTAAAGTTTCCTGAAGACATAATGTTTGAAAAAAAAAACCAAACAAAAGCAGCTTGTTTTTTTAAAATAAGTTATATGAAGTCTCAATTTCTTTGGCTGGAGTGAATATTTAGCACTGGGCTTATTTTAAAATGCTGAAAAATACAATAAAATAAAGTAACATGTAACAATGTATTTAAACTTCCTGGAGACTTTAATTTAAAGATTAATTAATGATAAACATATATTAGACTCAATACTAGTCTAAAAATTAACAAAGCATACACTTTAATTCATTCTCAACATTGAAAGGTCACTTAATAAACATGTCTTTAGGCAGTTAATTAACAAATTAAACAACCTGTTTATGACATGAGGAATAAGAGCGTCCTGTATTTGCTGGCATATAAGACTCACTTTCCCCCCTAAAAAATACTATTTGAAAATGAAGTGCGCCTTATATGCTGGTGTGTCTTATACATCGGCAAATAGTTTTTGCCAGAGCATGAGTGGGGTGCGTCTTATACACGGGTGCATCTTATATGCTGGCAAATACGTTACTTTACATGGTCCAGATTTCTATAAACAAAAACAGCAAGTTTATTTTAATACCTAATGGGTATTATGCTGGATGCAATATTTACTTGTGAAATATTTAAACTGGACAGACCAAAAGGTATCAGTTTTATATTACTTCCTTCTCTATTTAATACCATGGTCATAAAATAACAGTTCATGTAGATTACAAATGGCCTCTTTAAAGAGATATAATGTATATCTTAATTACATTTTAAGTGGCTACTCCCATAAAACAATTTATTCTGTTCTCTACATCATAGAGTCTCTCTCTTTCCTTATACGTCTCTTACAAAACCCACCTATTGTATATCATGTTCATCTTATTATATCTGTTTCTCTTGTTTCCAATTGTAGTTCCTCAGCACAAGGATTTGGTTTCTGTTTCTCTCCAAAGCACTGAACACCCAGACAGCCATCTATCAGCAATTCTCATAGTACCATATATAACGTTCAGACCAGTATTAACCTTGATTTCTTTGTATCTTCTTCTAACGTTGATTTATATTACAGACTGTTCTGCAAGCATCTCAAGTATTTTGAGGAAGCAAGTAGTTAAGTGCAAAAGGTGAGACGTGGCTAAATTGGATGCACGGTCAATTCAAATGCTTTTATAAAGGCCTTGTAAGACTTTTAAATGTAGGTTACAATGAATAACTTTGGACTCAGACTACTTGGCAACTTTGCTTTCGATGAACTGACTTAGGTTCTGTCCTGAAGAAGAATGATGCCTCCAACAGTTTCTGGTGCCAGGACCAGAGCAATCTCTTGACAGTTACAGTTTGATCTATGTGGTCATATTAAACTAAATAATCTAAACTAAATAATTATAAATAAATAAATAATAGTAAATGAAATAACTTTGAGATAGACTTTTATATGGAAGAAAAGGGCTGATTGTGGAATTTACATTTGGGAAACTGACAGGTTCAGACCAATAATTTCTTGCTATTCTTAGTATCACAGCCTAATTATCAATTTTTAATTAGGTGCACTATTACAATTGCAACACCTTTCAGTGTCTGTATATGGATAATCTGCTCTTACTACCTCAGCCTTGTGTTGGAAACATTAATTATATCCTCAGAGAAGCTGAAACTAATCAATCTAACTTACAAAGGTCTGTGGGAAAGCTCCAAAGTTGATATTAATTAACTTAGAACTGAATAGTATAAAGAGTTCAATTGTCCACTACAAATCATTCAATGGAAAACCTTCCTAGTTTCAATATAAAAAAAAAGTTGATGTTTAAAGACACTGCACACCACTATGCCTTTCTAGAAAAAGACTGTTTACTTCAAATAAAAGTTGGCAATGTAGCACAGAAGCTACTTCTTTGATGGATATTTGTGGCCATGCTCAGTAGATACTCCTTTCTGATGGGAGGTTATAACTTAATAATTTGCATTAGAAGAATCTTTGCCATTTGTATATGCAAATTACATCCTTGCAGCTTGGAATTTAACTGATGGATAGCTGGTTGGATCCTACATGCTTTTAGCGTAAATAAAAAATGTAAACTCCCAGGTTGGAGAGATAAACATCCACCACCCATCCTATAAGTTCTAAAGAACTTACTCCTTTAGCTATGCATGACAATGTATTTAAGAGACATCACTTTCAAGAAAATAAATTTTTGGATATTAGGCCAACTTATATTAAGGTATACAACCAGCCAATGTTCATATCTTATGCACATCTTCCCTTTTTTTTCTTCCTCTATTTTCCTTTTTTATGGTATATCTTAAATATCCAATAGCATTTTTAAAAACAGGATTGAATCCACAGAACTACTTAACAGGTGTCCAACACCTAGCACAATATAACTGATTTTTGTTTTTGTTTTTTTGGAATACACACATCATGGGTACTTATGGTAAAGAAACAGCACACAGAATTAGTTGTACACTTTTCATTGCCACCATGTTAATGCTGTTCCAAACCATTTAGAGCTAAAATGTGAAACATATTTACCCCTTAATACATTAAAGGATCTCCAGTGGCAAGGCTTATGGAACACAGAACCTAAGGCCAGGACCTTGAAAACCCCTTTTCTTAAAACAATTATTCCTGAGCCCATCAGTAATATGACAACAATACTGGACAAGCTCAAAACCACTACAATTTGAGTTAAATAGTAGAGATTTTAGTTTGTAAAACTTCCTTGCCATTCCTTCCCATGGTAGCTACTCATTTCTCCTGAAAAGGTTACATAAAAAGGCAGGGGATATGCTCAACGGAGTGCATTGTGGAAAGGCAGGATCTTCCCCCCAATCAGTGAAGCACTCCTGTAAGTGCAGTATGTCTGCTGACAGAATGAAATTGTTGTGTACAAAGCTATATGGAAGGCATTTTCAGTACTTGAAGTGTGCTACAGGAGTGCTATTATTCTTATAGCCCATGCTTCACTATTTGCTTGCAAATACAGAGGTTTCATTATGACCGAGTTGGATAGGTAACAGGAATGAAGCAGAATCTTTCTAAATTAGTGGAAAATTGATTCAATGGGTATATCTACAGTTAGCTACATCTGAAACAAGCTAAATTTACCTGTGGAGGAAGTAAGAGCTCTTCAGGGGGCGGGGAGTTCTTTCAGAAAAGGACTGTAGTTGGACATGACACATTATACAGATTCAACCAAACAGCAGGAAATACTTATGATGAAGATAACCCTGAATTTCCTAGCTGAGTGTAAAGACAATATGCAATAACTCTACATACAATAAAAATTCCACCTATAAAGCCACCACATTTTCAGGGTACCATTAAAACATGTGTCATGCCATGAATGTTAAAGAAAATTCTAGTTTTTGTGGTATTGCCAGCATGTAGTAAGTTTAGATACAAACAAGGAAAGGACTTTTTTTTTTCTTTTGGGATTACACAGTTAGATGAAATATCTTCCAGATGTAAATTATATTTTGCCAATTTTTTAAAAATGTGAAAATAAGGTTTAAGATTTAATTTTCCCCAAATTTCAAAATTTTCCTCCAATAGCAATTTTCAAATATGGATCAGCATAAGTAAGAATCCCAAATTCCTGTAAGTTTATCACCTGACCGCATTTATTATTTGCTTAGCTGACTTCCATATGAACTCATACAGATGGACATCTCATATCATACTAATAAAGCAGCTGTCAATGGAGTCAAGCTCAATAAACTCTGTCTCAATGGATCACGTCAATTACACTGATTTTAGCGTTGTTGGGACACACACACTCCATATCTTCTCAGCTGAATTTCCCAAGTTATCAGAAATGTTTTCTAAATAATGTCATCAAATGTACTGAATAAATTTATCAATATTTAAAAATGTTCTGTCATTTTTAGAACTTGTAACCCACTAACTCATGAAAAACATAAAATCCCACTTTTCCTCATTGACACACATGATACAAGACACAGAGTTGCCTAACGACATAATGTTCCAAGACTTTACTAAGCATTCTACGGCAGAATATATTTTGCATAAGCATTCAGGCTCAGTATGAATTTTGCATATTATAACTGCTTACAACCAACACAAGAAAGAATGATGAATACTGACGCTTTCTATGACCAGCTGAATTTACTCATGTTATAGAAACAATGGTCATCTAACAGTGTCCTGTGGCTTGTTTTATTTAAACAGTAGATTCTAAGGGGGAGTGTGACAGTTGCTCAAGGGAGGCACATAAAAAGTCTGTCTGCAAGTACAGCAAATGTGAAAAAGGACAAGCCTCTGCATGTGTGTGCATGTGCATGCATAACTGAGTATTGACTGGTCTCTGCAAAAACATCTTCTCCCCTTATGTCTTCTTCCAATCTCAAAAACACCAAAAATTGCTTCCCTTTTTTAATACTCTTTCCACTCAGTTTCACCAAATGTTCCATTGCTGGTACAGCAGGGACATGTCCCTTAATGGTCATGAGGTAGTTTCTCAGGTGGGGAGAATTACTCAGGGAGAGAAGTGAGACAGTTTCTCAGGGAGGGAAGTGAAGAGAAGAGGCAGAGAACTCAATGTTAAGATGGAGGGCATGAGCAGTACAAGGGCCTGTGAGAGAGAGGGGCATATAATAGGACTGGGGGGTGCAAAATTTTGAGTGGGGGCCCACAACAATTTCGTGTAGGTCTAAAGGGGCCACAGGTGTAAAAAGTTTTGAAATCACTTATCTAAGCTGTATCTACCCAAGTTATGCAACCCAATATGACTAGGAATATTTAAAAGTTATTGCTTTTGTTGTCAGAAGTATGCACCACCATCAGGAAATTTACTACTGTGTCCAAAATGCAGTTCAAGTATTTATACATCACAAGTGTGATAATCAAGAAAATACTACCTGAAAGTTCTTAGAATTTGCCTTTTGACAACATATGTACTATTTGCAAAATCAGTCTATAACTTCATGAAGAATTATAACGGGTAAAGAACTATTTGAATAAAGCGTTAGGTGTAAGAATTTACACCAAAAGTATGCATAGCTCAAAAGTACAGCAAGCTTAATGTGTAACTAAATTTAGGTATATTTCACAACCTCACATCCAGTGCACACCTGTTGCAGTTCTATACAAGCAGAGTCATAGTATACTTCTAGAGCACTGAAGTCTACAAGGCAAAATATACTATTATAACTGTTACACCTGACTTTTGCACTCATTCCCTTGATGCTTTTAAATATAACATCAAAGTATTTTATAAATTCACACAGAAGGCATCATGGGTAACAAAAACCTTATATGGTGTGTGATGCAACCAACTTTTTAAAATATCCACACTAAAGAGTGGAACACTTCAGAAATATTGCTTAAATTTTTCAGATAACCTAATGCATCCCAAATATTCTTGGTGTAACCTATTTGATATCTCGCCTCTGAACTACATTTTATAATTAAGACATTCTTGTGCCAACTAAACAGATAATCTCAGTGATAGAAATCCTTCTGTTTCAAGCCATTTTGAAAGAAAAAAAATACTCTCCATGCTCCAGGGAGAATTAAATACATTAAAACAAATATACTTTTAGGAGTCTGTCACATTTACACTGGGGAAAAAAAAAAGTAACTGTTAGTAGGCATAATCCTCATATTTTACATCAAATTTTTGGATTCTATTTGGGGAATTATTTTACTTATTTTAAAGTTATCCTGTGCCAATATGAAAGTTTCAATATCAAGAAGTGGAGCAAAATTTAAAGACCAGCGTATGTAATTAAATTAATGCTGTATCATTTTTATACCATTTGTGAAAGTGGGAGATCTAGAAATATATACAATGTATTTTTAAAAATAAAATATATGACTTCACTAAATGATAGTTATTTATATTAATTGGATTATCACCATCTATTTCAACATGCACATCAATTTATATAAGCACATGATTTGTCAAGGTCCTTTCCACTTTCTAGAGCTGCAAAAAAAAAAAAAATACTGCAGTTATGAATTAAACATTTATCCTCCAGAGTACTTAAATATGATTTTGGCTGAGACAATATCAGAAAAAAACAACAACAAAAACCGAGCACATTTATGCCTGAAGATTGCAATCTTACCTCCAACCTTAGGCCCACCAGCAGAACCTGGTTTTCTGGAAGAATTTGATGGATTTCCAGGTTTTTTAGGTGCAGGAACCTTGAAAGCTGAGGCAGCTGAAGATGGTCTATTTCCATCCACTGATTCCTCATCATCAAAGCTTTTATCTGTAAGGGATGTTTTAGAGAAAAGCTTGAGTTTTAACCCTGTTATTTCTTCTGTTTAGGAAAGAAGTGCCTTGCAGCAGCATTTACCAAAAGTCACCAAAAATCAAGTAAAATCAGTAGTAATCATTTATATCCTTTGTCTTCAATGCTGTAGACACACAATAAAGAGTAAAAAATATACAATAAAATGAGACTATATTTCATTTACATACAACAGCTTTGGAAATGAATCTGGACCGAAAAAATATAGCAAAAGCTTATCATTTTGCAAACTAAGAAAAAAATTTGTTACAAGGCAAGCATTCCTGGCTGACTTCTATTTTGTTGTTCAGAATTGCAATCTGTACTATCTTCAATTCATTCCAGCATTTCAACAGAGAGAAAAACCACTGCTTTTCTACTACTCATGCTTCCCATCCTTGCTACACATCCTCCCACAATGTGTCTACTAACACTCCCTGCTTCATTCGTTCCACCCTGATTTCCACACTTACAATCACAGATTCGTTTGCAGATCAGTCGCCTCATTCCTCTGACAGCATTCAATGCTTTTTGCACTCAGATGTTCTCTCACTTGCTCACATGGCCAAACTGAAGGGCTACTTCAATACTAATCAAAATATTCCACATAAAACTGACATTAAACACCATAGATCCACCACAGAGATTTGTGCCGGCATCCTTCTCTCTCTTCCCTGCACTAGGTACTGAAACAGCCAATCGGCTGCAAGGTGACATCATCTTCTGGTAGCCACTGCCAGATGAAAAGGTGAACATTCATTCCCACGCGCAAACATTTGCAACCACTAATCTATATTTTTTTTCAGAAGGGCAATAGACCATAATAGTTTTAAGCATCTCATTTCTGAAAAAAATTAAGGGTACATATTTCGCCTAGAAAAGTTTCTCCCATTGCTAGGTTCGTGTGTATACATGTGTGCTTTTTTGCTTTCACTATAGCGAATTCTATTTATATTCTACATTAAAAATGCAGCATAGCAAAGATAAGTATGCCCAATTGACATGGCTGAGAAAGTTGAATTTCTCTAGGACCCTGAAAATGTAAGGGGAAAGCAACCTGTAGTTTTCCTCATAAACAAGATGGGCGAGGCTGCCACACAGCTGTGTAACAGAGACACACACCCATTTAGCAGATTTTGCTTTCCCAGACTCCTTTTTAAAAATTATGAGTTTCATTCTGTTACAGGCATCCTATAATTTTTAAATTCCTTTGTTTAGCCCCAAATGCTTCTATTTTGGAAAAAATCCAAATAACCTCCTGGAAGGAGGCTGCATTGCCATTACGTTAAACAAACTGGTTTTTTGAAATGTGACCTACTACAAGCTCAGATCTGAAAAGGTTATATTGTTATCAATGTTGAAAAAGTGAGGTTTTAGAACACTGATTTAGGACAACAATCAAATGTGCACCTAGTGCCATCAAACTGGGCATCCTACATAGTCATACATCTTAATTACAGCCATTTTTTTAAATGAAATAATGTTTATGCATCTGAAATTATTAAATATGTTCTCTTCTAGCTAATCGTTACACTGGTATCTGCCTCTAAGCATTTTGTATGCAGCAATATGTTACTATTAGAATGCAGGGGGAAGACATGAAACACATTATTCCACGAGTTTCCATGGAAACTGTACTCTGCCCTTGCACATGAACTGGAAGACAACATTTCAGTTCTCACTACAAGAGACTGCTTTAACCCTTACAGCATAAGAATATAATAGGATCCATGGCTAATTGTTTTAAGCACAATGAAACATTTACCCTTAGCAGTAAGAAAGCAGTAAAGATAAAAACAAACATGCACTTTCACTCTTTTTTTGGGTGGATAAAGCTAGACCACAATTTCTAAAAATGTCACTATAAATAGCATGTAAGAAAAGGCTGCAGCTTTTAAGGACAGCCTGTTTGGGGCTGTAAGATGTTTGCTTAAATGCAACAGGCATTCTGCCTGTTTATCATACAGGTAATACGAAAATTTCTGACCTGAATTTAGATTTCTTATTAATATTTAATACCCCCTCTAACTTAGCACAAGTGTATTCCTAGCTTTTACCATGACTGAATCCCTCACCTGCAGAGATTTATGAAAAAGCCTTGCCCAGAAGGGAATTCCCACTGTCTCTGAGATCCAAGAACCTCTGATGTGGATTCAGATTTCTTTTCTTTAAGTTAACAGACAGAGGCCTGGATCCAATTAGTAATCTCTTCAGTGAGATTACTCCTAGTGAGTCCCATCTCATTTAGGGGATGCATTTGTTGGCAGAAAGGAGGAGGAAACATTTACTGACTGTGCACTCCCTATATCACCTTTCACCTTCAGAAAATCCGCCCATAGATGGTTTGGCAGTCCTTTGGAATAAGGGGATGGGGGATGCATGGGGGGGGTGGTCTGGAAAAGTGTTTCTTCCACCAGTGGAAACCTGGTTCAAAAGCCACATGTAGATGGTCAGTGTCCCTTCTGTTTGCAGTGGGTTGACTTAAGATCCAACCCTTCACAAATTCTCACAATTCACAAATTCACAAATTTCACAATTCACAAATTTCACAAATCTAGAATTAATAGTAACACATAAAAGCCAAGGTTTAAATTGTACTGTAATCTCTCTACATCGAAACTGCTGATTTACTTGCAACTTTTTATAAAAGTGCTTGCAACCAGTTTTCACTAGCAGTTCACTAGCACTGAAGTTTTTTCTGAAATCTGCCTTCCTTTTGTAATTTTTTTTAAAATCCTGGCAGGGAAGATATCAATAATGTTAGCTTCCAAAATGTGCTTTTTGGAGCAAAGATACATGTATTCATTTCAGTCTAGTGAAGCCAAAAACTTTTATCACATTAATAGAGTCATTCATATCATTTATTCTAAGCAAATAGAAAACAAAGCAAAGCCCTGCCTAGCCACACAGAACATCCTGCAGGTATCTGTCCTCTTTAAATATCTACCACATACTTAAAAATTACAAAGCTTAGGGTGATTAAATTATAATCTTTTCTGAAATCTATGCTATGGTTTGCATAAAGCTCTTCATTGCATTTATTTTGAGAATTTCAGTTCTCAGAAAATGAAGACTTTTCCAGTACTCCATAAAAAGAATATTCTATGCTGTGTTTAATCTACATTAGCTATGTGATACAGTATTTCCTAAGTAGGGTAGGAAAAGAAAAGGAGAGTAACGTAGATAACTACAGGAGAATTCATGGGGATGTACAAAATACCACCAATCCACTTTTCAACAAATGTGGTACCGTTACTGAGGAGTAAAAATACCATCATTACTCTAGCAGCTAAAGCTACCATGATTCTTGAAGAAATAAGCAGTAGCTTCCTAGAGAAACATTTCCAATCTTTGCAAAACCCTCTGAAGTTACGAACTGTGCCAAAAATACTTTTAAAACCCCCAGAAGTAAAGGTTCGTGTCTGGCTTTAAAGAGTTTTTTTAAAATATATTAAAACACTGCAAAGAATCACTATAACCAATTTAAAAGACAAACTGCCTGGATGCTTCCAGGAGAGGCAACTGAGGCAGAAAAATTATGCTCCTGGGAATTCTGGATGGTGTGGCCCCAGGGCTACCTTCTGTCCATTTTGACTTGGAAGAGCTATGTCAAGTTAATTAAGAAGAATAGATTGCCACTATCTTGTGCACATGCAGAGAAAACAATACACGATCCCCTCTCTTAACCATGGTCAAGGGATATGAGAAGCCTGAAGGTTCAGAGCTCCTCTACTCCTCGGACCTTCCTTACAGCCACACCTATTCCGCTGGTAAAGTGAAGAAATCCCTGGATCCCTTGGAGATATGATCTGTATTTCGGGAGAGACCGTATGTTCTCTTTGAGAGAAATTCCTTCTGAGATTGTGTGATCTCTGTCTGTTACATATGTAGAGCAACAAGCCTGGTTGACATGGTATACCCC
Source organism: Iguana delicatissima (assembly GCA_948472985.1). Lineage (NCBI taxonomy): Eukaryota > Metazoa > Chordata > Lepidosauria > Squamata > Iguanidae > Iguana > Iguana delicatissima. The sequence goes on along the minus strand of CAOKZL010002209.1, from coordinate 506,917 downwards.
CAGTTGCAAGAATAAGCACTGTTCCTACTTATCTTACAGTGCACCCATCACATATGCTAGGATTCTGTTCCAGGAACTCTCGTGTAAAACAGAAAACATGAGTGTTGCATCCTATTGTAGTCAATGGATGCAATGCATGTGTGCTTGTCTCATCTGCTGACTTTAATGGGAGTGAGACTTTGTACTTGTATTTGTGTGCGTGGAGGTAGTGCCAGAAGAGGGCACACTGTACTCTAGTAACTACCTGCAACTTATCAAATGCCACTGTCAATAATGACATGATACTGAAAATTATTTACAGATATTTGGTAGGAATCCTCTGATATTTAATCAGATTGTTGTCACCACTAAATATAATGTATTATGTACCATGCACATGACTTCGGTTCATGTAGACTCAAGCTCATGCAAGGGATTTCCCTATCCTTTCTGTGCTCTGTGGCCTCACATGGCCTCCCACTTTAAAATCTGCTCAACTCTAAAGCAGGTAGTGGCCACACAGTTGAACACAACTTGATACATGTAGAAAATGGCAATTAGACTGCTAGCGGGAACAAGAAGTACCTCAGCTGCACTGGTTTCCAATTTATTTATAAACTGAAAGCAAAGTGCTGGTCTATATACACACGTACATACTAGACATTTTTGAATACAAAAGAAAAAGAAAATAAAGAAAAAGAGAAAAAAGAAATAACAAAGAAAAGAAATAAGAAAAATATTAACATTGACTTCCAACTTTTCCAACGGTTATGCTTCCTACTATAGAACTTCTCCAATTACGTACTATTCATGCACTTGCTTCAATTTAACCAAACCTGTTAATTATCAAAACCTACAGCTTGCGTGTTATCAGTTTTTCTACCAAAAGACAAAGATTTTTATCTTTCAAAAATGACACCAGTGATTTTTCTCTAGTCAATGTTGACAATTTGTCCATTTCAGCAATTTGTCCGTTCCAGTTCCAGCAGCCAGTCTTCATTTGTTGGAATTACCGTGTTTTTCCATTTCTATATATGTATTAATTTTGCTGCCAGGATCATATATCGTAATAATCTTCCATATTTCTTCTCCATTTGGTCATCCATCAGTCCCAATAAAAACAGTTCAGGCTTCAACTGAATATCAACCTTCAAAATTTTCTGAATCAAACTATATATTTGTTTGCAAATTCTTTAGCTTTCTCACAAGTCCACCACATACAATAAAATGCTACTACTTGTTGCTCACACTTCCAACATACATTAGAAGCCTCTTTATACATTCTGGCGTCAAATATCAAAAATACTTCTTTTGATAAAAATTCTCCTCAAGATCATAACAAAGAAAATTTCACTCTCTTTTTTCCTGTTGTTTCATCTATAAATTATATCTCAAGGTCTGAGCTCACTTTATCACAAATCTTTAATTTGTTCCTCTTCCAACTCAATTTTTGACAAAAGTTTATACATTTTACCAATCAAATGTTCATCATCTATATACAGCTTGACCTCAAATTCTAATTTGTTCTTCCCGAAACCACACATTTTCTTATCTGTTTTAAACCTTTCAAATATTTGTCTATAAGAATACCACTGAAAACTGTACCTGCCAGTAATTCTTCATTTGACTTAATTCTGTAAAACCTACCTGCCAGCAATTCTTCATTTGACTTAATTCTATAATGTTCTTGAACAAATTTCAAAAGATCCTGATAAGTTACCCACTTCTTCTTTGCTGTTGTTTTCTTCTTGTAAAAGACATCTTACATTGAAACTCACAAAGGCATCTCAAGCTGGCATAACCTTGGTTTGTATCTATTTCATATTCTTAACAAAGCCCATTTCACAAAATGGTTATTAAAATCTGCATTCGCTTTAACTTTATCGTACATAAATAACCATGCCACCTAAAACCCTGGTCATGTTCTTCTACCATATATACTCATGTATGAGTCAACATCATACATAAGTTGAGGGCAGGTCTGGTGGCCAAAATTATGGATTTTGATATGAACCATGGATAAATTGAGGGTCATTCAGTGGAGAGGGGTGCCAGTGCCAAGGAATTCAAAAAGGCCTTTCATCACTCTACTCTGAGAGGGAGAGGTTCTTTTTTTAAATAAAAGTTAATGTACAGTATTATCTCTTATCAACAAAGGAACCAGCCTGTTCTCTAAATAGACTGGTGAAAGGTGAGAGCTTAGTCTATCATTCATGCATTCACAAAGGCCAGAAGCAGCACAACAGTGCAGACAGCAAAGGAGATTGATACTTCTTTTAGGTTTTCCCAAGATAGACTAAGCTCTCATCTTTTGCCACTCTACTCAGAGAAGGGGATGGTTCCTTTTTAAAGTTAGAATTAAGGTACAGTAGTTGCGTTGACCCATGGGTAAGTCAACCTAGGTTTTTTGAGTCGATTTTTGACTAAAATTTCTAAACTTAAACATGAGTATATACAGTACCTCCTACAGTCTTTTCTTAGACAACATAATCCAACCTTTCAACCAAACCAAACAGTATGAGGAAAGATGCAGTTGCATATCCAGTGATCCCAATCCTCTCTTTGTTTTTCATCCAGTAAAACTTTTTATTTAACTCTCAGTTTTTTCCCTTGCCATACGAATTTTGGTCTTTCTGTCACTGTTTAAATATCACACCACTGCTCAAAATCAGTATTTGTCTGAAATAAAAACAATATTCTTGGAAAAATATTCATTTTCATAATTGAAACTATCTCCCAAAGTGACAATTTAAGTTTCCACAATCTTAGAAGACAGTATCATTCCATATCTTAACACAATTATTGTTAAAGAACAACAAATTGTATTTATCACAGTAATACCTAGATATTTCACCGTTTCCTCAAATTTTAAAACCTATCTTGCCCATAACCTGTATATGGTGCTCTTTTCTCATATCTTTATTAACATCATTGTTCATTTCCTGATCTTAAATTCAGCCAACTCCCCAAATTCTTTTAATACCTCTAGCACAGCATCTGTACTCTGCAAAAGGATTTTGGAACAGAATAAATCATCTGCAAATGCCTTTAACTTGAATGTGTTTTTTAAAAAATTTTAAACCTCACATTTTGTCTTATGGACTTATTCAGAATCTGATGATTATTTAAGGATATCCAAAACACTTCTGATGTTGTCTTCTAACTGTCTTTTTTTCGCTAATCCCCCTCCCACTTTGGTCTCTGTGAATGAACCCTGCAGGATCACCTTCAATCTTTCTGCCAAAACCACTGTGAAAATCTTATAATCATTATTTAGTAATGAAGTAAGTCCATAGCTCTTTGTCATTGTCAAGTCCTAGCCCCCTTTCAGATTTAAAACTACAGTCACCTCCCTCTATGCCTCTGGAATCTTCCCATTCGAAAAGATCAAATTCAAGGTTTTCTGTAATAAAGACGCTTCCTCAAAACATCTATAGTAAACAGCAGAGATGCCATCCGGCCCAAGTGCTTTACCAAGCTTGAGCTTCTTAACTGTTTCCAATATCATGCTGTAAGAATATTTCTGCAGCTAGTGTATGTTAGATGCCCAAATAAATTCTGCACATTATCTATCTCATATAACATATTCAGCAAAATTTTTTTCCAGGGATAGTGGAATATTTATTTGTAAAATTTCAGTCATAATTTTATGTATGTTCTTCCAATACTTCCTTGCTATAGAGCACGACTACCACATATGGAAGAATGTGCCTTTTTCCTCGTCCCACTTCTAGCAGTTGTTTTTCCTTGTTCTCAAGATTTTATTTAGGTTGGATAGAATCCAGATATCATCTAAACATCATTTTAAAGTAGTCTTCTTTCAAGCTTTGTGCTGATGTATATTTTTGGGGATTTTTCTGGCTTCTTCCCCAACTTTCTAATGTATTTCATGACTAATATTCCAGGCTCATTTTATCATTACTTCTTTTACTGCTTCTGTTTCCAGTTCTCCATTTAAGAGAATCCTATAGATTTTGAGAGGACAAATGGCCAGGTTTCTCAAAAATCATATTTTTGAATTCATTTAATTGTTTGCTTGATTCAAAGTCTTCAAGCTTTAAATCCATTTTGAACCTTTCTTTCAGCTGTAAGTAAAGGAACCATTGGCAATACAAACCGTCCATTTCTAATTCCTCTTGTCTTTAATATTAAACGAGTCTTATCTTCTTCAATTATAATATCTCAATACTTAGGACATCTTTCTTTTGGATCCTTCCATCTTCCAAATAGGGCCTCATGTGGCAAAATCCATTGTGGAATTCTTCTATAAGTTTTATGTTTGAATTTTATTCAGATTCCAAGTAATGAACATCTTATAAAGTGATGTGAGTTCTTATTGATCTTTGCTTTGTCGTAGTAAATACATTTTTCAACAAATGTGTTCTCTGTGTTCTTTGCTTTGATATACCTTATGTTAATGGTCAACTTCTCATAATGCTGAATTAAAAACTCCTTAGAGTCATGTTCGAACATTCAAATCATCTGCATATTTCCAATTTTGGGTGATTTGTTTACCCATAATTAACAAAAGTTGTGATATTAAGTATTTGTTATGCAACAATGAACTTTTAGCCAGCAAAAAATAAAATAAAAGTAATTCATCTTTTTTGTCTTCAATAAGTTTAAGTATACTGTCCTAGAACACCTTCACTTTGGGAGCAATCTAACCACATATGAAATAGCATGCCTCATTCACTATATCCCCTCTAACAAATTGGTTGACTATCTTTCCATAACAGGGAAAATTCTGAGGGATAGCAATGTCACTGTACATAATTATACAGTTCTCTCTCCACATTCGTGGGTTTCACTTTTGCAAATTTGATTATTCGTGAGGTGCCTGCAGGAGGGCACAGGAAGGGCGATGGACACTTCCCTGTGCTTCTTTGGCCATCATCGCTGGTGTGGGTGCACTCTTGGCAAGTGGCAGAAGGTGAGAGAGGGGGCACAGAAGAGAACCAGCGGGGAAAGTGCTCTTTCCCCGCTTGGTTTATCCTGTGCCTCCCACCACTCACCTGATTGTGCGGGTGGGAGCCAGCAGAAATCCAGGCAGGGAAGTTCTTTCCCCACTTGGTTTTCTCCTGCCCCTCCCCCACTCGCTCGATCGCAGGGGTGGGAGCCAGGAGAAAGCCAAGCAGGGAAGTTGCTTCCCTGCTTGACTTTCTCCTGCCCCCCAACTCACCCAATCGTGGGGCTGGGAGCCAGAAGAAAGCCAAGCAGGGAAGTTGTTTCCCCACTTGGCTTTCTCCTGCCCCCCCCACTTGCTCAATCATGGCGGGGCAGAAGAAAGCCAAGCAGAGAAGTTGTTTCTCTGCTTGGCTTTCTCCTGAGCCTCTCCACTCACCTGACTGTGTGGGTGGGAACCACAAAAAACCCAAGCAGGGAAGTTTTTTCCCTTCTTGGCTCTCTCCTGCAACCCTCTCAATGGTGGGGGTGGGGGCCCACAGTTACTCACATTTGTTTCATTTTCGCGAGGGTTCTTTTTCCCTATCCTTTGTGAAACTGGAAGGCCTACTGTATAAGCACTGTCCCTTAGATTAGCAGAAACAGATCAGAATGGAAAATTTATTTCCATGATTTTACCCAAGTCTCATGTGTAATAACTAAATTTAGATCTGTTTCCCTGTGGATCTTAGCTAGATTCATACATTGTTTTAATCTTCTTTAGGTAACAAATCATAAATATTTTGGATATAAGACCCCTTGTTGCTAGTTGGGGAATAGTAGTTCTAACAGTTCTAACAGTTGCTTTTGAGGCCCCTGCAGTTTGACCCAATCATTAACTTTTATGTTCCAATTTTATCAAATCCAGCCAAGTTATTTTAGTATTTGACAATTTCTTTTTCAGCAACATTGTTGTTTTAACTCCCAATCCGTTAAATAAATCTCTAATTGATAAATAATCTGTTGAATGTATGTTCTTTGTTGTTCCGTCAGAATTTGAGCATCTGACCTCAACCCACGGGAAGATACATCTTATGAATGAGAGCAGAGGGGGAAATAACTCAGTCCATTTTGTCCAACGTAATATTATCTCTTTTTTATATGGGTTTATGACTAAGGGTAAGAAGCTTTTAAGTATTCTTCCGGAAACGTCTATTTATGATTCGAAAATTGTGTCTCTTTCCAAACTAGTCCAAAAAACTAAGGCATCGTTTCTAATCAATTGCTTAGCTTGTTAAATCTGACAAGGAAAAAACTCCACAGTTTTTCTAAGTTAGGGATAGAAAGACCACCTGTAGTGCTTGAAGAATACAAGAACCCCTATCTTTTGTCACCCTGTTATGTGATCACTTGCTCAAGTTCCATTAATTTGATGGGGATTCTGCTCTTTCATCAGTTCTTCTTGCCTATAGAGACTCACTTGGAACGGCTTGCACGTATATGCTGCTTGCAAAGCGAGCTAAGAGAGAGAAAAAGGCACTAAGCTGGCTGAGAAACTTTGCCAGCAGTGTGCATGCAGTCCATCCCAACAGAGCTTCTGTTATTGCCTCATGCTCCCTACAGTAAAGTATACTTTACATATAGGTGGGCTTCCCCACTTATATGACTGATTAGGGACCGAAACACTGTCAGAAAATGGAATTGGTTGGAATGCGGAGCCAATGTAGTATATCTGGTATTTGGGGACAAAAGAAACTATCAGACCTCAGTAATATTGCAAGTTTGTGGCATGGAGCACTCAGTAGTCACACAGAGCAGAGCATTTAGCATTAGTTGGGAGGTGGAACTTATTTCTACGCTGGTTACAACCTGGCAAAGTTTGCAGCTTGGGCATGCTCTTAAACCCAGCATTGTTCCTAGAAGACCATAAAACTGCTGTGGCCAGGAGAGCCTTTGTCCAGCTTTGGCTGGCAAGTCAGACACACTTCTTTGTAGGGAAGGCACCTTTGGTCAAAGTGGTTCATGTTACAATTACCTCCCAATTACACTGCTGTAATGTGCTCTATGAGAGCCACCACGGTGCAGCGGTTTGAGTGCTGGACCACGTTCCCAGGAAATCAAGGTTCAGCCATAGAAATCCACTGAGTGACTTGAGCAGGCCATACTCTCTCAGACTCAGAGGAAGGCAACTTCCTCTAAACAAATCTTGCCACAAGAATCTTGTGATAGGTTTGCCTTACAGTTGCCACAAGTCAAAAATGACTCAAAAGCACATCAGTATAATCACCACAACAAATGAAGTCTATATGGAAATGTCTTTGAAAAGTGTTTGTAATCTACTGCTAGTGCGCAATACTGTAGCCAGATCATTTCTTGGTATCCACTTCAAAGACAACACATCACTGGTCTTGCATGAACTGCATTGTCTTGCATTTTGCTCCTGAGCTCAGTTTAAGGTGCTCGGTTTGGCATACAAAATCCTAAATGGTTTGGGCCCAGGACTTACTGCCGCTTCCTGTGTGAACCTGATCAGAATTTGAGATACTCACTGGAAATCCTGTTCCATGTCTTACCACACCAAGAGGCTACATGGGACAGAACTAGGGATGGGACAAATCCAGAATTTTCCGAATCCGGTTCTGAATCCCTGGAAGGTTCTGGGAATCCACAAATCTTACGAATCTCGAATCTTTCGAATCATTTTTTAAAAAGAGTTTAAAAAGCAAGGGAAAGAACTATAATCTTGGGCAAGACATGCTCTCTCCGCCTTATCAAAAGCCTAGGCAAAGGCAAACCTCCCTTTGAAGAAATCTGGCCAAGACAATTGTCATAGTTTTGCCTCAGGATCTCCCTAGATTGAAAATGACATGAAGGCCCTTTCTACACAGACAGGAAAATGTGGATTAATCCCACATTTTCCTGCCTGCGTAAACAGGGCCTCATACTACAGTAGAGAGATAATCCACGTCAAAACTGGCTTTTCTTTGCATAGTTCCTTCTGGCATCCTGGGGTTTGTAGTTTGATGATGCACCAGTACACTTTGGCAGAGAAGGCTGTGACACCTTGTAAAACTACAAACCCCAGAACTGTGTCTGAAAGAGGTTTGCGAGGAAGCTATGCAAAGGAATGTTTCAGCTTTCCTTGAAATCTCAAGCCTGTAGCTTCCAGTTAAATACTGAACTTAAATATGAACTATTCAATTTAGGTATCTTAGAATACAAGCCTAGATGTAATCTGTTAAATTGTTAGCAAAGGCCATTATTATTCCAAGGGAAAACCTCAACTACTTACTATCTTCCCTTGTATGTATGGTCTCCCTGGTTTTCAGGCGTCCCAGTCTCCAACAATCTATTTAGTTGGCAGATTTGAAAGATTCTGTTTGCCTACTTTGGCACAGGGATTCGGGATTGGGAATCTCAAATCCTTACCCATGATTTGAGGATTCAGTTTCCCTATACCTACACAGAACTTTCTCAGGAGCAGCACTCTGGTTGTAGAACTTCATTCCATGGCAATTCAGGCTAGTTCTATCCCCCTGTAGTTTCTAGTGGGCAGCCAAGACTGCACTGTTTTTTGGACTGTGTATGCATGTTTAAAAGTTTTTAAGAATACTCTTTTGGTTTATTTTTAAATAATATTTTCATATATTTTTATCTATTGTGCTTCACCTTGCGGGCCCCAAGACAATGAACAAATATTTTAATTAATAAATAAATTCCATAACGGAACGTAAATCACCACTGAATATGGAAAACTTGTGTTTTATTAAGTAGAATTTGCCTCACAGCAAGTTAAAGAATGTCTAATATTTTGTGCCTGATTATTCTAGGTCACACTTAAAATCTCATACTTAAAATCTAGTATAAAAGACCATTTAAACCCAAAACAACAGTGCCACAGTGCTTTTTATCTACTAACTGCAAAGTAGTTGCAACAATATTTATTGGAAGGGTCTAATTTTATTTAGTACCTTAATTAGAATGGTTTGTAATATTGTTATCTCTAAAAGCTGACAGTAAACTACACTACACTTCTGTGGGTCCCAGATGAAGACTACCTTGCACCAAAACTCATTCTTTATCGAGGATATTTTAAGATGTTATAAATATGGTATCTCTGTGGATTAATTAGAAAGAACTTACAATATGAGTAGACTGCATTGAATCCCGATGTACACAATGGATCAAAAGTAAAGTCAATTTAAATAAGATCTTTATTAAGTATTTGTAAGCTTATGATTCAAGTTAGAAATTATACACTTTTAAGTCAGTAGAATGCTTTGAGCATTTGACTCTAGAAGATCTGGATTTTACTTGTAGAAAGTGATGCTATTTTATCTTTTTTAAAAAAGTAAAACCTTTGAATGATCTTTTCTTTGTTATTCCTCTAATAGTAATTCAAATTATGCCATAAAAGGCAAAGGCATCTCAGTGTTTCAAAAGGTCATTCCTTGGTGCACACAGTGCAGAAATTTTAAAATGTTCCCAAGGACAGAAATGAAAGCTCCCCATAGATAACAATGGGAAAGCTAAAAAAAAATTTAACATAGTTGGGATCAGGCTGACATGCTCACCCTGCCAGTACAAAAAGAAAATATACCAAATGGTAAATAAACTGGAATAAAACAGAAACTGCCATACCTGAACAGATCCATCTAACACCACAATGTTTTGTTGCACAGAGGCACATCCCTCAGTGATGCTATTATCTTTACAACAAAATCCCTTTAAAAGAGTCTATATTAAAAAAACTAGTAACTGAAAAATATGACAGAACAAAAGAATTACTATACAGTGTTGAAAGATGCTCTTGAATATTATTGGGGAATGTAATGGGATGGTGTTGTGATCTTTTTCAGGGAGAGAAGATAAGATGTGGTAAAAATTTCACAGACTAAGAAAAGTACATATGGCAACAGATGACTACAAAATCTTCTTAATTCTCAGATAGCAAGATGGAGATATTACATGCCATCTGTATATGACAAGACTTTGAAAATGCACATACATTCCCACCCACTGCTAGTACAGATTCCTTTGCAGGCAATTCTATTCCATTCATATCCTTGTGGGTTCAAATTCATTCTTTGAAAGCGGAATATAAAATACATCCAAGCATCCTCCACTGTTTTGCATTCAGATTTAATTACACATATAGGAGAGGCACTGATATTGATAGGACTTAATAGTCATGACTTTCACCGCTTCCACAGATAAAGTAGGTAACCAGTACCTTAATAACTCTGGTAGCTGATTGGTGAGGAAGTTAAACCACTGCAAGTTTTAATGTGAACTTTAAGCTCTCTAAGATGCTGAACCTATTTTGTAGGTATAATTCAACATTTTGGACAGCTCTTTTAAAGTTCAGACTAAATCTTGAAGCAAATTCACTGTCTACAGGGAAGCTACCAGCTGCTGCCGTTTTTGGAACCCTAAAGCTTGCAACTATGAGGGAGTTTTGAAATGGACAATAGGCAGCCACTTCCAAGATGCAGGCATTCCATGGCCCACACTTTTTAAAGGCCAGAGGACAAAGGGCTACTTAGTGCAAGCTTTGCCTAGTAAGTGTTTTAACACTGCATTTGTTTGGATGATCCAAAAAAAGTCTCAGAGCATTTTCACACCTGTAACTAACTTCTAATTCTAGGTGAAAAATAGCTCATTATTCAAACAAATCAGTTGCTCCTCTATAAACTTTAATATTCTTTACAGCTGTTCTTTACAGTTGCATTCACACCACATAGTCAAAATGTGTTAGCTTTCGCAGGGTATATTATATCCCAAGCAAGCTATTATAAGCTCTGCTCAGTCACATTAACTTTTATACTTTAAACAGAGCAAGAGATAAAAGGACATTTTATAGTGAAATATATGCTCAAGAGCTGATATAATTCTTCTTGAGAAAAGCCACAAGGAAAAGAATTAGTAGAGGAAATACAAAGGGTGCTTCCACATGAAGGGCACCTTCCACCATCATTCAAAAGGCATTGTGTAGTTTATTCTGGTATTGTTGTCTTTTTTGACTCCACATTGTATTTTCTAAAAAAGTTACCACAAGACTTTGTGGGGGCAGAAACACAGAATGGTTGCAAATGAAAGGCAGCAGCCACATCTGGGCTTTCTATAAAAAATTTTGCATGTTTTCAAGTAAAAGTTCCATATGGAAGCACTTGGAATCTAATAAAGCAATCATGTTTTTACTACCTGGGAATTTGTAGCCAAGTTCCAATTGTTCTGCTTTTTCTCACCATCCATGGAGGTAGAGGACTCCCATGCTTTCATAACTAAAGTTACTATATATTTTTCACACTAAACCCAGAACAAAAAGACTAGAAAAAATGAAGAAACAGAGGTACCTTGCATATCCTACAATAGTGGAAATGTTTATATTCTGGAAAGCAAATGTATTTGCAATGGGTCCAATTCTAGTTTCAGAACATCCCTTTCATAGGTATAATTGTTGAAGTAGACAGCCTTCATCCAAATCCTTAATCCATTCCTTTATCTAAAGAATCGTGTAACTCCTTTCACTACCATGTCTCTATGTTTGTAATTTTGATACTTACTTGAACCACTGAACTTGACACTCACTTAATCAAGGTGTCAGAAGAGTTGTCTGGTTATTACTCTGCTCTTTTCAATGCAATGAAATTAAAAGTAGGCTTCTGTGCTTACCTCTTTACTTAGAAGTGCATGCTTTAACCGCAAGATCATTCACCTGACTATGGTATCTTCCTCTGCTCCCGGAAAATGAAACCTTCTCTTCTAGCACTTGCAGTATATAGACATGAATGAGATTCCCATATTCACACAGACTTGTCTCTCCTCCACTTCCCTTACTGTGCATAGTTAGTGTCTGAACTAAGAGATCAGAGAACCTTAGGAGCCACATACTTACTCAGCAATCTTAAATCTGGATTGTCAGTCATTTCACATTACCAAAGTTACACAGCAGTATATTTTGAAATCAGCCATTGCCCAAAGATACCATCGGCCCAAGAAGTTCGTACCTCTCTCTTAATCACTTTTAGAAACTGTCACTTTATGTGTGTTACTAAAATCTACACAAACACTGAAAACGAGATGGTGAAAATACAGGGCACAGGCCTCATGTGGCCCCAACCTGCTTTTTACACTCCCTCAGTTTCCCCTAATTGAATAATGTAAAAGAAAAAACAATAGTAGTCTGGACTGGTGCCAAAATTAAGCCAGCAAACCTCAACTAGTATTTATAAACATTTGCAGCCATATCAAACTTGTCAGAGCCTGAGAGATTCACTTCTCTTAAAGATGATTTCCCTCTCCTTATTTCTCTTATAGATGACTCTCTCATTGGCACAAATCTCACAATTCCAACCTCCATATTTCTGTTTTCTCGCTCCCTTCCAAAGCTGAAAACAGCTATAGATGGCACAGCGAAAACAGGGGGGAAAAAGTAGAAAAAAGTACATCTTTACATAACCAAAAAGTTCTTACTAGGGAAAACTGTGCGAAGGATGAACAAATCTATGTTAGAATTAAAATAAATGAGTTAATTACGAGTGCTTCTTTTATTTAAGATAAGGAGGAACTAAATACAGGGTACACATGACTACTTTTGAAATTGGCGGGAACAGTAAAGAGAGAAATAAATAAATAGAGAGGGACGATATGTTTTCAACAAGCATACAAAAGGATAAAATAATAACTGATTAAAAGTCTGTAGCTTATTTAAATCATGTTATGTTTTTATTGGAAATTAAAAATATAACTTAAAAATAATTAATAACTATTCTTCTTCTTTTTTTTTAACGCATCCCTCAAGCACTAGTCCACTCCAGAATGTGGTGCTCCATAATTGTCCCCTTCTGATTTAAATTAATCACTCAAGGGAACAGAGAAAATAACGTCTTTTTTTACTATGCAGTTGTTAAAATCCTCTGAACCTGATGGCATTGGAGACCTCTCTTGAATGAAAGAGAGAAGGTGGCTAAATCTATTTCAGTACCACTCTGGTGCTTGGTAGTTTCCTGGGTAAAAAAACCATGAGCATTACACAGCAGAATTGCCTCAGCAGTACTGATTTGGAGATTTATTCTTCTGGCTCACATAATTTTGTTAAATCCTTCCCTGAAATGTTGATTTCCAAGGAGATTATGCTTGCTCAGTGAGCAGCTGCTTCTTGCAAATTTGTACCTCATATTCTTCCAAAAGGTAAGCCCTATCACTTGTGACAAAACGAATGGAGAGACACAGCTCTATTTTAAATCCCTTGTTAGTTTTGGTGAAATGAAGAAATTCTATTCTAACCTTATTAAGATTTCAGTATCAGTGCCTGTGAGAACAGGACAAAAGAATTATAGAAACACTTGATGAGACTCTTGTAGTATTCTTTTAGACTTCATGTGCCTTCTTGTTGCCATTTTAGATTATAATGAATAGAAACAAATCAGATACATGCAGCAGCAATTTAAATACATATTGCATATTTAGATAGGTAAGTAGGAGAAACATACTGGCCCAGAAAAACCTGTTTCCAATAATTGATAATGGCAGCAAGAATACTGTATGCTTAGAAGTAGAAAGACCCCACTGATACCATCTGAAGATGACCGGTTGATGAAGTTGTTGGAGATAGACACACTGTGAGGGATGGACACACTGATGCCTTTAATTAGAGAATGTTCTTTGAATGAATTCAAGAAACAATGGAAGAAACTTATAACATTTTTAAGAGGTGTTAGGGAGGACATGCAACAATAAGATTTGAATAATATGGCTACAAATATTACTGTAAAATGATATTTACAGTGTTGTCGTGTCCCTTCAATATCAGTGTATTATTACCTTTAGCACATGTAGAAAAATAATTACAGTTGGCCCTTCATTCAACTTGGCAGGTTTCACTTTCATGGATTTGATTATTTGCAAATTTCTTCTTTTCTGGGGGAATCTTTCCTTCTCAACAGCTCCAGTTAGGCCATGAAAGGCTCTAAAAACCCACCTCTGGTTCTCCTTTTCCTTCACCAGCTGCGGCCTAGCCAGCTAAGGATGGCTCACAGCCTGATTTCTCGGCACCACAAATACTTTCCCAGTGCTTCTTCCCATACCCATGAAGGAGACAGGGCTACCATGCTGACCCACTCCCATTTTTTCTCCTTTCACTGATGTGGTTTGGGTGCCCCTGGTTTGTATGCCTTGGACTCCTTCCCACAGACACACACACATTTTGAAATTCATGATTTTTCTATTTTTATGGGGGACCTAGCAAATGTGGAGGGCTGGCTGTATACTATTAGCATAAATGCAGTCATAATTTATATAATCATATTATCTATATGTATTTAAGATAATTTAGTTATAGTTACTTTAATTAACTTTGAAGAAGTAAGATACATATTTACTAATAACCATTTTCTGAAGAGTTCAAAGTCATGTCTGAAAGCCTTTTCACCCCTTTTTGTGTTTGGGGTATTTAATTTTGTTTAGTTGTTGGTTGTATAATCAGTAGATGTTGAGTGTGTTTGAGTAAACGTTTTCCCTTATATGTTGTTTTATATTTGTTACATCTGTTTAATAAAAATGTATATTTTTAAGAAAACTGTTTCCAATAATTCAAATAGCTTTAAAAAGAGGAAAGTCAGTCAACAGAATTCAACATCATCAATAATGTTGCATGCAATGTCACACAAAATGAAGTCTATGTTTGGGAGAGGAGATTGCAAGGCGGAAAAGCTGTCATGACCTTGAAAACTGTAAACATCCCAGTAATATGTATTCATGTATGGACTTTGTCTCACTAGGCACTGACAGACAGAAACTCCATCCCAAATCCTTAACTTTGTTGCTGTGTGCCTTCAAGTTGTTTCTGACATTGGGATTCTAAGGAGACACAACTACAGAGTTTTCTTGGCAAGATTAGATCAGAATCAATTTTCCTTTGGTATCCTCTGAGTCTGCAAGAATGTAACTTGCCCAAGGTCACCCAGTGGGTTTCCATGGCTGAGGAGGGATTTGAATCTTGGTCTCCAGAGTCATAGTTAATACTTAAACCACTACACCATGCTGGCTCTCAGTCATTATCTAGGTCTTGATACATTTCCTTGACTTTTCAATGCAGTATCTACCACAGTTAAGCATTGGTTTTATATTAAAAAAACTTTACGTTGCTTTGGAATCTCCCAAACTCTTGTCATTGTCCCTTTATCCTGATTTCAGTGTACAGGGGTGTCAAGTCATATGATGGAATTTTTGCATGTTTGAAAGAAAAGTGGCTTGACAATCTGACAGCCTTATCCAGACAGTTCATTGCTACTCATATCCAGCAAAACCCAGTATGAAAGCTGTGAGGCTGAAGACCTCCCTCTCAACGGTGAAAAACAGAGCAGAGGACATGAGCTCAAATAAATGGATCCAAGCAACAAAAAACTGCAGAGTCAGTACAGACCATTGATTTTTCCAAAGCCAAAGACTTAATATAATTTCGTGCTAGGAAACTGCAGAAAATTCTGCAATGAACACAAAGCATACTGATATGTTTTAGGGTATCTAACAAACAAGCACTTGGATACTGATCAGAGTAGAAATACTGTGAACACTGTAATCCTTGAGTCCTTTTAAAGGTGCATAAACACCTGAAAGGTCAAGGAAGCTTTATGCCTTGTCAGAAAAACTGACAAACCAAGTTTTAAGTTGTGATACTGCAGTTATTTTAAAATTGGGGTGTGTGTGTGTGTGTATGGAACTTTTCCCAATCTTAAACCAAATCCCCTTTGCATTTGAGACAATCCAGTTAAAAATTACCCAAGGCTCTTATTTTCCAGAACCCATGAATCAGAGCAACTGAAGAAACTCTTTACAAAGTGATGCAAATAAATGTCCAAGGAGCAGCTCTCCATTCAGACTTACATGTAACATACCGTAACTATCACAGTTGCTGCAACGTACACTTTGGGAATAGAGGCCTTGCAAGCAAGTTAGAGAAAGGATGTAAGGAAAGAAATCATATGATATAGTTTTCCCCTGTTCTTAATGTCTTAATATCTTAATTGCCGTTTTCTTCTGAATTTTCAGAAAACTCTCATAGAAAGCCCAAGCTTCCCCAGGGAATTATCTGGAAAGCACACAAAGAAGTAGTCCACTATTAACTGAAACCAAAGTATAGATATTAAAGTGAATAATAAGCAAGGTGGCATATAATGGCTTAATTGGGACTTGCAAATGTCTTTCACTGTACTAGTTGGTGAAGTAATAAGCACTTGAATTCGTTTGTCAGGTAGTTCAAAAGATTTCATCACAATCCAACAAAACGCACCAAAAACCATCACAAACCCCCCCACAGAAGAGAGTTGTTTTGATGATGTGTTTGAAACCACTACAATCATACCATTCTGTTTTCAAATGATATTTCTGATCCTTGTTGAAATATATTAACTGGGTTTTAGTTTATTTACTGGGAAAGAAGATAACTGGAGTAATGCAAAAAGTACTGCATCTAGAGCTTAACTGCAAATGGCTAGTCTACAAATAACCATTTACAACAACAATATCTTTTTGCAAGGTACATGTAACTTTTTAGTTACTGATCTCTGCAAAGCAAACTCATAAAGTATGCATAGTGGCCACAACAAAGATGTTACTTCTTTAAAAAGTCACTCTAATAGTTATTAACAAATTTTGAGGACTTCATAATTACAACTAATTACTTTTTAAGAATTACATTCTAAGCTCTCATCAGAGCACACTTAAGTACACTTTGATTGTCAGTGTGGAATTCAAAACAATAGACAAATCAGGAATCACCAAGTTCTCAGTTTCAACATGATTTAGAAATTTCAGAAATATTTGTGGATAACAGCTTTCTATTGTGAAAGGAGAGATCGTGTAAACCAAGTGAGGCCATTTCAATCTTTCAGCTCTTAGCAGTAATAAGTTAAAGAATTCCACGGACAACACTTAACAAGTAAGATCTCAGTAACAGCAGAATGCATTAACAAATGGAACCTAGGGCTTTTAGGTATTCTTCCTCTCTTAATCATTTAAGTAAGAAATTGGTAAAAAACAAACATGGAAAGTACCTTTAAAAAGTGCTTTCTTTTCTTGATAAAACCACTTAAAAAGTAGGCCAAAATGCTCCTGGAATAATAACATTATATACTATTGTCAAGATTGTACTGTTTAATTGAAATAAATGGCTAGTTTCACTTCAGTTTTAAAAATGGACAAATATCCATACCATGAAAAAGAGATTACTGTAGCAATTAGAATCTTCATTTATGCTTACTAGCATGCCAAAGATTAAACCAACTCAAATAATTTTGTTCCCTTCCCTTTTGCAAAGAGAAGCTTTCAAAGAAAAGCAGTCACTTACCCAAAGGTCACACTCAAACCAGTATTTATTAAAAAATGTAAATAAGTTTTAAAACCAGTTTGAAAATATCCACTGGTTTTTTTAAAAATGTAAAATCTGTCACCAACACATTAAGGAAATAATTAACGTTGCCTAAATAGAAGTTGACAAATCACCTTAAGCTACTTCACACAAGAGAGTATTCCGAAAGCTGCTTGGTTTGTACACTATAATTGCTATCGTTTTTAAGGATGGAGTTTTATACTAACTTACATTGCCCATATAAGTAAGAAACGCTTGATGAATATTTTTTTTTCTAATTCACTGATGTTTCAATGTTACTCAAATTAGGAGACATTATATCTGACTAATGACTTTGGGGGTCAAGGTGCAGAAAGAATGGGTGCAATTTCACTTGTTTTAAGAATTAACTCCTCAGAGTATACTTCACAGAGTTCATCTAAACATTCCTCTTACCTAAACTGCAAGTTCAATTTAGTGAATATAATATTTAATATGTTGTGTGAGCTTTAAGAAAGCTTTATGTTAAATACACTTGTGTTGGCATCTAGATTACAAACAAGCCAATCTATTTTCTAATTAATATCTTACATTTTTCCTCATTATCTGGTATTAACTTACCTAAGCCTTCTCAGAAAATCTTGATTGATGTAGAAGTTTAAAACGAAAGTCAGTGTGGTATAGTGGTTACTGGGCAAAAGACCCATTTTGCTAGGAAGGTCATGGGGTGATCTTGGGCCAATTACTAAGTCTTAACCTAACCTTCCTCATAGAGTTATCATGTTAACAAAGTTGGAAGGTTGTGGACAATGTATGCTACCTTGAACTCTTTGGTGTAAAGGCAAAATATAAAAATATATGCAGTTCAAAATTTGAAAATGTATCAAGTAAAGCAAAAAAGCAATTATATTAATTCAGTTAAGAAAACAGCAAGACTGATAATCTTTGAAATAAACAAAACAGTATGATGTTGTGCCCTATACATGATAGAAGTACCCAGCAATTATATTGGATACTGCTTGAAAGCCTTAATCTGGTTAACAAGGGATAAAACATTATCCTCTCCAAGAAGCACCTCTCTCACACACAAACGTTCTCACACAGAACAGTGCCAAGAACTGCTTTCTGGCAGATTTATTAAGCCTACTAGAATCTGATGTGAAAGTGTAAATAAATAATATATTTCCAGCAAATAAAATTCTTTCAAAATATAAAAATGAAGTACGTTGTTCTGGAACCTCCCAATATTATCTGAATTTGTTTTTTAAGAATGAATCTATGAGTCACAAAGAGCCAGCAATAATCATATGCATCCACAGCTCATAATGGAAAACTAAATTAAAAATTCACTATCTACATTTAAAAACGTGGAAACTTGAGAGTTACTTAAGCACTCTAAAAACTATCCTCTACATCCCTAAATTCTTAGTGTGCTTAAGGTGAGATTCAATCAGATTCTACACATTGTACCACTGAATAAAGAATGCATATTTGAATACAAGAACTTCTAGAACATGCACTAAATCCAAAACACACAGTGTAAAGAAATTTTGTTCACATTCACTGTCAAAAATAGCAAAGCCCCATTTCTAAATGTCAGATTTTAAGAGAGGAACAGTTCTGGGTTCAAAAGAGATTGCAGTTGGAAACTAATTCAGTTTGGACATGGAAAGTCTCTAATTTCTGCCTCCAGCTGCAACCCACTGCACAACATATGCCATTCTAGAGGGCTACCCCAACAAAGAGAAACAGCTTGGGGAAGGCCATAACTGTTCCCAGCAAGAAGAAACTGGAAGTTCTTGTTGCACAATAGTCACTCAGCTTGGTGAGAAGCACAAGCAATAGATTTAAGTAATTTAAATAATGCACATAACAGATGATCTACAACAAAGGACTATTTTCAACCACCATATTTTCTTTGGTATGACACTGAACAATCTAGTTATCGAGAGAGTGAATTCCTCCTGGATATGATGAATGGTAGATTTAAGCAAGAAAAAACTGCTACATAATCTTCCTACACAGTCCTAATTGCATTTGACATTTTACTCAAAGCTCCCCCACACAAGTGTCAGCTGACTGTTAGAACAGTATTGTTTCAGTATTTCTGTCAGTGACCATACAGTTGATACAACCAAATTGCAAAAATCTTGCCCTGTTATTTAAGCTCACTTTAGCTACTGCTCCTAAAGAGCAAGTTAAATCTCTAGATTATTAATGTGCATACAAATGATGCCAATTGTGGCAAAAGTAACCAACTTAATATTATAATTATTAACAAAGCTGTTTAGAGCCTGGTTAATTCCAAAAATTAGAATTAAGCCACAATACAATATAAACCTCAGCTTTATAGAAATAACCATCAAAAGCAAATAACGTTTCCAATACGGAAGAACAGGCACAAAACAATCATATTAAGTGTCACTGTAGTCACTGAACACCCACAAGTTCATAACCAAAGTAATGTGAGAAAGAGAGGTTTAAGGGCTGACCAGTAACGGAAAATAAAACTAAAAGAAACATTGTTAGATGTGAGTTGAAAAATCTCATCTTTACACAATTTTAATTATACAAATGTACATGACAATGTCTTTTGTAAGCTTTCCATCAAACTGTGGTTTAAAGTTTGACAAACTTGTACATAGTTGCAGGAACATCAGTGCTTACAGGGTTATGCAACCAACTTAATGACTACCAAGTGCGTAGCCTAAGCTGCCACCTAATTTTCAACAGATTAGAACCCAAACTTCGGTGCCCTAATTCATTCTTCGTATAGATATATACAGCTGATATTTGTAATTCATTATTTCCTTGGCATTTTAGTAGTCATACGATTTTCTTACTCCAGCTGAAAAATTTCACCTTAAATTCTCTGTCACTAAACATAAACTATTTTTAATACCAACATATTAATAATGCATTGAAGTGACATATTAAACTCTATAAAGGTCAAACAGATCTTACTTTAACCAGCAGCATTTGTGCATTCAATAAGGGCAAAAGAGAAATGAACAAGAGCCCGAACTTGACCAGCTATCCTTTCACATTCAAAGTAAAGAACATGCACACAGCTCTAAAATGAATAATTCTTAGACCTTTCCAGCTCCAGAATTCTCTAGACAGATTATACAAGGATGACAACAGTGGCAACCTGATGTTGTAAATATCCAGATACTACATTATACTTACATCAAGACCTGTACAGATCTTTTCCTACAAATATTTACTTCAAATTATACCTGACTGTAGATACTTTCTCAATACTTGAACACACAAGGTGACATGTTCTCATTGCCACAACAAAACCTCAAAAGATGCATGGTTGAAAGACAACGTTATTCTATAAATACTTTCCTTTTATTGCAACTGAAACCTGATTTAAATTTCAAGAGTTCTAATTCAGCCACATATTATGGTAAAACAAAAACCCATGCATTTTACATGTTCAATATGGCAAGGTTGTTTCAACAATTCAAGTGCCCCAAAGCCCTCACCAGGCTACATAATAAGAATAAGAACTGTACTCACCATCACCAACAGCCATTACCCAGTGCAACTGCTACTAGGTGATTTCTCAAATGATCCAACTTCAATCTGAGCGACTATATGTGCCTGCGCCACTCTCAATCCAGTGCAGCGTGAAGACAGACAGAGCACTGTGTGACCCAGTGAGATCTGCAGTTCTATACTGCAATAAGCAACAGCTGCTACGCCATTTCAAAATAAAAGTCCTGCTTCTTGCAGGAAAGTCCTTACATCCACTATAACCACCCTCATTCCCGCTTAAACTGCATGATGCATTCACCATTACATTCAGATTTATTTCTTTCCCGAGCTCTCCACTAGCTGCGTGCCTTCTTCTTTAAAGAATGGCTCACAGCCAATGAAAGTCATTCCATAGGGACTTTAAATGCAATCATCAAAACACAAGGCATGTGTTTAGTAATCACTTTCTGGTTACACTCCCTAAAGGTTCATGTGTAATGAGGAATGGTCACATGATCCAATGATGATCTGATTTACATATCTGTTTCTTTTTAGCCTTTTTTGCGGGGGGGGGGCTGTCTTCTCAATCTCCCATTGTACACAACCATGACTGGCTGCTGTAAACAAATCACGTCAAAGGCAGACTGTCAATGGCTCTTCTGTTCAAAGAAAGCTGTGCCCCTTAACAAAGATTGCTTCTTGTAAAGGCACTAACAAAAAACAAAAAATGAACCAACCACATATCCGAGGCAAGTCTGTGATGTTCCTCTTTTAAACAATAGTTTCATTTCTCAATCACACACAACAGTCAAAGCAAGCACTTTCCACAGGAGTTTTGGAAAATGCATAAAGGAATATAAAACACTGACAGGGTTTAAGACATCAGACTGTCTCTGTTCAACCCCTATACTAGGAAAACATCTCTTTTCAAAGGAAAAAATGAGTTCTTTTCATACAGTTGCTACTTAGAAGATGATTCACTTTTATCTCCCACCCACCATGAATAACAAAAGCTACCAGATACACATTATTTCTATGGAAGGGCTTTTTTAAAAAATATTGACTAATCCTATTAACTCATATAGAAAAATATACTGGATTCCCTCCCTCTCTCTTCCCCACCTCAAGTCCTGGTTTTAGGAGTGAAGAGGCTCCGGTTCAAATTCATTCTCAGACAGTAAAGGGTGATCTTAGGCCTAGCACTTTGTTCCTGCCTAATCTATGCCTCAATCCTTGGAGGAAATATGGATTAAAAATTACAACATATTGAAAAAACACCACACAGCACTGACAATGAAAGATCACACTGCTACATCTCCTCCTATTTAACAACCTCAGCAGAAATTTATTGTTGTGTGCCTTCAAGCTGTTTCCAACTTATGGCAACCCTAAGCAGTAGAAATACCAGCTTCTATTCTCTGACCCTCTACCTCTCTTCAAAATGGCTTCAGTATTCTTTTTTCCCAATTGGGGTAATGAAAACACAAGAAAGAAGGGTGAATCCAAAAAGGGATTTTTTTAAATATGTCCCCTAAGTATAGGTAAGACAGAAAACATGAATACTGTTGTACTTTTTACATAAGCAACAGCCTGCTTTGCTCTAAACCTCCTTTCCATCCCTCACATAATGCAACAGATCATGTAGTTCTGATCCTTCCAGGCCAGCCCAGTTTTCATGGCTACCATGTGTACTGACTCCATTCATTAGTGACTAGAATGATGGGCTAATATAATAGTAAAAAACTGAGTGTCAAGGTTTTAATTCTGAGACATTTCTGTTCTTAAAACGTACTGAACATGCAACAAGATTAGGACAAGCTGCCTTCAAACACCAGAAGGACTTTGTCCAATCATCAGAATATAAGAATGGGCCAAGTACCTGATAGCTATAGTGTACTCATCAGACAGAAGATGTATAGACTAATAAGTATGTACAAATGTAGAATAAATATACTGAATGCCATAGTAATCGATGGTATCTTAAATCGGTGAAACGCAGCAGAGGAAAGCAGCTAGTAAAAGGTTTGAAGCTAGCAAGAGCAAAATGTTGGCTGACTGACCCGCTGAAAAAATTCAGTATTATTATGTCACTTGCAAAGCTTTAAGCAGTCAAGTGCAATTAGTCTTCTATTGTATAATAAGGTTCAACATGCCAATTCATGCATATATGACTAAAAGCAATGTCTAGAACTAGTGATGTTCATCCCAACAATAATTTTTATCTCCTGATTTTTATTACTATTTGTGCATATTACTCATAGTCCAA
Organism: Iguana delicatissima; assembly: GCA_948472985.1. NCBI lineage: Eukaryota > Metazoa > Chordata > Lepidosauria > Squamata > Iguanidae > Iguana > Iguana delicatissima. The sequence goes on along the minus strand of CAOKZL010002209.1, from coordinate 483,953 downwards.
TGACTGTATCAAAACTATGAATTTAGAAGCTGCTAGTCCCATGACATTTCCATAGCAACTGTATCTCAAAAGGAAAAAGATGTGAAGCAAATGGGATCTACACAAATATCTACAGTGCAAACCACATATTTTTAATGTTTGTTTGGAATGATGTAATCTAGAACACAGTTTTTAATATTGACTTCCAAGTCTGAAAATTAAAGTTTTATATGCTCTTCCTCCACAAACCCAAATGTTTACAAAATGTGCATTATAAGTCTGGATAATCTGTTTTGCTCACAGATGGTGGAAAACCCATTTAGATTGCCCGAATATCACCTAAACACTCCAAAGAGAAGGAAATACTGATGATTTAAACCATGATTTAAAACCAATCATGATCTCTTTCTCTAACATTTAAAATATCATTGAGGTATCCTCTCATATCCTGCAGAAGGAATAGCCTTTACAGAATTTAGCCTCTAAGAACACACATTCTACAAGCTCTGCTGCTGTCTGCAATGCCTGTTTCCATGGAAATGGTTGTTCATTTGCTAATAAATAGCAGAAGCTTAATACACCACTTGTTTGCAAGAATACATCAATTTTCATGAAGTTAAAAAAATGAGACACAGCTGACAGCCTTAAGACTTGAAAACATCTGAAAGGAACACCAGAGGTACCATAAAGCACAAACACAATCCAACATACAGATCTTGCAACTGAAGTTTCTTATTATTGGTTAGCTGCCTGCATAGGCCTATAATAAAATTACCATTTTTCACTTAATGTATGGTGATATAACGCTTTTAAAGAAATCACAATTGGAACTTGGCCATAAGATTATTGTCCAAAGACAACAAAAAACATCATCAGTATGACAAACACAACAGACAACTTGGATTAAAATACAGAGCATATATACTTATGTGCAAAAATATTTTTTGTGCAAATGACCAACACATTAAGTTACAATGGCATAAAAAAGAGGAGCTTTTAGTAGTGAGATGTGCTAGTAATTCTCACAGAAATGTCACTAAATCTCATTCAAGTAACTATTTTGAAAAGGGGTCTGGTCTGATAGAAGAAAAAATTTGCTTTTAAAGACAATGATTTAAAAGAACAACTTATAATAATACAATAAATACTGACAAAAAGCATGTTAAAGCTACCAAAATGGCTAAAAACCTGTGTGAATGTCTCCCACATCAATGGCCACAGAAAATAATCAAAGATTTTCTCATACCAAATGAAACATGGAAAAATGAAATATGTGATTAACACACCAACTGGGCACACCGCTATTTACTTAATCATTAGCCACCATCATCTGTATCTAAATATTCCTACACAAAGTCACATGTAAATATGAAATAAATTACCAGATAAAGAAATACCAATATGAGCAAAAAGCCAACATTCTCACAGGACGCAAGAGGCTCATAGTCAACAGAAACAGATCACTCTGTTTGCTATTGACGAGTACAGTTTCATGAACCCAGACCCGATCATGCTCTGGGTCTGTACAGTCAGCCTTCCACATTTGTGAGTTCACTTTTGCAGATCTGATTATTTACTAATTGTTGTCACCTCTGCTGCCTCCCTATGCTATTTTTAATAGGGACTGCAAGGCTTGTGTGACTGAGAAAACTGGGAATGAGGCTTGTAAGTCCATATTAAAAGTGGTATGGGACAACAGTGGGAGTGGCAGCCAGCCTCACCAGCCACCCACTTCTGCCTTGTGAAGGAACCTCAAAGAAATCCATGATGCCTCAAAGAAATCCACCGTGGGTTGAATATGGTGATCATACTTTTTTTTGTGTTAAATATGGTTTGGGAGGGCCTAGAGTTATTCATGGTTTTTCCACATCCAGGGGGTCCTGTGCCCCAACTCTAGCACATATAAAAGGATGACTGTAATAGCCTTTAAAAAATTCTGATCTGTGTATTAAAGTGTGGCAGAAGTTCCTCATCAAAGCTGCAGTGATACCAGAAAGAAACATTCTGTAAGGAAAACACTCATAAACAATGTCACACATTTGTTCACTTACATTAGTATCTAACTTCACAGTAATCAAATATTATGCAATAAAAAATGGCCTAAACTTGGACTCAGGAGTATCCGAAGTCCTTAAACACATCAAGCTTCTCAATGTGCATTTAAAGTCACTTTTGTCACTACAAGTGTATTCAATACTGGATACTCACCACTGATGTTGCTTGAAATCATATTGCCAAAGTTTCTCACTTCATCAAATTTCATAAATATTGTTTGTAACCTGCAAACAATAGTACATATCAATACATATAAATCTCATCCTCTTTCTTCACCAAAATGCAAAAATTACAATTTAAACTACAGTTTAAAATGATTTAGATATCCAAATGTCACAGAGACAAAGAATGAAATGAAATCATCAATAGACAACTTACTACATTGTACTGAGATACAGCCTAGTGTTTTTGAAATAGAACATAGAAAACACATGGCAAAAATGTGGTAAAATGTATGCCTCATTAATTATGAATGAATTATGTCAGATATCCAAAACTGTCAAAATCTCCCTACTACATGACTGCAATTCTCTTCACAATTATCAACATAAAACATACTAATTCTCAAATCAATCTTGAGTCAATCCATTCATTCCTGGGCTTCCCCTTAGAAAGCTGTCCCCTGGTATTCTCCAGCATTTGCTTTCCTGCTTGCTTGCCTTGTTCTTCTAAATATCCAAGCCATTTTAGTCTCTGTGTCCTAATTTCGGCAACTAATGTTGGCTAGCTTCCTGGTGCTTTCTGTTTCTAGAGCTTTCTAATCCTCCAGATGTTAGATTTGTTAATTCTTTTTACATAGTCCATAACCTGTTACCCTGTTATATTATTTAAGATCCATAGTCCAAGTCTGCAAGGTATAAATACTCTGTACCATAAACTGCCAAATGTGAAAGAGTTCTAGATGCTCACAGAAAGTAGAATGTAGGGCAAGCTGTTCATCCCCAACTAAGTGGGGAAACATGTTCTACTATCATTATATGACGCCTCAAATAATCAAGACGCTTAGAATTATAAATCTTCACAGCAAACTGGTTCCTATAATTTCCTGTCAAAATATACAACAAATCCAACCACTAGAAATATTCAAAGACTTTTACAGCTGCAGTGCTAACTTTTCTTGCAACCCTGAATTCAAGCTGAATTTCCAGGAGCAATGAATAACTTCAAATATAATAGCAGGAGTTATATGTACATGAGTAGTAAATCAAACCAATTAATTTTAGGAAAATTCCTCAAAAAGTTAGGAAGGAATACAAACTTTTATTTACAGTACATAATTTTCTGATCTCATAAACAAGTATAGTCTCAGTATCTAAAAAGGTTTTAAAAGTTAATACTGTGCAAGCTGTGGAAAATATGCACCTGTGCTTTTATTTTTATTTTAAGGACTCAGTGATCAGAGCATTGTTAGGTCAAAGCAGGAAACCATTTGACTTTTCACAGACTGATTTTACCTGTAATCAATGTTCCTGAAGCAGTCATCAGACACACACACATACCACGAACATTGAAGTGTTTTGAGCAGGGAACCAGTTCGTATCAAAGAGATCAATGAGATCAGAGAGATCAAACTCAGATCTAGATCCACCCTTTTTGAAAGAAGAGATCAGAATCCTTGATAACTGGACTATGTTGCCCTCTCTGGAAAAAGGGAAAGCACCATTTCTGATTGGCAAAGGACGAGGTGTCAGAGAGGCACATTTGGTTCAGATCTATGGTATCGCTGATTTGAATAAAGACTCTTATCCAATGGTCTCAAGTAATGTTGTCCCATTCATCTGCAAAACTTTGAGATCAGGAGTAGAGTAGTGTCAGTTAAAAGGCTACTGAAGGAAATACTTTTTTTACCTGAGGAGCTAATGTAACACCTGAGCAAATAAGGTTCAGTAGGTGGACAGCAAAACTTTTCACTCTTGACATGTATCTAAAATTTTCCTGAGGAAAGTGTAACCAGCGCTCCCACAACCCATCTTTGTCTTTCTACTGTCATGAGTATTGCAGATACATTTTGTAACAGTACTTTGTCCAGAGGAAATCAACTGTTGTAATTACGCAACCCGTTGTGCCCCCCATGAACTTTTTTCCCTTCTCACCAACCACAAGGAGTTTTATATCCATATTAACCGAGGTACCAAGTCTCAGTGTCTATCACATGAGTGTGTGTATATGCCTTCAAATCGCCTGTCGTTTATTGACACCACATGAATTTCAGAGTTTTCTTAGGCAATAAATACTCAAGAGACGGTTTTGCCAGTTCCTTCCTCTGAAATATAGCCTACAGCACCTGGTATTTATGTTCATCTCCCATCCAAGTACTAACCAAGCTTAGCTTCCAACAACAGATAAATAAGCTAAAGGCACTAGATCCTAAGTCAGCATATCACATACTACCCAAGTAAAAGTTATGACCACCTTGCGCAGAGCTGGACTTTTTTTTAATGCTGTCATCCATTTTAATTCATCACAGTGAGTTACATTTCATAGATCTTTGAACATAACTGGACTAAACTAATAATCTTAGTTCTTGCCTCCAATCCACAGATAAAAGACCACACTGAGAGCTAACACAATTGACAACCATAGCAAACTATTTTGATTCTTATGAGGTACTTCTTGGTTAAAATTGAATGCATGAAAGGACACTTGAACTCCCTTTGGGGTCTACTGTCTTTGAACTTCAGGCTTTGAGACTGATAAGACAATACCTGCAGAGGATGAGTTTCTGTATTCCAAGTGCCCAAGAACCTCCGTCAAAGAACACTTCTAACTAGCCTACATATCTATGTTATCTTTCTGTGTGGGAAAAGTAAAGTCTTTTTTCTTGACTCATTTTTGCAGTGTTAAGTTAAGAACTCATGTTCTGCTCAAGGTGAGTATCGGAGTTCTAGAGGAAAAATTTTTTTTTGAAAGGAACATTATCGCAAATTAAAAAAAAATCTAATTATACCTATTGTAAATCCACCACTACTACACAATTTTTCATTCATTTCACTAACAATGAACAGTTTGTTATTATGGAACATGGCAAACTCTTTTTTTAATTTAGCATTAGAAGTTCTTGCAAGCATGGTCAGTACCTCTATCTCCTAGCAACCAATCTTCTATTTATTTTCTAAATCTGCTATAAAAGATTCGACAGAACAGGTAATTGGCATGAGCAGATTCCAAAATTCAATCTAGCAGCTTTGAAATAGGATAAGATATAAGCTGTCCTTAGTGACCTTAGGCTTCAATGACCTAGAGTTAGAAGAACCACTCCCCAAAGCAAGTGCAAATCATTCCCTCTATCCCAGCTGCCACTGTCCTGGTCTCAGAGGGACAGAAGAAGAGGCGGCCACAGTTCCATCATGCCTTAGCCCAGAAGCAGATGAAGCTCCTCCCTCCATCCCTACAGAAATGGAGAAGAACCAGCAATATCTGCTTGCCTTAATCTCCTCCCCGACTGCCATTTGTTTTTCCTTGTGTGTCTTATTTAGATTGTAAACTTGAAGGCAGGGAACTGTCTTAATAACAGTTTGTAAGCCGCTCTGACAGCCTCCATGGCTGAAGAGTGGGTTCTAAATACTCTAAATAAATAAACCAGAAGACAGCAGAGTTTGAAAAGGAGATTGGGAACAATTTCAGAAGATTGTCTCCAAAGTAGAAGAATGGAAAATAAAATGAGATATCAGCTTCAACAAGAGCAGAGCAAAGCACATGCATAAGTGTGTCATACATTAATATATGCAGTGATTTAACTGAGCAGGCCAGACTTGACTAGGAAAATGACCTTAGAATCAGTGAGAATACTTTATGAAAATACTGACCAAGAAGTGTGTGGCTACTGTGAAAAGAGACAAATCCATACTGGGAAATGTGAGGAACGAGATTAAAAAATGGTCAGTATTACAGTGCTTTTATTCCAAAATATACTAGATGCCATACAGAATATTGCCTGTTGTAGTTTACATTTTAGATAAATACATCACAAAAATACTGAACAGCAAGAAAAGTGTAGACATGAACAAACAAAATAAAACTGTAGGAACCTCTCATGAGAACAGCCTATAATGTTTGCAGCTTATTTTAGCTGGAAAAAAAAATAAGTTAAGACTAAGGTTCTGATAAAGGCATACAAAATTATGCAATGCATGGCAAGAAATGGGTCATCCAATAAAGCTGCATGATGGGACATTCAATACAGGCTAAAGGAAGTACTTCTTCACAAAGCATGCAGCTGAAGTACTGCAATAGCTATCATAAGATGAGGTGATGGACACCAACTTATATGGCTTCAAAGGGGATTACACAAATAAATCTGGCCATTTTTTGAAACAAAAATACTATACTGATCCAACTGGTTCCTCTTATGTTTTTCCTCATACACCTTATCCCCATGGACAAATAGTATAAGAGGCAATTTTAAACAAAGCTATGGTTGTTGATGCCCAGTTTGACACAGAAGCCTTATATCCGTCAAGGCATCAAGATGGCAGACAAACAACAAATGAATGAACAAATGACAAACACCAATATGAATGGGATCTTCTGCTCCCCATGACAATGGAATACTGAAAGGATTTCACTTGCCTGCACATCAAACAAATGGATCCTATGATGCAATTTGGAATATTTCATTGTATTCCTGACGAAGAAAACTATGTTATCTGTGGGGAAAAAAAGTTCCGCAGGACCTAGCACGCTACATCCTTGAATATTTAGCACACCATGACATCAGGAAATCCTATTTCAGTCCTTTCTAAAGTGAATGAAGACCTTGGATACAAAGAGAAAACCAGTTTTTTGTTGCAAAGCTATATGTCTAACCAATATGTCAGCTGGAGGACCGCTATCTTTGTAACTATCAAATCTAGGAAAAAGTATACATAATTCCTTTTGGTAAAATGTCAGCAAAACCTGGGAAAAATATTCCTGACATAGATCTTATGTTATTTTTTTCTCCTGCCATTAACACTGTGTTAGTAAATCTTCGTGTTTTGTAAATAATACGTGTACAGTACATATACTCACATCTAATTTTATTTTCAAAACTTATGACCTATATGCAAATTGTGTTATTTGATTTTAACTTGCTCTAGCCCAAGGACTATTACAATAAATGTTCCTCAAACATGCTCTTTCGCTCAGATAACAGCTGAAGCAACATATATGGAGTTTACTATTATAACTTGGAACAGAAGTGGTAAGATTTCTAAGAATTTCAGCAGGAATGAAAAACACATTTAGATCCAAACACTGTGTGGGAGTAGAATTCTTTTCTGGTTGCTACTGAAAGAAAGACTGGACATTCTGCATGAACAATCTACAAGATCTGAATCAGCACAAAAAATAATTCTGTCTCTGTGTGTTTTTTTATTTAAGTTCAATTGCAATTCTTGTGCCACAGAACGGGAAGAAAGTTAGACATAATATCTTACGTGATATTATATCTTATGTTATATAACTCAGATCTAGAGAAATAAAATTATTTAAAAGGAATTTTACTCACCATTTAAAGTAATTGTTTAACAATTTCTCCCAGTTTCCATTCTTACCACTTCACACAGGAAAAGTATTTGAAGTCCATTTGCTTTTTTCTACCATTCCCTTGGCATTTGTTTCTTTGTAGTTACAACACTCCACTATCTCGCAAACAATGGGATGACTTGGACTACTCTCCAGTCTGACCATGCTGTACATTTGTGCTAAGAATTTCACCTCTCTTGGCCAAACAGAATTCTTATAACAACGCAAATATGTAATTATTTAACCATGAAGAACAGTTTGCGCTTAAGTAACCTTAAACAGTTGTGTTAAAATGTGTTTGATCTATCCAAGATGAAGCAAATAAATGAAACTTTATTAAGAGATTTTTTAAAATTTCTTTTAAAAAGCTAATATGCTGAATTTATAAGGAGGGCCTTCCGATAACTCATGTCACCATCACATATGAAAAAACAAAAATAAAAAGCATTTCCATTTCTAGCAAAATCATTTCAAAATCCTGTGTTTAATGAAAGGACTAGAACATTAAAATGAGCATGGATTTTTATCAGCCATCAAAACCAGTAGATTTCAAGAAATAAAGCAATCTATAGTGCAGGTGACACTACAGAGAAAGCAATATCCCAGCAGCAATTTGCTGCATTTTTATGGGGACTGGGATGAGAAGTACCTCAGATGGAATATGCAGACAGAAGACAGGACAAAAGGCTCTCCTTTAAGACACCAAACCTTCAAGGGGTTTAAGGCTTTAAGGCAAAGGGTGGGCAACTGTGCAAGGCCAGGGGACGCATAAGCTCCACAGGAGAGCTTGGAGGGCCATATACCTCCACTGAAAGAGCTCCTCCTCCCCCCAAAAAACCTACACAGGGGGCATAGAAGGAAGTTTCATCATGTTTTTGAGATTTTCTGAATCATTTTTAACAACAAGAACTCGCTTATTTCAAAAAAAGGCCTCTCCTGGGCCAAAATTGTCCAAGTGAGTTATCAAATGGAAAATGGAAAAGTGCCCCACACCCCTAACGGAAATTATGGGGGAAACAATTTGTTAAAAAATGTTTTACAAACATTGTTTTTGATGTCTGAGGGGCTTAAAATGCCTCTAAATATGTTGGAAATTCCCTCCACACCTCCAGAGGACAATTGGTGGCATTTTAGAACAAAAAAATTTTATTTTTTTTTGCAAAAGACATTTGACCCCTCGGGACGGTCCTAGGACTGCATATGGTGTGCAAGCCACACTTTGCTCTTAGCATCTTACAACAAATAGTCACGCAATCATTTCCTTTAGCATCTACTATAATCTTCGTATCTGAACAAAAACTTAAAGAACTGTGCCAAATAATAACAAAGCAATCCACTTTTCCAATTTGCCTTAGCCAATTCAGCAGTAATAACGCACAAGCAGTAATGACACACAAAGAAATAAAGATTTCACTGCAGAACTCTGGTTTTGATAAACATAGGAATTAAAATATGCCAATTCAATTTGTGTATTCAGGAAGCCTTTGCCTTTCAATCCCATGTTACCAGATGACTTGTTCTTTGGAAGCTTCCAAATTATGGACAAATTCCATTAATTCAACATGGGGCCTACTCTTCTGTCAGCTCTTCTTCCCTATGGAGGCTTGCTTGGAACCACTCACACACGTGCATGGTCCCAACTCTTGTCTACAGAAAGACCACATCACCTAGTCAAATTAATGGAACTTGTCTGCACAGCAAGCAACAAAACAGCAGGTTTCGGTGATAACTTCTCGCCCAGAGAGGTTCGCTTGGGACTGTGCACATGCTGCTTGCAAAGAGAGCTCCGGGGGAAAAAAAAAGTGTCAAGCCAGCTATTTTATGAGCAGTCAGTCCTAAGCAAGCTTCATAAGTACTTCACATTCTCTAAAGTAGATGCCTGTACCTATATTTACACACGTCAGTTAATATGAGGCAAATGATTTTCACAGTTCATCTTATACTAATAACTATATTAGATCACCCAAGAGGCTCAAAATATATAAACCAATTACTTTGATGATCAGTGCACAAACATCAAAGAAATATTACTTATTGAAATTTACGTTAAAATATCAGGGAACTCAGAACATGAGTGGGATTTGTTTTTCTGAACTAAAGCATTAGATCTGATTTTTTTAAAAAAACACTTGTGTTCCTCAGTAGATACTCTACACTCAATCTGCTTCTGCTATTCTTCTTTAAACCATTAACCTACTGGAGCTATTAAGATTTAAACAGGATTTTAACTCTACATTCTTATTAAGCCAAGAGAAGACATATTCAGAAAAAGAATGTTCCTAGGGTTACAAAATAAAACATATAGCACCTTGCTCTTAGGAACCCTACTGAAGCAATAAGACCACTCAGTACTGGGCTATAGTCCAATACGTCCCTAACAACACATTTAAGGTAAGTAGACATGTTTATCATACAAGGAGCAGATATGCTCCAAATTCTATAAAAACAGACAGGTACCTCTGAAATGGAGGTATTTCAACTCTTTATTTTGGGCAGGAATAATTTTTCAGTGAAGAATTTCTTGATTCCATTATTTCAGGTTGAACCGCCTTAATGGGAAAATGGTATGAACTAAGCCCAACTAAGCCCATTTGCTAATGTTACAACCAACCATTAATCATCAGTTAAGGACAGTCATAAGTGCTTCTGGAAGAAGAGCATGCTCCTAATTCTGTTATTTTATGAATGGGAAAAACAAACAAACAAACCACAGGATAAATGAGAAGTACAGTATTAGAGAACCAGAACAGCATATTTTCAGGAATTTGAGATTTATATTACGATCTTGACCATCTGCTATGGACTAAATTCCAAGTTATAAAAAAAAAGCACAAAAAGTTATATAGAACTGCCAATGTACAGTATGCCTTTTTATTAAAAATTGGCTCAAGGTTCTTAGTGAAAATCTCAAACTGATTCACATCAAATAAATCTGTCAGAGAAACCAACAGAAATATGGGATTATAGATATTTTATAGCAGTTATTCTTAGAAATCTTGAAACCACTACAGTGAAGGGCATGTTTTTGCTTTAAAAATAAAAGTTCAGGAGCTTTAGCGTTATACAGTACAGTTATACTTAGCTAAGCCACATGTAATCTATGCTTGCTCATATGCAACGAACAGAATGCTTCAGCACAACTGTGCCTCTTTTACCAAATAGCAAACATATTAGATGAAATCAAACAGGGCAATCTTGTACATGTCTACTCAGAAGTAAATTCTACTGCTGACAATTGGAGTTCCTATTATTTGAGTACAGGACTACAGAGGAAGATCAAAGATCACAGCAGAAACCACTTTGTATGAACTACTAGGCTTCTGAGACTGAACTAAGCTGTCTATATAACCTCTCCAAATATGTAAGAAAATGGGAAATGCTCAACAAATTTTGGCACAGATTACACAGTTGTTATTTTGGCTGCAATCAACTTCTGAGCCTTCCTACTCCCCCCCCCCCACTTCTTGCAATAGACTCTGGGTTAGAGCCTTCCAAAGTAAAATAGGAAGCAATTAGGTAACAGAAAAATAGCAGAAAGACATCCTTGGGGGGTGGCACACAGGAATTGCTACAGTGAATCTAATTCAACTGCCAGGATGCTGGAGGACACAAACATACTCTCTATGAGTAACTCCCAAACAGTTTTTTCCACCAACAAATCTAGGACTTGATAATTATGGTTTGAATTTAGTTTGTCAATTCCCAATGAAATAAATGTGAATAAAACCTTCATTTCTCATTAATTTAAATGGGCTCTAATTACATCTGACTTATGCCATAACATGAAAAATACGTTTTGTCATTTGCATGAAACAAATACTAATGGATTACAGATTATATTTAATAATAATGGATGTATGATTTCCCCACTTTATTTTTTCAAGGAATTTTTATTAGTTTTCCAAAATACATAAAAGCATATATAAACACAAATATATATATATCACTATTATAATCCTTCCGTTCCCCCTCCTGCTTCTACATATCAAAAATTTTCCAGTTGAATCCTTCTTCTCCCTTATACATAATCTTTGTCGAATACCTCAACATACTTGATCTGCAAATATTTACATATTTGACCAGAGCACTTCCCTTTTCCATTCTGCTTCAAAATTCTGAACCATAAGGGAATATGCTAGTTTTTCAGTCTCTACCATGTCGAACATTTTTAATTTCCATTCATCTAACTGAATATCTGTTTTATCTTTCTAATGTTGTGCATAGGTCAACTGTGCTGCTGTAATCAAATACAATAATATCTTCTGTTGTTTTCCAATCTCCCAGTTCTGACCTAATATATTCAATAAGTAGAATTCTGGTACCATTTCAAAATTAACTTTACAAATTTTTTGAATTTCATCATGAATTCCTTTCCAAAATTTCTTTGCCTTTGGGCGGGACCACCACATATGAAAAAAAGGCCCCACCATTTCCCTACATTTCCAACACTTCACGTCTCCATTTTTGGTTATTTTTTGAAGTCTTTCTGGGGTCATATACCACCTATGTAACATTTTATAGTAGTTTTCTTTTAAGTTTAAATTTGGAGTAAATTTTATGTCTGTTTTCCATACTTTTTCCCAGGCATCTAACTCAATTGGATGACCTATATTTTGAGCCCACTTAATTATTGACTATTTTATTGAATCAGATTCAAAATCCCTTTTAATAATAATTTGTAAAGTTTCAAAATTCTCTTCTTTTGATGTTCTTTCAACAATTGATCTAGTTCATTTTCCTGTCTTTCAAATCCATATAATTTTTGGTCCATTTTTTACCTTTCTTTCAACTGACGCCAGGGGAACCAGTTTAATTCATGTTCTTCAGCTTTTAACTCTTCTATCGACTTCATTTTTGGATTGTCTCTTTCCCATTTTAATATATCTTGGTAAGTCAATAACTTTCCTTGTTTCATTGCTGTAATCTTATAAGCTTCTTGAGGGGATGTCCAAGTTGGGAGTTTTATATTGACTTTCCCACTTTATATGAGGATGCTATGTAATCGTCATATGGCAAGAATAATAATAAAGATAGACAAACACATTGAGAACCTGTCTATTTAGCTTGTTATATTGAAACTTTAATTTAAAATAATGATTCTTCCTTACAACCAAGGAAACAATCTTGATTTAACCCACAACTGAAAACTTACTGCTGCTTTCTTGGACTGAAAAGAATGAATTTAGATTAAGTTTCCTTAGTTCATGGTGGTAAGTAGCCATAACTCTCTATAAAGCATGTGAATTGTATACATAAGAGGCAATAGGTTCAGTTCCAGATGAAGCACTGGTTTTCAATAGGCAGGATATGATTCACTCTACCTCAGGTCATAGGAACACTGTTAGTTTAGATGCATCTTGGCATTTGGAGTGCCAGAATCTGTTGAAGGGTTATATGAAAGAAAGTCCATGGAATATGTGCATTTACACAGGAACTGAAAGCTATATACCTGTGCATGGATCTCAAAGAATCATTAACAGTTTCTGAGGCTACAGCATACTGAAGTCTATTTCCATGCATTCAGTCAATCCACTCTTAGCAAAAGACGCTGCTGAGATTGAGGGATTTGGTTGCTGCTGCTGCTGTCACTCCTCTTCTAAGCCAGCGCAGAGGTTGCAATAAGCTCTTGAAGTAATCATGTGCATGTCTGAGCCAAGAAGAAAAGAAGAGCAAATAGCTGGCTGAAAGGAGACATGATGTCCTTTGCGTGTAAACATAATGGTGAAAAAGGACACAGGTTTTCTGGGGGGCCAAGATGCTCACCGTAACTAAGGAGCACCTCTTCCAACATCACCTAATTGGCTATTTGTGTGAAGTCTGCCACACCATAATCCCATTACATCCCCCCTCAAACCTATACATGGGAGCAGCTGTGGTAGCAGTCCACATGAAATGGAGGGAGGATGCAGCACACCAGGTTCCTGGAATAGAAATTTCAGTTTAGAAAGGGGGAAGCCAGGTCAATCACATGAAGCCTGTTCTTTGAAAAATTAAAAGACTCAAGATCCAGGTAACTGCACCTTTTGTAAGTAAAACCTCCCCCGCTAGCCCTAGATAGCTGTAAAAGTGCAAAAAAAGTGGTAGCAGTTAATACGCAGGGCAAACAGATACCACACATGGGCTTAGAGGCACTCATTTTTCATCTGTTTTTTTCCCCCAGTACAATTTGGAGGCTTCTGTGGTGACACCACACAGCTGGAAGCTGCAGATGTTTTACTGCTGTCTGTGATAGATATGCACAACTGAAAACATGGAAGAGCAAACTTTTGTGCATTTTTGGTGAAAGCAACTGCTTTGAATTCAGTACAGAACCATTTTTAAAACTAAGCTTTGACAGTAGCTTATTTTAATGGAAAATGGGCTAGATTAATTACACCAGACCCAGCACGATTTATTTCCTTTTACTGTCCTCAGACTTTCCTGATTTCTCTTGGTCGCTCTGGAACCAATGGGGATAATAGCCAAATCTCTTTGGTGTTTAGTGCATCCACTATTTTTCTGGACCGTCTTACTATAATGTGACTTGGAGGTATCTTAAAACAGTTCTGGTCCTTCCTGGGGGATAAATGCAAAAAGTGAAACTGGGGAACATTTATTCCACATCATGGCCATTGGAACAACTCAAGATTCTAACTTACCCCATGCATTCTTTAACATTTATGCAAAACTGGTGGGAAGTATCGTCCAGAGGTTTGAGTAAAAAGTCATCAATATATACATGACAAGCATCTTTATCTCTTTTCTAACTGCTACAGCAAGAGAGTCAGTATAAATCCTAAAGAAGTGTCTGGAATTAATTCAGGGATGGATGAGAAAAAGCAAGCTGAAACTTAGTTCAGCTAACATAGAATTAACTCTGCGCTGTACAATCTGTTGATGTATATGGAAATTTCCAGTTGGTTCTGGATTAATTTGTCATGAAGGGTACCATTTTAAGTTATTTCAATAATCAATTTCTAGTTTATATTTTTGTATGTGAATAAACATTACCTGAAATTTTATAATTATAGTAAATTAATGTATAATTTGTACTGAACAGGCCTAAAATAGGATTTCTAATTGAATGGTGAAATAATTTTATGCAAACTACATGACTTAAATGTTAAACCAGTAGGTTACCATGTTAAGACTGATATGTGCACAATGTTGTCTGTTTATTCAAATCCAAGATGGCTACATATAAAGTTGAAAAATTAAAAGGAATTAAAAGGAATGGGAAGTGATTTTGATTCCCAGTCTGGAACTATACAGGCCACTGAATTAAAGGATACCATGTTGTAAGTAGTAAGGACTTCAACTTGAAATCTTGTTGAATTACTGCCATTCAGAGTATGAGACACTGGGTTTTAGTTTAAAAATCAGTAAGGCCTTTGGCAAAGTTCCCCATGACATTCTTGCAAAGAAGCTAGTAAGATGTGGGCTGGACAGTGCTACTTTTGGCTGATTTGTAATTGGTTGATCGACTGAACCCAAAGAGTGCCCCACAATGGCTGCTTTTCATCCTGGAGAGAAGTGACTAGTGGGGTGCCACAAGGTTCTGCCCTGGGCCCAGTGCTATTCAACATCTTCATCAATGACGTGGATGAACTCTCAGCTGAGCTAAGTGTTAAAAGAAACATGTATAGGAAATGGAAGAAGGGGGAAACCACCAAAGAAGAATTTAAGCAAGTGGCACGGAGATGTAGGGAGGATGTCAGAAAGGCTGAAGCACAGAACGAACTTAGGCTGGCCAGAGACATTAAAAACAATAAAAAGGGCTTTTTTAAATACGTCCGCAGCAAAAGGAAAAAGAAGGAGACGATAGGGTCGCTGTGCAGAGAAGATGGTGAATTACTCACAGGGAGAAGAGAAAAGGCAGAACTACTTAACACCTTCTTTGTCTCAGTTTTTTCCCAGAAGGATACAAGCACTCAACCTGGCGGTTGGGGAGCAGGTGAGGAAGCAGGGGAAATGAGGCATGTAATAGCTAGAGAGGTGGTACAGGAATACCTGGCCACACTGGATGAATTCAAGTCTCCAGGGCCAGATGAATTGCATCCTAGGATATTAAAAGAGCTGGCAGAGGTCATTTCGGAACTGCTTGCTATAATCTTTGAGAAATCTTGGAGGACAGGAGAAGTTCCAGCAGACTGGAAGAGAGCAAATGTTATCCCCATCTTCAAGAAGGGAAAAAAAGAGGACCCAAATAATTATTGCCCGGTCAGCCTGACATCAGTACCCGGAAAGATCCTAGAGCAGATCATTAAGCAGTCAGTTTCTAATCACCTAGAAAGCAAGGTGGTAATCACGAGAAGTCAACATGGATTTCTCAAAAATAAGTCATGCCAGACTAATCTTATCTCTTTTTATGATAGAGTTACTAGCTTGATAGATGAAGGGAATGCTGTGTATGTAGCATATCTCGATTTCAGTAAGGCCTTTGACAAAGTTCCCCATGACATTCTTGCAAAGAAACTAGTAAAATGCGGGCTACTGTTAGTTGGTTGACCGACCAAACCCAAAGAGTGATCACGAATGGCTGCTTTTCATCCTGGAGAGAAGTGACTAGTGGGGTGCCACAGGGTTCTGTCCTGGGCCAGGTGCTGTTCAATATTTTTATCAATGACTTGGATGAAGGAATAGAGGGCATGCTCATCAAATTTGCAGATGACACCAAATTGGGAGGGGTTGCTAATACGCCAGAGGACAGGATCAAAATTCAAAATGACCTGGATAGATTGGAGAGCTGGGCCAAGGCTAACAAAATGAAATTCAACAGAGAGAAGTGTAAGGTCCTACACTTAGGTAGAAAAAATGGAATACAGAAATATAGGATGGGGGACAAGTGGCTCGATAGCAGTACATGTGAAAGGGATCTAGGAGTCTTCATAGACCACAAGCTGAACAGGAGTCAGCAGTGTGATGAGGCAGCCAAGAAAGCCAATGCATTTCTCGGCTGCATCAACAGGAGTATGGTGTATAGATCGAGGGAGGTACTGGTACCACTCTACTCTGCTTTGGTTAGACCTCATCTTGAATACTGTGTCCAGTTCTGGGCACCCCAATTCAAGAAGGACATGGTCAAGCTGGAGCAAGTCCAGAGAAGGGTGACCAAAATGGTGAGAGGCCTGGAAGACATGCCCTATGAGGATAGAGAGCTGGGTATGTTTAGTCTGCAGAAGAGAAGGTTAAGAGGGGACATGATAGCTACGTTTAAATATTTGAAGGGATGCCATGTAGAGGAACGAGGGGGCTTGTTTTCTGCTTCTCCAGAGACCAGGACAAGGAGCAAAGGATTCAAGCCGCAGGAAAGGGGATTCCACCTGAACCTCAGGAAGAACTTCCTGACGGTCAGGGCTGTCCGGCAGTGCAATATGCTGCCTCGGAGTGTAGCGGAGTCTCCTTCCTTGGAGGTTTTTAAGCAGAGGCTAGATAGCCATCTGTCGGGAATGCTTTGAGGGTGTTCCTGCATAGCAGGGGGTTGGACTGGATGGCCCGTGTGGTCTCTTCGAACTCTACATTTCTATGATTCTATGATTCTATGAAGGAGGAGACGGCACGCTGATCAATCTGCAGATGACAAATTGAGAGGGGTTGCTAATACGCCAGGGGACAGGGTCAAAATTCAAAATGACCTTGACAGATTGGATTGCTGGGCCAAAGCTAGCAAAATGAATTTCAACAGAGAGAAATGTAAAGTCTTACACTTAGGCAGATAAAATGGAATGCACAAATATAGGATAGGGGACAGTATGTGTGAAAGGGATCTAGGAGTCTTGGTAGATCACAAACTGAACATGAGTTTGCAGTGTGTTGCAGCAGCCAAGAAAGCCAACACAATTCTTGGTTGCATCAATAGGAGTATGGTGTTTAGATCAAAAGAGGTAATGGTACCACTCTATTCTGCTTTGGTTAGACCTCATTTGGAATACTGTGTCCAGTTCTGGTCACCTCAGTTCAAGAAGGATATTGACAAGCTTGAGCATGTCCAGAGGAGGGTGACCAAAATGGTGAAGGATCTGGAAGCCATGCCCTATGAGGAACGGCTTAGGGAGCTGGGTATGTTTAGTCTGCAGAAGAGGGACAGCATAGCCATATTTAAATATTTGAAGAGATATCATGTCGAGGAGGGAGTGGGCTTGCTTTCTACTGCTCCAGAGACTAGGACAAGGAGCAATGGATTCAAGCGGCAGGAAAGAAGATTCCACCTGAATTTCAGGAAGAACTTCCTGATGGTCAGTGGAATATGCTGCCTGGTGGAGTCTCTTTCTTTGGAAACTCTTCAAACGTTTAGTAACAGTCCAGAAGCAAAAGCAAATGGTGACAGAAATAGGGTCAGAGACCTGAATGCAATTACAATGGGTCCTCCATAATCATGAAAGTGATGTATGCAATTTCAGTTACTCGCTATGAGATATGGTCCAAAAACACAAACTTTGGATTTAATAGCAATAAAATAAAATTTGAAGAAAGAAAGTGAAATAAAGTAAAATACAGTACAGTACATGCAGTACAGTACACGCAACACTGAAAATGATAGGAAATGTAAAAATAAGGTGAAGGGCTCCCCATTTGCTTGTGGCATTGCGCTGTCTCACATTGTCCATGCTGTCTTGTGTTTCCTTGGTATATACAGTACTACGTATGCTCTAACACTACCCAGTGTCTTAGTAGGCCTCTCAGTTACTCTTTGAGATCTGATCACAGTACAGTACCCTTCTCCAAAATTTTTGTGCTTACACAGCAAAATCCATATCCTTATCCAGTAAAGTCCCTGATAAAGTCCTTCTGCTTGAGTCCTTGTGTTATTTGCAATAGCCCCAAAGCACAAGGGTGGAGATGCCTGCAATCCTGATAAGCTTAAGAGAGCCCAAGTTCTTCCTTTAAGTGAGGAGGTGAAAAGTTCTTGACTTAATCAGGAAAAAAACCAAAATGTGCACTATGGTAAGAATGAATCTTCTATCCATGAAATTCTAAAGACCGAAAAAGAAATCTGTGCTAGTTCTGCTGTTGCGCCTCAGTCTGCAGAATCATACAGTTGGAAGAGACTCCAGGGGCCACCGAGTCCAGCCCCCCACTATGCAGGAACACACATCAAAGCACTGACAACAGATGGCCATCCAGTCTCTTCTTAAAAACTTCCAAAGAAGGGGACTCTACCACACTCCAAGGCATCATATTCCACTGTTGGACAGCTCTGACTGTCAGGAAGTTCTTTCTGAGGTTCAGCTGGAATCTTTTTTCCTGCAGCTTGAATCCATTGCTACTTGTCCTAGTCTCTGGAGCAGCGGAAAGTAAGCCCGCTCCCTCCTCGACATGATATGCCTTCAAACACTTAAACATGGCTATCACGTCCCGTCTTAATCTTCTCTTCTGCAGACTAAATATACCCAGCTCCCTAAGCCACTCCTCATAGGACATGGCTCCCAGACCCTTCACCATTTTGGTCACCCTCCTCTGGACACGTTACAGCTTGTCAATATCCTTCTCAAATTGAGATGTCCAGAACTGGACACAGTATTCCATATGAGGCTAACCAATGCAGAATAGAGTGGTTCCATTACTTCCCTTGATCTAGACACCATAGTCCTATTGATGCAACCAAGAATTCTGTTGGCTTTCTTGGCTGCCACATCACACTGCTGACTCATGTTCAGCTTGTGATCTACCAAGACTCCCAGATCCCTTTCACACGTACTGCTATCCAGAAGTTACTTCCACAGTGTGTGATAGGTATTTAATTAAAATGGAGAAAGCATTACATTTGTGATTAGAAGACAAGAACAAAAGAGAACCAAAAATGAATTTCCATTAACTTCAATGTCTTGCACCACGAAGCACAGAGGCTATATGAAGATATAAGCATAGTATTTCCTTGAATGAATGCCACCAAGCTCCTTACTGTGCTAAAGTCATGCTTTAGCACAGCATGACTACACAGATTTAAGAACAGGTTTAGACATAAAAACATAAAATTTAAGCTGCCTCTGCCTACGGAGCACCTGCTGCCACATTTTCAGACAAATTTAAGAAGTTGGTTGAGAAGAAAGGTTAGCATCCAAAGCAGATGTTCAGGGTGATGAAACTGAGCTTTTCTGCAAATAAAATGTTCAGCAGAACCTACATTCATGAAACGGCAAAGGCAGCTCCAGGGCATAAAGCATGGAATGAAAAATTAACTCTGGTCCTATGTGGCAACTCTGCAGGGCAAATCTAAGAACCCATGTGCTCTTAAAAACAAAAATAAGCTTTATCTGCCTGTATTCTGGCAGCACAATAACAAAGTGTGGATGACAGCCATCCTGTTTAAAAAATTGGTTCACCGATGTTTCATCCCAGAAGTTAAAAAATATTTGCAGCACAGAAGAGTTGGAATTTAAAGTCCTGTTAATAGTAGACAATGTACCTGGCCATCCTGAATCTGTTTGCTATGAAAATGAAAATATCAATATCGTCTTCTTACCTCCCAATAGAACTTCATGATTTAGCCACTTGACCAGGACATCATTTGTTTTATCAAGGACTCCTGGTACCAGCAGTTGAGGAAGAACTCAATGCGGAAATAATGCAGTGTAATAAATCCCTCACTAATGCTGATGCTATAACCTTCATCAAAGCTGCAACGGTTGAATTAGAACCTGAAAATGTAAATGTCAGCTGGAAAAAGTTCTGGAATTAGGTTGTGGATGACGTTCAGGCTGTCCCAGGGATCAATGGAGAAGTTAGGAGAATCATCCATACAGCAAGGCAACTTGGTGGAGAAGGATTTGCTGGATGAGGAAGTGGAAGGAGCTATTAATGGCCATGAAGAAACATTATCCAATGAGGAATTAGAGTCACTTGTGAAGAGGAAGAAGAAACGGAAGCAGAACCAGCATGTTGCCCTTAGAGAAATTAGCTGAAGTGTTTCAAATTGTATAGACATTAAAGGACAAAATTATGGAATATGATCCTCAGATGGAATGCAGTTTTAAACTCACCTGTACAATCATGGAAGGATTACAACCTCTGTGGCAACACTTTGATGAGTTAAAAAGAGACAACTTCTGATTGCAATGTTCTTTCAAACAGTTCCAGAAAAAAACCCTTCAGAGGAACTCCAACCACTGACATCATCTGCTCCTGAGACTGAGATCCAACCATCGGTGTCATCCTGGTGCAATAAACCAGGATCACTTTCTGATGATGATGCACGTTCTGATGTATTGTCAGAAGGTCAATACCAGCCTACCAATATGGCACTGAGATGCTAGCATTAACCTACTGTTGACTATCTGCATACACAAATATTTTGGTTTTGGACCGATTTTTATGCTTTTCACAGTTGGGCACTGGCTTCGGACTGCAAATAATGTATACAGAAAGCCTTGTTTCTTTTAGATGCTAAAGTTTTGTCAAGTTCTGTCAAGCTACAGAGCCCCCTCTCCAAGTTGAATACTCATTTAAGTACCAACATCATTCATCTCATTAAAAAAACGAGAAAAAACACCATTTGTATTATCCATGTTTTTCTCTACTCATGGTAAGTCCCAGAATGTTTCCTTACAGTTATGTGGGGAATCTCCTGTATTCAGCAAATTCAGCATAGGAACAAAGAAAACAATTATAGTCAGTGCAAAGGAAAAGAAGAAAAATAACAAAAAAGGAAGATTAGGAAGCCTCCTCCATAAAGTCAGAGAAATTAATGGATAATTTAAACCAGGAGTAGGGATGCAATACAATCAACAAGATGGTATAGTCTGAGTACTAAGTTGTATGCATATCTTACCAGATTCAAGCCCCTGAAGCCTGGATATTACAGAAATAAATGCGTCTGTTTACAGCAAAAAGCCAAATGTCTGTATAAAATATACCATCTTACCAGATAATTCTGTACATGAAAGCATTTTACTTTAAACATAACTGGTATGAAATGTTTAATCAAATCCAATGGCTGACACAGCCAAATGTATCACCTGATGGCAGAAACAATAGGTAGTGACACTCTCAAGTGACTGCTTCCTAAAGTAGGCTAATGTAAGTCTCACTTCTCATTAAAGAGGAAAATAACTGTCAACATTAATGGAGATTAGCCAGTTCTCCCTCTGATTGGGCAGATAGAGACTGAAGACAGTATAAAAGCCAGCTCCTGAGAGATGAGAGTCTGACTTCTTCAAGACAGTCTTCAGTGAGGATGGGCACAGCTGACACTAACAGTTTTGAAACTGATAAAAAATAGGTGCCCACAGAATGCTGGCAGGAAGGAGGATAAAGAGAACCTCTCCTCTAATTATCAGTAAAATGAGCTATGGTAACCATATACTTTATTTCTCAAGAGATAAATGTCTGTCACAAAAATATATAACAGACTATGTAATGGGTTGGAATGTCCATATAAGTCCAATTTACCTGGATGCCTCTGCATTTCCACCACAGATGGGATATTGGTTAGGATACTCCAGTATTGTTTAAGATACATGATCCCTTACATGTTAAACCATTATGAAGAAATATGACATATGATGTGGAATGCTTTACATTAAATGTAAATTTGTTAATGTAAAGTTGGATAAGCTCTGTGCTGAGACAATAAAAGTCTATGCTCCTCCCTAAGTGGAAAGCATGTATGTATATTGATTATTTTGTCCACTTTAATAAAATAGCCTGAAAGACGATTAAGCTGCCTGCATATTCTTCCACATTAAAAATACTGACATTCCAAGAATTAAGATGCTATATCTGCTCGTTTGGACTATACTATTGTTCATAAGTTGGGAGTCCAAGCAACCAGAAGACGACAAAAGTGATCTCCATACAGGTATTGATTAGATGACAAATGGTAAAGAACCCTCAATTTAAAGAGAAAGGGGTGGGGAACCATGCCTCTTTCCAGGGGATCACATTCTAAGATCAGGACAAAAGAGAAACGCAGTGTAAGCAAAACATTAAGAGTGATACAGAAAAGTTAAGAGAATGACACATTCGTTCAAAGTATAAAAAGGGATATAATTCCTATGGAACTTTTTGATGAAAAAAACTAGAATTATAGGAGGGGTAGGGCAAGCTGCTCTCAAAACTCTTGGGAGAAATAAATTATCAGGAATAAGTGGCACACCAGTTGAACTGTTTCAAGCTGTAGAGATGGATCCATGCAAATTCAAACAAAAATCTGCCTGCAAATTTGGCATACAAAACAATGGCCCACAGACTGGAAATGTTCACTATATATTCCAATCCCTAAACTGTGGTATCCACCAGATCATTACATTAATCACTAATGCAAGCAAAGTGATGCTCTAAATTTTACAACTTCTACTACATATGGAGCAAAAAAGTGCCAGGTGTCCAATCTGGATTCAGAAAAAGAAAGAGATGCTAGAGATCATAGTGCAAACATATGTTGGCTGAGGCAGTGCACCAAATAATTTCAGAAGAAAATCACTATGTGCTTTTCATTATGATCCACAGAAAAACTATGGATCATTTTAAAACAAATGGGTGTAACACAACACTTGGCTGCCCTGATGAGTAACCTATACTCTAGAGAAGAAGCCACAAAAAGAACACTTAGAAAGAGAATGGTTTTGAATAGGCAAAGGTGTTAGAACAATGTATTTTATCACCCTATATGTTTAACTCAGAATCAGAACATATCATATAGGAAGCAAGATTAGACTCAGGAAGGAGGTGTGAAAACTGGAGGAAGGTGTATCAATAACTTAAGATAGGCAGATGACACCATACTACTAGCAGAAAACAGCAAAGACTTGGAATAACTACCAATTAATTGTATTTATTTGAGGTATTTCTATACCACCTCCCAGGCTACAAGTGCTCCCAAGGCAATGCACAAACAACAACAATGAAAACACTACGTAGTTAAGGAAGAAAGTACAAAAGCAAGGTTGCACCTGAATATTAAGAAGAGAAAAATAATAACTACAGATGACTGAAACAATTTTTAAATGAAGGATGAAGACATTGGTACATTTAAAGATTTTATTTACCTTAGCTCAGTCATCAGTCAAAATGGAGACTGCATTAAAAAATCAGAAAAAGACTATGATGTGGAAGGGCAGCTACAAAGGAACTGAATATGTTTTTTAAGCTGACTGAAAACCAAGTCAGGATGACTGATAACATGGTATTTCTGATTTTTATGTATGGATGTAAAACTGGGCACAAAGAAAACTGACAGGAAGAAAAGCAACCTATTTGAAGTGCACTGCTGAATGAGAGTTCTATAGATACCATGAAAAAACAAGAACAAATAAATGGGTCTACAAGGAAATTAGTCCTGATCTCTCACTAGAACAAAGCTACTAAGTTGAGGCTACAGTACTTGGGATATATCATTTCATATGATTCATTGGAAAAAATAACGTTAAGTAAAGCTGAAGGAAGCAGGAAGAGAGGAAGAGCACATTAAAGTCTGTGGGACTCAATCAAGTGAGCCATGACCCGGATTTTGTGAGATGGAAGCAGGACTGCTCTTAGAGGTCTTTCATTTGCAGGGTTGCCATAAGCAAAAGTCGAATTAGCAACTAAAAAAGGTGAAAAAATTGCCAGAAGGAGGAAACACTATTACTTCTTCTTGCCTTCTTTCACACTGTGTTTACAACATTATACTGACCTCTCCATATTGCTTGTAATCACTGTCCTGGTAAGGTGAACATCCTAAAGTCTGTAGGGTTGCTATGGACTGTGCAACTCTCTGAAATACTTATTTTTGGTTTGAAGGGTTGGTTGTTGTTGTTTTTTTGCCTTTTTTGTTGTCGTTGTTGCTGCTGCTCTAAACTACTTCATATATTCTTAAACTCTTAAGAGGTCAATTGTCCTATGGTATTTTGCCCTCCTGCAAGCCTTTTTTATGTCACTTATTAATCTGTCAAACATCCAGTTTACTCCCAAAGTGGTACTAGTACTCAACTATTTTCTCTTCTACTTTGAGGCAAAATGTATTATACTTTCATGCTAAGATGTACATGCTTATATATTATTTATTTATATTCCACTTTCTCCAAGAATAGGACTCAAGGTGATTTCCAAAAGGAGGATGTAATACACATCTTGAGAATAACATATAATATTTAGATAAATATATGGAATTACAGGAACATTGGAAAATATACTGAAAATGTCATGATATAATTATCAAACTCACCTTGCAGAAGGAAGTCCCCTTTTGTTAAGGTCAGCTCTTACTTTTTCTCCTACATGTCTATAAATCTCCACAATTGCTAATATTGCAGCATCTCTCACCTATGAGATTATAGCACAGTATTACAACTGAGAAAGACTATTTAACAGTATGATACATTTAATACCTGATCTTTCAGTCTTTTTTTTTTTTTGGCCAACACTTCACATGTCTAACTTTCAACATTTACGATACAGAGAAATGGCTAAAACTGGGCTACAAATATGTGAGAAGTCTGCAGCAACATTGCTAGATCTTCTCAAATTCAACAACCAAAAAGTTTAAAAAAACTTATACTATTACATCACCGTCAAACCCCATTCCAGCAACATCCTGAAACTCAACCCTTTTTAATATATTGTTCTATACGTGTTGACACTGGTTAAGCTGACTTGCTTGCTTTATGGGGAAGAGAAAACAGCTCTTGGTCTCTTCACTTGCACAATGTGAGAAAATAGGACCAATACTGCTGGATAAAGGCCATACAGGTCAGTGAGTGCTATAGGAGAGGGGGGAAGCTACCTGCCTTGTCAGCAGATTTGCTAGTTAATACACAGCTTATCCAACAGCAACACTAGAATGAGATGCTACTGCTGAATAACCACATCTGTTGGGGAGAAGGAGAATGACTGAGTGTGTGTTCAATGTGGTGGACAGACTATGGGGCAGGTCTGCCAAGGGCAACCTACCCAGAGCTCCCAAACTTTGGATCAACGTGTAAAACACTGTTACATAAGGGAAACAAGAGACGGAGAAAACAGAAGAATGGAAGGCATTTTCATCATGTATAATGTATATACTTAATTGATAAAAAGTATATAATTTGTTTACATTCTACACATTATATTTTATTTCTAGAATCCTAATATGATCCAATTCTATAAATATTTGTGTTGGGCCAAAATCTGAATTCAAGATTCTTGAAGATATTGTACCCATGGGAAAAAAATGGACTGAAAATGATCTTGATTTCTCAGTAGGAAAAAAAATGTCCAAAATTTTCAGCAGGGAAGTGGTACAGTTCCTCTTCCTCTTATGAAGGAGAGGGAGGGTGGGTGGAAGGATGGATTAGTTTTACAAGGATCACACAACAGTGGCAGAAAACCTTCTGCTTTTCTTACCCCGTGTATTTCTTAGGAATAACAGTGGAACAACATATAATAATAAGTTGCATCATTCCCACTGCTTTCCTCCAGCTACATTTCCAGGGGTGGAGTAAGAGTGACCTGACACAACTTTGTAGATAATTTTTACTTTAAAAAAAAAACCTGTCCAATGTCACTCACAGTATCTTCCTTTTAACTCTTCTTTTCTGTACTTTCTGGAATTGGCTCCAGGGTGAAGAGTAAGTGACAGTGCTCCATCCTTGGTGAAAACAGAATATGGGTTGCTTGTTTTTTGTTTTTGTTTTTTTGTATCTCCCTTGGTGTTGGAAGGCCTTCATTGGATTCAAGCAGCCAAGGAGGAAAGCATAAGGAATTTTTGGCACAGCATGAGTAAACGTATGTATAAAGATTTCCAGTGAATAGTTCTATGAAAAGCTTTCCTCTCTATTCCACGTGTCAAAGAATGGAAAGCAAACAAACATCATTCTAAGGAGGCAAATGTTGGTCTAAGCTTGTAGGAATTCACATCATGCCAAATCTTTTAAGAGTGACCTATACAATGGAAACCATACCATCTCCCTTTCCCATAATTCTCCCATTACTGGCAAATTCACTTATGGAACCAGCAAAGCAATGTGGATTGTATAAAAATCAGCATCAATGACTTTTGGTTTAATAATTATAGTCCTACCTGGCTATTGGAGTCTCCAAACAAGACGCATAAGTGTGGTACCAGTTTGCTGAGAATTAATGATTGTGCACCATAGCTAAAAGAAAATTCAAAGTAAGTGGTCATTTTCACCATCAAACAACATCAGTAAGCAACATACAACTTTAAACACAATCTGAGCCCTTATATGTAATTTATGAATTTAATTTTAAAACAGTGTTGTTTTCAAAATAAAGAGCTGGGTTTTGGGTACTAAGTCCAAGGAAAACAACATCAACAAGGAAAGAACATTTATTTTTAGGGTTTCTAAAAGAATAAAATACATACGCATTTAATGTTGCAACAAGACACAGACACACTCCTTCACGTGAACGATAATTTTTATGTTTAAAGCCAGCAGCAAGACGTTCCCAAATGAACTATTGAAAACAAAAAGTAGGTTAGATTACAGAATGGAAATGTTTTATGCCACTAATACTCAATGGCTAACGACAGCTATGAATTAGTACCACAATTAAACAAACAGTACAATTAAATATTATACAAATGATCTGTGGTAAAAAGTTTTCATCAGGCTAATTTAAACTTGCTTCCAATGTCACAATAATTGCTTATACAATACCACCCATTTCAAGAAGCAGTGACTGATCAAATATTACAGTTTTTGGCAACCAGACAATACTAACTGCACCTAAAGTTTAGAGTTAATGTTTTCTTCATTTTAAGCTTTCCCTACTTAAAAAAATCTTTCCATTATCTTTAATACACCCCTCATTCAAAAGCACACTGTTTACAACTGATTTTTTAAAACATATCAATGTATTTTTAAGTATCCTGTGTACTTAAACTGCTGGTTCTATTTCCTACGCATTTCCAAAGCTTTTTCTGTTCTTCAGCGAGTTCCTGTGATGATCTCTGGATTCTTCTTCTATTATGAGTAACTTGCATTGCACTCATTTACTTCCAAGTACGTCCATCTTTACATGTTTCATCAGCCCCCTTTCCATCTCTTGCTTGCTTTTATCCTTATTATTCTTGCCCCCACCCCCAATCCTTGCTGTAACTGCCAAGACTACACACTTGAGGCTTACAGGACTAGATCTGAAACAATATTTCAAAGCAAGCAGATTCCAGTTGCAACTCCCTTTAGCTGCAATGCTGCCATGATAATCTCAGCGGTTCAGCAGGCATTCAGGAGAAAAAGGTTGCCTAGCAACTGCTGCACAGTGAGCAATAGCACAATTTCCCAGACTGCAGCGTTTTATGATTTAGACCATCCCAGTATTCAAGTCATGCTATACCATGACCAAAACAGACAATGCCGCATGTGCAGAGTGCATAAAATTTCATTTGCTTAACTGTAAAATACTTAGAGAAATATATCATATATGACAACCAGGAACCATCAAATATATGTTTACAAATTATTTAAGTAATTTAAATCATAGTGAAATACTCTGTTCTGGAATCATAATTCAGTAATAGAACCATTTCTTCTTCTGCAAAGATTCACAAAATTACCACCTTAAATTTAATATGGCTTTCAAACTATAATCAATGTAGCAAATCAATGTTTAAAAAAATCACAATCACACAGTTATTAGGAATTAGATACTTAATTCTGAATATTTCAAAATGTTTGGGCCTGTACGGGCTAAGCTGGAATTTGCAGCAGCAAAACAGCCACAATACTGTAGAATACTATCAAAAGGTGGGGGGATACTACCAAAAGGGAGGGGGGAGTTGCTGAAAAGTAAACAGAAGGAATAAAGATGCAAGAACACTTCCAGAAATGCACACAAGGAAAATCCAGCAAAATAAGTAATGAGAATTCTAAGTCTGACAGCAGACTTAAATTCTAAATCTGACAAGATTTTCCTACCAACATTCCAGGAAGGACTGAAAAATAAAATGTTCAGAAAGTCAAGTGTGCCAAAGGCTGAAGAAGTTCAATTAAAATATCACCAAATATTTTCTTAAACACTTTATGGGAACCAAGCAGAAAAATGATGGCTGTAAGATTAAACTCAATTGACAAATTTCAGTGATAACAATCAGAGGCTCAGCCTCAAGCCCCTAAAGCAAAGGTAGGCAAGAATGGCAGGAGAGAGGGCAAATTTTTGTTTTCTCACATTCTTCAGGCCTTGAATTTACAAGAAAAAAAAAATGAAAGTGATCAGATAAAATAGTGAAGGACTCTGCCTTAGTATTACCTGAACTGCACAAGACTCTTACAGAAAGTCCCCACTCCCATGTACGTACACACACCCCAAGTGAGATTACACTTACCCCATGATTAATGCAGGGGAGGGGAATCTCAAGATGTGGGCCTATCAAATCAATGACTTTTGCTATTGGCAGAAAGTAAATCTAAATAAAGGAATGAAATAATGATGAAGTAGAAGACTATATGATCTTTACAACTGTCATGCAGCGTGCTCTGCCTTTATGGGTAAAATTTTATTCTCGCAGCTCCTTGTATTGCTAGGAAAATTATGGAGGCAAGAATGGCATTAGGGATCAGATCAAGAACGGCAGAAATTATTGAAAAAAATGAGAGTGAAAGAATGGAGCTTGAACAAAATGAAAACATAGACAGAGGCAAGAAAAATGTACGCATGCCATTTTTAACACAGGAAAAATTGAAGTTGTAGATATGCACTAGAATATTAAGCTAAAGGTAGTAACTAGGACTATGCTCATTAATCAATAATCCTTTCTTAAAAAAAAAAAATTCCCTAACTGGACAAAATATTTTGAATGCTACTTTTAGCACTACATAATTCTGCAAGCCAGGTTTCTGCTTTGAAGCTATCTTATATTACACTAACACTATGAAGAAGGATATTCTTCTAAGATGATATCCATGGTGACATGTGTGCTAATTATTCATTTTCTTCTTTTACTATTAACTACTCACATGCAAGCTTAACCAATTAAGTTACTGGTAAATCATCTTAATGGGGTAGTCAACCTTTTAATAATACAGATTTTTCTAAGTTTTTAATTTTCCTACTACAGTGGGCCATCCACTTTTGTGGATTTAATAGTCACGGATTTGAGTATTCATGGATTATTTTAATTTATTTTATTTATTTTAAAAAACCCTAACCTACTTGCCCCTGCCATGGAAAAAAATGTTCTCTCAAGGAACCTCTAGGCCTTCCAATGCAATTCTATGATCCACTTCCATCAGAAGCGGAACATGGAGTTGCAGTGGAGGACCTAGAATTTCTTAGAGGGAACACTTCTCTGAGCATTGCTTAGCGTCCAGCTTGACTTTTTGGCCCACTGGACGTTGCTGGACGTTGACCACAGAACTGAATTGGAGGGCTCTAGATTCCTAGAGAAGTGTTTTCAGGTAAACAAACAAAACAAAACCAAAACCAAAAATGATTATTCATGATTTTTATTTTTGTTCACATTTTTCCACTTTTGCAGACCTGCACCTCTAACTTTTGTGAAAGTGCAGGGTTCACTGTATTATTTACAATATTAATCTTTACATAAGTTTGCAGTGTTGTTTTAACTGTGTTTATTGATTGTGATATGCAGTGGTTTTATTGTTTAAATTATCTTTTAATTTGTTTTAAATAATGTTAGCTGCTTGGAGCACTATTTTTAGCAGAAGTTTGACATATAAACATAACAATTAAAATAATAATTAAAAAATAAGAGTATACAGCGCTTCATTGTATCTGTGCTTGTAGGTAAAACTAATCTGACTGGCATACCGAAGTTACAATCCAAAACTATCATCCACAGAAGCTGACTGAAATTGCTTCCAGAACCAGGATCAATTTTGCATATATATCCAAAAGCTCACACATACATAATAATTATCTCAAAGTTACATGACAAGGCTCTTGTACCTTTAATATTTACATACAAGAGAACATTTTACTAAATCAACTTGTCACACAGGGGTAAGGTAAACTCCACCTCTTTTCTCATCTGCATAAACAAAAAAGAGTTACAAGAGATCTCCTTTGTTTCTGGGTACCCTGTTACAACTATATAATTCTCTTCTTACAGAGTACAAATAGCACTGGAGTCCTAAAAAAACTTTTAGAAACACCATACCATTGGTGGAGCTGCTTGATCCATTAACTTCAGAGCAAGATTCTGTGCTTGTTCTCGAACCTGGTCTTTGGCATCTCCCATCCGATCCACCAACACTATAACAACTATGGGACGATATGCAAACACATATTATTTAACAAAAAAAGCTTTCTGTAAAGTTGTACCTCAAATGATTAATACTTACTTATACGGCTTGTATACTTTAATGGAAAGGTAAATGTGTATCCAGAAATAAAAATATGTCTATATTAATGCAATTAGGTAAAATGAAACTTATAAGATAGCATGCAGGTTTGAGAGCTCAAGCTAGGCAACTTTACAGATACCTTCCTCCCACTTTTCCACAATGTCATACCTTTACTTCTTTTTTAAGAAAGCCATACATTGCACAGTTATAAAATAATGTTAAGTCTTATTCCCTCCGCCCTCTACCTGATAGAATTTGTTCCCAAGAAATCCAGAAGGTGACAAGCACTTCTGAACTTTCTCCACTACATTCTGCTGAGATGTTCTCTTTAAGCCATGTAGTCCAAACATTGTAACCAGCACCACTCCATTTCTTTTGTTACTATGTTTACTTTGGAAGAAACCCAGATTACTAAAGAATATACAAGATTTGCAGTGAAAACCAGGAAGGTATGCACAATTATTTCCACTATACAGATGTAATGCAGAATCACCTTTCCATATGCCCAGATACTGAAAACCAAAAGCAGACATTTTTGAAATATAGACTGACAGACCTATGAAAATTAGTGAAGGTTAAAGATTTAGAATGAGTATTCCCAATCAGCCACTGCTATAACAATTTCAATTATATGTTTATACAATGCTTTCTTATAAATGCTTTTTGTCTGAGCTTCCTGAGATTACCCCACGACTAAAAAGTGATGTTGAGCATGCAACCAAATCTTACTTATGCGGTATTCTATGTACCTGGATTTAACTACACCTTTGCATGTTACTGATGGTAATCATAATGTCAACCAGCCCACAAATACTAATGCTGCATGTGCAGAAAAGGCAATCTGGGCAATGTAAGTACTTTTTTCATGAGCGGCATTCTATAATTCAGTTGTAATAAGACGAACATTTGTGTTAAACGCTCATGTTTTTGTACTATACAGAAAAAGGCAAAGACAGCCTATGGCCTCTATATACACAGAGTGGTTCATAAGCCATCAAAATGTTTTTGGTACAAATTTTATAACCAACTTTTTGGGGAACAGCTCTCAACAAAGAAGAACCTCTTCCCAAGTTGGAAGTGATTTTTCACTTTCCAGTTTGGGGAAAAGGCCACACCTGGGACTAAAACAGACCACAGGACTTTCAAAATAGGGAGAAATGATTCCCTGCTCCTCCTAGAGAATGCAAAGGGTTCTTTTTCAACATTAAAACTTTTACAAAAATATTAGGTAGGTGCCTTAAAGTACAGCCATCTCAGTACCAGCAGGAGGTACATGCAGCCTTTGACATGGGGGTAGATGTTCAACTGTTGTGGCATATGCTTATACAGCAATGCTACAAATAATAACAAGATCTGCATTAGATGAAGTGTTTCTTCTAATATTTATGACCTGGTTTTCTAAATCCTAGATATTACAGTGATCACTCTGAGCCAGAGGTGGAACCGTGCTGTTCTAAAGATGTGGTTGGACTACAATTCCTAGCAAACCTGGCCAGCATAGTCAGTAGTTAAAAACAGAGGGAGGCACAGTACAATCACATAGGGAGAAATGTGTAAATCCCACATCCGAATTTGTTCATATATGTTTCTATGTATGTGCCCGCATATCACTTAGTTCTTTTTCTTAACAGTTACATTCTAAACTATTCTTTCCTACATTTCTGCAAAGCTGATTAATGTATAAATGCTCTTTCTTGGGTAACCACGATCAGACCACCTTAAGCACACTCAGCCTCATCTGTTTTTAGAAGCTAAGCAGTGCTAGACCTTGTTAGTACCTGGATAGGAGAGGAATAACAGAGATCTCCAACTAGAAGCAGGAAAGAATCCTGCCTGACATTCTAGAGTGCTGTTACCAGTCAAAGATGACAATACAGGGCACATATACTCGTGGTATGACTCAGTGTAGGGCAGCTTCTTACGCTCCTAATCAGCTGAAACAATACAGACATGAAAGCCCATTTTAGGGGGTCTCGTCTTTTGAAATACTATACTCCTGTAGCAGAGACCCCAAACCATGCACATACAGGAAAATATCATGATAATCCTAGCACATCTTTTAATGTCTTTAAAATACAGGTAGGAAAAGTGTGGCATTCCAGATGCTGATGGACCGCAAATCTTATCAACAGTAAAGAATATCTGGAGCGTAGTCAAGCAATATCAATTCAAGAGATGTCTTTTGGATAAATTTAGAAATGTCACAAAATGTTGCTTGTTATGAAAAGGTCATATATAAAAATACATGCTTACTGTACCAACAGTGAGAACTAACTTGTGAGAAAAATTGTGCCACCGACAAAGCATCCAGACTCTCTCATACTCTCTCATACATGCTTAATCCTTTTCAAAAGTTTAATCCTAAAATAATGAACCTGAATGGTACTTAATGTCATAAATGATCTTACATGACCAAAGCCATGATGTGATTTGATCTGAATAACTTTGACATCTGAAAGCACTAATTGGATGTTTTTATCCAACATCTATGAAATCAAAACTAGAAGAACAGACATCTGCATACATTACTGGAACTAAAGAAAACTCCTGCATGCTTGAGTCTTGGCACAAAGGAAATCTTCTTGGTCAGCTAGGTCCTTCTTCCTCCTTCCCCCCACCACATTTGCTCCTCATTGAAGTCCCTTTCATTCCTCAGCACTAGCGAATGAGCTAAAAAACCTTCATTCCCATACCTATCCCCCATTAATATTCCACATCATCCAGGTACTGACTTCTCTGAACACTTTCTGACAGTAGTGCAGGAAAAAGGGGAGTGCTGTTAGCGTAGGGCCTCAGTAAAGGAAAGTAGCCATGCAAGGGGCTGGAAAAGATGATACCTGAAGCAGAAAATGGCTCAGTGGTAGCTGTGGTGAAGGCAGATGGGGATCCCCATGCTGTATTCACATTTGCTTCTGCCCTCTTGCCCAGGACTCCCTTTCCTCCATGCCTGTTCTTTTACAAATGCACACATAGTGTCTAGGCTTTCTGGTCTACCGTCTGTTTCCTGTTCTCCCAAAAACAAATCTCAACAAAGCCACTACTTGCCTTCCTTTCTACCAACTTGGCCCACATGGATACAAGGGTGGTAGAAAATGCTACGTGAATGCAGTGGAATGTGTTGGCAGGTGCCAAAGTATTAGTGAACAACAAATTTAGCACCCTAGGCTTTCAGTATCCCAAATGAGGAGCATGGCTGGATGGCATGAAATATGAAGAGGAATTACAGTTATGAGATGAACTATACAACATTTATTGTAGGATGCACAAGAAAGAAATGCATATATGTAATACAGAAACACAGACCGAATCATAGCCCTAAGGTTTAGCTCTAACTTTGCTTGCAGATAGGACAAACAAGATATAAACTCCAGACTTTTTATTTTCAAAAGTATGCAATTCTGACTACAGTGGACAACGAATTTTGCCCAATATTAGAAAACCAGAATCTTTTTGTGAAGAGAAAGTAAAAAGTTTGAGACATGGATGATTTATCTTTTAACCCTGTTTAAAAAGCCCCTTACATTTTAATCTCTAGCCCATTCTCCCTTGGTTTTAAAAAAAAGTAAATAGTAATATGTAAATCAATACAGTACTAGGCTGATCTGAACCTAAACCTGCTACCTGAACGCCACTTAAAATGGTTGATTACAGAACATATCCCAAGATATTGTCTGGGCTACATGATAGCGCTAATAAGGTCTGGGTTTGCTCAGAGCCTGCATGAGGGACTATTTATGTACCCCACGTGTACACAGAAGAAAAGGAGCATATGTCCTAGAATGTCCAGTTGTCCTTGACCAGATCAAAGCTTCATCTTGTGCAACATTCTTTTTCCTACTGTAGCCAACCAGACGCCAACAGGAAGCACACATATAGAGTATGACTGCAACAATACTTCTTGCTTATGTTTCTCAGCAACTCACACTGAGAGCCAAATGTCTCTGACACTGAAGTTAACATGCAGTGACCACAACTAGCAGACACTAATAGCCTTATCCTTGAAGAACCTGCCCAGTCTCCTTTTACAGAGGTCCAAGGACTTTCAGGTAAGCCTAGAACTACGTTATCTTCTGCTTGTGACCACATCAGAGGGAAAAGGAGCACAGAGACACATCAGTCCAAGACAGACAGATGCACATGCCTTGTTCATATTATCAGACTGGTATCTTCTGAGCAACCCTTGTCTCCATAAGAACAGATTACACACGGCATTTAGATTACTGTCTGGTAATAGCCTTTTATATATACTTTCTTTACTGTTAATACAGAAAAAGCCAACTTCAGAGTAGTAATTCACAAAGACACTTACTACGCAGTTCAAATTAATGTCTTGGTAGATGTACCTAGACCATGAAACCTAGGAACAGATAGCTTTCTGAAATCTTTAGGGAAGATGTTAAAATCTTTTGTAAAGAATGTATACTTAGAACAGTTTCTGAATCTTTTTTATATTGTGAGAAATGGGATTAGAAGTATGATCTCTCCAAGACAAGAATATCATACTACAACCAACTAAACATGGAACATGAGGGCCATATAATTACCTATCTCTGAACTAAAGCCACCCTAAGGAATTAAAAACTACAGTCCAAATCACTCATCTTCAGTTGTTACCTAGAAGTATAAAAACTACTCACCAGTTCCTATGTAGGATTTGAAGCGTCCCAACAGTCTGTCCACCAAGGCACCTAGGAGATCGATTCCAAGCAATGACACCTGTAGAAATGATTAAAAGGTTTTAAAAGGCAAGACCCTGTGATGGTTTACCTGTTTTACAGTCACACACCCCTACAGTCTTTAAGAATGATAAACTTGAGTTTTAAAGAGGATAGCTGATCTTATATAGTTGATAAGCAAAGAGTATAATGTGTTTGAAAAAGTTACATGGCAAAATTTAACGCTTATATTTGATTTCGAATTTGATGTGTGCAGCACAGCTGAATCATAATGTGTCGTAAGTACAGGCTAGTAAGAAAAGACAGTCCCAATTTGCTTTGGAACAACATAACACCATAGCTATTACAGCCCAGTCTCTAAAGACATTCTGTACATTTTTGCTTTCAGCTTTTTCTTGCAATTAGGAGTCAATCCAAGTACTGATTCAGCTGAAAGGGGATGGGGTGGGGAAGACAGAAATAAAGAAGCATTATCAAAGGACACTTTATT
Source organism: Iguana delicatissima (assembly GCA_948472985.1). NCBI lineage: Eukaryota > Metazoa > Chordata > Lepidosauria > Squamata > Iguanidae > Iguana > Iguana delicatissima. The sequence continues at coordinate 448,044 of CAOKZL010002209.1, read as the reverse complement.
CTTCCCTTTTACCATAAATAAACAATGCTGTAACTTACAACTGCACCAGCCCCTTCCCCTGAAATTTAAGCCTTGCAAAAAGTTACTCCATACTTTTTACTACTTTCCTTAAGCTAGCACAGAAAAAGGAAAATCTTAAATTGAGAGGTTACAGAACACATATGGAGGAACGTGTGGAAAAAATCAGGATCATTAAATATATGCATACAACTTAATACCCCTATGCTACAGAGTGGAAAAGAAAGTTTGCATTACAGTGTTAACCAACATATCCAATTTAAGACACCTTCACTAGCATAAGAAGGAATGATGGTGGGAGGGAGCAATCTAACAGCACTTCAAGACTAACTGATTTATTTTACCAAGAGATTTCATTGCTGGCAATCCATTTCCTCAGATGCACTGATGGAAAATGCCACTAACTCCATATTATAATACTGTACTCCATCATTGCCTTTGAGGAAGTGGGCTGAAAACCGCAAAAGTTCATGCCAAAATAAATCTGTTAATCTTAAAGGTTAAAGGTTAATCTTAAAGGTGCCCTCTCTACCCCTTTCACTTTTATGCTGAAACAGACTAACATGGTGATTTATCTGAAAACTACCAATAAGGTAAACTGTTCCTAAAATGGTGCATAGTTCACCTTATTGCAACTTTGGTCTCAAACATGCAGGAATCAAGTAATCCCTCAGATGTCAGATTGCAGTTCCCAATGTACTTCACCATTGGCTAGGATGGCAGGGAGTTCTAATCCAACAACACCTGCAGGACTGCTTAACATTTCTTGTTGTTGTATGTCTTCAAGCTGTTTCTGATTTATGGCAACCCTAAAACAAACCTATTCTCTGGGGACTGAGAGGGTGTGACACGATCAAGATCATCCAGCGGGTTTCCATAGCCAAGTGGAGAATCTAACCCTAGTCTCTAAGGTTGTAGTCCAACACTCAGACCTCTACACTACCCTGACTTAACACTACCACAGTTTAAATCCAACTACTTATCTCAGCTACAGTAGGCCCACTGATTCAATGGCAATGCGATGGGCTGATTCTAATGAAACTGCCGTTGATTTAGTAGTTCTATTTTAGTTGAGACCAGTCACTGAATATTGGCATTTTAACTACAATAATCCAAGTGCGTATCAGAGATGGAACGAATGCTTGAAAATATATTTTAAAAGGTTGAAAAACATGTTTAAGTGTCAAGCAATTCTAATGAGAAAACTTCTGAATTGACGAGAAGCTTCACAGTTCAGGATTTATTCTGCAAAACATTTACATGTGGTTGTTCGGTACAAGAAGCAGCACTTTCTCTGTAAAATGTAATATTCATGTACAGAAATAAATGCTTTTTCTGTGGCAAAACAAACATGTAAATTTTGCTCAGAAGTAGTCTCAAACTGTGAACAGGCTTTGAAAACTATGGTTTTCACAGACTTCATTGCAGAAGGATGAAAATTACTTTCACTGCTTCATCAGAAAGAAAATCAGAGAAGAATTATGTCCCTATAAGTGTTCTAGTGCTCAGAACTATGCAGAGAAAGCACACTGAGTAAAGTTGGTGTGACATAACATAATCATTTGAAGCACTATTAGACTGCATACATACAGCCACTTTCCCAGGAATAAGCCACACTGAACACAATACAATTTACTCTTAATGGTTAGGATTATACTTCCAATTCTACTAAAAAATCAAACAAGCATACATGAAGTACATTGCAATGAAAAGAATAAGAAGTCTGAATAAACAATGTCCAGTGTTCAAGAAGTTCAGTAACTATGCAGAAAGTACACTGGTGGAAGAGTTAGACTTCCTGCTTTTCTTTCTTATTTCAGCCCTTCTTGTTCAACTGAATCCTCCAGTGTTCCAATACAGATTTAATGGGGGTACCAGGGCTGCTACAATGGGTATGGGGGAGCCCCAATGCATGCATCAAATTTCAAATATACCCCTTGAATCCAGCCACTAATACCATTGCTCTGCAAGTTGTACTGAATGCATAAAGCGTAATTACACAGGCAATTAGAAGAAAAAAATCCACAATCCAAAAAAGAGCAGTAACTTTATTGGCCAACCAACATGCATCATGAAAGCTTTCAAAGCTCCACTGGCTTCTTCATCAGGCAAAAGACGTTAAAAATCATACAGGAGAAGAAAAGTGACAACATTGGATTGACAGGCATACATTTTGTATGAGATGTTTTAGGCCTGGGACTCTTAACACCATCACTTTCATTCTCCTATATCAGTGGTTCTCAACCTGTGGGTCCCCAGATGTTTGTGAACTTCAGCTCCCAGAAGCCCTGAGCATTGACCACAGTGGCTGGGCCTTCTGGGAGCTGAAGTCCACAAACATCTGGGGACCCACAGGTTGAGAACCACTGTCCTATATGATTTTTAAAACATCTTTTGCCTGATGAAGGCAAAAGCTTCAAAAGCTTTCGTATTCTGTGCATTCTGGTTGGCCAATAAAGTCATTGTTCTGTTGTGGATTTTGGACTCTTGTTTTCTTTCGCTACACGACCAACATGGCTCCCCTGAATACTTTTACAGATAATTAGATCTCTTCTGCAGTGGGACAGTAGCATTAGAAAATGCTTTATTTTTGCCAGAGAAGTGGGATAGATATTTTTAAACAGAAAATTTCCCCCAAACTGAACATTTTCTGATGCTTTGTTTCTTCCATGGAAAATTTTCCACATCATATATATCTGTGTGTGTGTGCACGCACATGCTAGCACTTAAAAATGTATTTCAAAAGCAAAACATTTCTGCTTCAACATTCATTTGCCAAAGATGAAACTGGGCTGCATAGAAGGTAGCAGCTAGTATTACAGATGATGGTATCACCTTCTATGTTAACCATGTGATTCTCTACTTACATTTAATCTAGAAATTTTAGTCTATAAATCCAAAAAATTCTCCCTTTTACAATTGATATCATATAGTTTTAAAATGCTATCTTGCATGCAGCTCAGTATCATTTTTGGCAACTGCATAATGTAGAAGCCAAAATGTTTTGCTCTTAATATACAGTTTTAAGTTCTGTTGGTTAATCAGATCAATAATACACTTATCTTCAGTGATTAACTGCATCTTTCTGGGATCTAGGACAAACCTAGGAGAAGTGCTGTTTGCTTTTTAATCATCTCTATACATGCCTACTTATTCCTGGTTGTCCGGACAGTTGTACTGCAATCAATCATATTAGATAGGCTAAATACAGGTTACTGAGATCCAGTTATTCTTTTAAGGGCACAAGCCTTGACAAATCCTAGGGCTCCGAGAACAAACTAAGAGATAACAACACTGCAAAGATTTGAACAGATGAATACAGAAGCAAAACATCATGTGAAATCAAAACACAGTCACAAGTAGTCAAGTAAAAATGTGATGTCTGTCCCTACTCACATAAAACCTTGAGGGAAATAAAAAGTCTGTATTTATATGAAATCAGTTTTTTCTCAACTTGAAACGGAACTGATAAATAATGCAAGGAATGTATGAGTGAAGCTGAAAGTAATATAGTTATACCTCAACCAAAGAAAGTTAAATTGTTGATATAAAGATATAACAAGTACAGCTCTCTTTAGGTCTGTTATCTAAAAAAAGGTATATAGTCCTCCCTCCACGTTCGCAGGTTTGGCTTTTGGAAATTTGATTATTCGCAAGGCACATGCTTGCCCCCCCAATTTCCTCCTTCCATCCCTTACATTCATCACTCCAGGTTTGAGAGGCTTGTGTTTAACATGGATGGGTGAGCCAAGCCCTCTCCCACTGCTGAAGGCATGGTCTCTCTGTCACGTGGTTGCAGATTCTGCTGTGTATTGGCTGCTGGTTGGTCAGGTGCTCTCTTTGCTCCTGCTCCTTTCTCAAGATGGACACCAGAAGTAATTAGAGCTCCAAAACTCCTCTCTTCTCTGTCTGAGGGAAAAGTACCGGTAAACCTTTTAGGTTGCCTTCCCCCTATCCCTCGCCAGCACCAGCACAGAGGAAGTTCCAGAGGGGAATGGGAGGGGAATCATGGGGAGACTTACTTGCTGTTTTTCAACTTTCACAAGGGTTCTGTGCCCCAAAGCCTCACAAAAGTGGACGGGCTACTGTATTCATTTTTGTTAAATATACAGAGGTTTATGCTTACCAAGAAAACACAATGATAGGTTTACCTTAGGAAATGACTTGAAGGCAAGCAATAACAAATGCTATCATTTTTACATTCTTACAGATATTCCAGTAAAATAATTTCCATGTAAAGCCTTGAATGTATTTGAATATATTACTTAAACCCAACGTATTAAATCAAATCATGTTATTTACAATATTGTAACATCTTCTGAAAAAAAATTCAGTTCTATTTTTTCTGGAAAACTATCACTAATTTTGGCTACTAGTATAGATTAGCAAAACTAAATCAGTATTAAAAGTATGTCAGATTACAAATGGAAAGGCAAAGTGAGTAAGAAACTATTTTGTGTACAGCCTGACTTTCAAAACAAGTTGCCCTGTGAAACTCCACTAATATGAACTCAAGACACCATGTTGCAAACAAAACAATGTAATAGGCCTTTCAAAAACTCCCAGATTCACTTTAATAATATTTAGGACTAGAAAATATTGTGAGTTGGTTACTAGTGGAGAAAAGTTACAAATGTCTAGTACAGCAGGTAGTTTAGCATCATATATGCATACATCAAGGTGTGGCTTTTTGTTTCAGTTGCTCACAACATGACAGCAAAGACTGAAGATTCAAAAAAGCTACAATACCCTCTGGATTGACATGAAATTTACTAAGTTCTCAAAAAGCGAAACTGAAAAAAGAACTGCAAAGCTGTCATTTAAGAGGATCTTCATCCTTGTACTTTATTTAGCTTGATGGAACAGTTCAGGAAGCTATTCACAACACAAACTATACAAGTCTCTATGTACAACACTGTACATTAAGACCAAAAGTGCTTGTTCATCATGGTATCACAGGATCAAAAATAAGCCTAATAAAGATGTACTACAATCCAGATAAAAACTATGCCTAGAACTTGCTTTTCATTTATGTAGCAGCATCTAATATGGTACTTTACAAAAAATATGATGCATTCCTAACCCAAGTGGTTTACAATCTAGAATACATACGCTACCAGAGAAAGGAAAGAAAGGCCTGAATAAGCAGAGATGAAATATATGGTTCATTTTACAGCTATTTTGGTTTAAATACATTATGATGTATCAGAGGTAGCAATGGGGGCACCATATCTGCTAGATCTTAATGAAATGTAATGTGATGCCCCTATTGGAAAAAAAATTCAGTGTAAGCATGTCCAAAGTCTTGGAAGAAGTATAATTGGTCACTTAAAGGTTATTCTACCACCCTCCTCTACCAACAGCTTGATTTTTGTCCCACAAAAGTATTTAAAAAAATGAACCAGAAAAGGGGAAAATGGGAATAGCTGTGTTCTACCAAGTCTTTAGGAAAGTGGAATTGGCCCTGGACCTGTCAATGTTGCCCACTCCTGAGGTATAGGGGGTAAAAGGTAAAAGGGATTTGGGTACATGGATTTGGATCAAGGAAAAATGGCAGCAAAGCAAAATGAACAGTATCATTTCTGGGAGTTTTAAAAAGTAAAGAGAAGCTTGCACAGAACCAAAGACAAAAAGTAAGCTAGTTCTAAGGAATGGAATGTCAGGATCATAAAGATGTCAGAAGTATATTATTTTGGCAGTGGTATGCTAGACTGATAGGAGTGGACAGAAGTATAACATCAGTCATGGTACTTGTAGATGGAGACCTGCTAGCACCACAGATCAAAGCACCATGGAACTATTTCATTTCCTTCTCCTTGGATCATTTTCTGCTGACAAAAAGTTGGAAGAAGTGGGAAAAACATGAGAGAGTTGCACACAGAAAGCAACATCTGGACAGTAGGCAAAATCCTGTGAACAAGAGTAAGTATATAAGAAAAGCTTGACCTGGACATACCTAGAGAAGCAATCACCAAAGTGAAAGATGTCCAGGGAAAGCACAACCCTCTCCTGCTGTGACAGGAAGCTGTGGGTTTTTTAAAGGGAGAAGCAATGAGATCTAGAGATGGATACGGCTGGCAGAAAGGCACCTGGGGGGTGCAGGCAAAGAAAAAAAGGCTTTGTGCCTGATTAACAGAATAAATGGTGACACTGAATTCTTAAGAAGGAAAGAAAATTAGGAGATGTAGACTTGAGACAAATGATAAAGTCATTCAGTCTTTGATGCGCTAAGCCTGATATGGTAACAAACATCTGAGTAGAAATAAGTGAGAGACAGTTGAATATGCGGGAATCGATGGAGGATGCAGTAGAATAATAGAGCTAGATGTTATCAGCATATGAATGGTACTGAAAGGGTGCAAAGAGACTGGCTACCCAGTTAATAGAGAGGTTCAAGTTCAAAGCCCTAAGAGTACACAAACAGAGAAAAAGTTGAACAGCATCTGGCTATGGAGATAGACAGAAATATGAAATAGGCTAGAGAAGAACCAAACAACAACAGAACCACTGAGACCAAAGACACAAAGTAACAAAATAAGAGAGACTGGTCAACTGTATCCGAGGTGACAGAAAGGTCAAGGAGGACAATTAGAGATTTATGTGAGGGGAACTCAGTGGAGTGCAAACTGAGACAGAAAGGAGAGTCAAAAACAAAGTTGGATGCAGGAAAACTGAGTCTGAGGAAATAAACAGCAAATTCCAGCAGTCTGGAGCATGAGCAGTTGAGCAGTAGCTGGGGAAGACCATGGCCAAAGGACTGTAACTGATCTTTAAATAGGGGAAACAGTGGCATATCTAATGCCAAAAGGAGGAACCTACAGAGATGAATAACTCTGTGGGAAGATGGCACAAGAATGAGTGGGAGTTGTATCAAGAAGATATGTGGAGTGATTAGAGAACAACAGTTCAATCAAGTATGACAACTGAGAAAGAAAAATGAGTTGAAAATATGCAGGAATAGGGAGAAATGGACAAAGAAGGAAAAAGTGATTAGAAAGGTCAGCACAATTTTTAGCAGTGGAGAAGGATACAATGCCTTCAGCAGAGAGTGAAGAGAAAGTTACAGCAATATGCCTTAGCAGGGAACCAAAGGTAGAGACGATATGCAGTTCTGGAGTTGATCCAAGAACAGAAGTACAGTTCGCCTTCTACATTTGCAGGTTTCAATTTCACGGATTTGATTATTTGCAAATTTTTCCAACCTCTGTCCCACCCAAAGCGCTTCTTTTCAGGAGGAACCTTCCCTCTTGATGGCTCGAATAAGGTCACGCAGCCATTAAAAAACCCACTTCTGGTCTTCCTCCTCGTCTCCTACCAGCTGCTTCCTGGCCAGCTAAGGATGGCTCACAGCCCTATTTTTCGCACCAAAAACCCTCTCTTGATGTCCTCCCACAACTAAGGAAGGAGATAGGAGACAGAGAGGAAGTATAGGGCCATTATGCCAACTCGCCTCCTTTCCCTGATCTGGTTTGGACACTAGGTGCTTGTTTTCCCCACTGTGTCCAAGTCCCTTTCCCACAGACACATTTTGATATTTGTAGTCTCTCCACTTTTGCAGGGGCCCTGTGGCCTAACTCTAGCAAATGTGGAGGGCCAACTGTAATAAAGTTTAGCCAGGCTGATGACAGAGTATGCAGACAAAATGCAGACAAGAACTTTTTTGTTCTCCTTTTGAGCATTTGGCTGCAGAAGAAATGCAAAGAAACATCAAATGGAAGAAATGAACCAGACATGAGAAGGGCAAACAGTCCACTAGGCAACTGGCAGAAACATTTCAAGACTATAGTTGATTAACTTAAATCTAACAAACGTCATTTCTGAAGTTGCTTAAAAGAAGGTTAAATCCTTTCAAGTGCAGTATGACATAGTTCAAGAAAGGTAGACATTTATCTACCACTCAGTCGTATTTTTAGTTCCTTAGGCTTGCATGTCACTAGGACATGGGTTGGCAAGTTGTGGCCCTCCATTTTGAATGGACTACAGCTCCCAGCAATCCTAACCAGCACAGCCACTAGTGATGGTCACTCACTTAGACACAGATCAGCTCATACAAAGAAGAATCCTGTCTGCTATTTTTACTCACAGAAACGTCTGACCGCAACCGAATATTCAACAGAGAATCACAAGCAAATGGTTGCAGATGATTTTTAATTCAGCAGATTTAATTTTATTTGTTTAAGACTCATTCAAAAGCAGGCTTTCCCTCATGCGTTTAGTATTAAATTATCACAGGAAAGCCACTGGTTATTTTAAAATTCACTTTCTTTTTACAATTCCTGTTTCTTATGAAGCTGTCATTATTATTCTGAGAACTCCTTTTAAGAGACCTCCTACGTAATTGGGAAGTAGTCACTTCTAACTTCAAATAAAGAAGCACATATGCGAAGAAATCCTCTGTTGACGATCCTACCTGTAGGTATACCATGTTGAAAATGAATAGTAAATGCCAAATATTTACAAGACTAAGTACTCTAAAGGCACCAGATCGCTTTTTGGAAATTAAGCAGTGTCAGCCCTGGTTAGTACTTGGATGGGAGATTGGTACTGTAGACTATATTTCACTGGAAAGAAGTAGCAAAGCTACCTCTGAGTATTCCTTGTCTTAGAAAACACAATGAAATTCGTAGAGTCACCATAGGTCAGTAGGGAACCAGGAAGCACATACAGAGATATTTACAAACTTAATCAACCTTTTTTCCCTTCTTCTTTAGCACACATATTTACAACACTATTTAATCTCTGAATTTGGAGAAAATAGCATTTCGATTTTTATATCAGTGCCCAAGAATACACACTGTGTGTATGCACATATGACATTATGTGCATACATTACACGGATTTGTCTCTGGGGAACTTGAGGAATCAACAGATCTTAAGCCTGTGTAATAGAGCAATACCGCCACCAGAAGACAGGAGCGTAAACTAGCAACAGTTAGGGGACTCAACTGGACATGACCATTACTGTCAATACAGCGCCATTCTCAACCTTTAGACAGCAGTCTCTGTGGGGTTTTTTTAAAAGCATATCTTCTCCACCACATGCTTCAGTGATTACTACCTTCTTACAAGGCAGCCAAGAAAAACCTGCTTACAAAATTTATAAAGCATGAGTCACCATGAGTTTTCTATAAGATGTAATATTTTGGGATCACAATATACCTGTACAATAATGACAACATAACTCAGCATGGTTTTGACTTATATCGTACTCTGAAGGCCATCCACAGAAATCACCTTACCTTGGCTGCTAAAAAAAAGAGAAATTCTCTTCAAGTGGCATCAAAAAGTAGACCTACAACAAATACCATGTGCTATGGGCTATATTTCAGAGGAAGAAACTGGAAAAACCATCTCTAAGTATTTTTAGCCTTTAAAAAATGTGAAATTCATGGGGTTGCCAATAAGCTGAAGGCAACTTGAAGGCAGGCAGGCACACACACACACCAAAAAGAATCAGTATTAAGATGACATACAGGCATTTCCTAACATATCTACCAAAAGTTGATCTCACTGTTAACACATCAGATTAAAACCCAACTGTGAAAACATGCAGGTTTACACGTCTATCCTATCCTTCTTCCAATTTGTTTGACTTTTTTTAGTCCACAATATAGTAATTTAGACACACAAAAACACTGTAACTACCATGAACATATTTTACGATTCAGTTAGTTTTCAAAACAAATTTGTTTTTGTTTTGCAGATCCACTGAACAGGCAAAATCCAGACCCCTAACCCTTACGCAGAACCAGGGGCACAACTGATATACATCTTGTCTGCCTCATGCAGTATCAAACACAATTAGCCTTACCTTATAATTGCTAGAGTTCACCCATCCTGTTAATTCATCGATCACTTTATCAAGGCGTTGCTGATCCTGTTCAAGATCAGTGGAAACGCTTGGGTCATTCAAATACTCCAGAAATTCCTGGCCGACCTGCATCCTGCGGCCCACATCTTTCTGCTGTACCTGCTCACAAAAGTAATCCATTTTGCCATGCTCCATGTTTGCAAGAATTCAACCTTATACTATTATATCAAAACCGCGACGTCTATTTCTATTTACAACTTGGCGCTGGAGGACGGGTTGAAGAAATCAGCAATATCCCAAACAGCAAGACTTAGCTGAATAGCAAGACTGAAATTCAGGCATTCAGGAAAGTTCTCTCTTCACCTCCAAAAAAAAAAAAAAAATCTGCCCAGCAGAAACAGGGGGATAAGATCCCTTGCCTTCCTTTTGCCGGAAAAAAGGGAAATCTCAAAGGACAAAATACCAGTATTTAAGCGAACATTAAGTCATCTTGAGTTGCGGGGAAAAAAAAAGGTAAAACGTCTCCGGTGATTACCAAAGCAAGCTCTGAGGGGAAAAGGAAAGAAAAAAACAAGTCCTGAGCTCTGTTGCGGGCAGGGTTTGCGGCGAGGAGGAGCGATACGCGCGTTGCTTTCTTCGTTCTCACTTTTCCCTCCAAGGCTGCTTTTTTCCCCTTTCGGTTTCTTCTTCCCTCCACCGCAATCAACCTCTTTTAAGTCTTCTGGGAAGCCCGAAAAAGAGGCGGCGGCGGCGAAGCACTTTCTGAGGCGGTGGAAGGCGAGGGGCGCTCCCTCAAGGCCGGGCAGAAGAAACGCCGCAGAAGCCGCCCAAGCGCCAGCCCCTCCGCCGCGGGACGCCCCGCAGGTCCTCACCGCAGTGGAGAAGAGCGGCCGCTCCTCCCGAGCGGGGGAGGCAGGAAGCAGCGAGAACCCCCAGGTCGGTGCTGCGGCGGAGGCGGAACTTTCATGCTCCCCGCGCCGCCGGCCCCAGGCTGGGCGAGGAGTCTCGGCCGGGGAAGGGCGAGAACCGGGTCCGCCAGGGAGCCTGCGCCGGCTCTCCTCCTCCTCCTCGAGACGGCGGCCGCTCCGTCCTGTGGAAGTTGCGTCCACTTCGAGCCGCCGCCAGCCAGCCAGCCAGCCAGCCAGCCAACCAGACACTCACCGGGGGCGTCACTCACCCTGCGGAGGCCCCGCCTTTTCCTCCTCTTTTTGCCGCGCACGCGCCCCCCTCTGCTCAAGAGTGCTCGGCCAACGGCTCCCTCTCTTCCTCTCTCTTGTTTGGTCACTCTCCAAAGGACCAGACACACTTCCTCCCCATTTCTGCGCATGTGTCAAACCCCGACACACCCCTTCACCCTCCCATCCTGCCGCCCGCGTCCGTAGTGGGCTGCGCCTGTGCATTCTCGCGCGCGCGCGGACCCCTACCGGCCCGCCCCTCTCTTTTCCCGAGAGCGCGCATCTTCTCCGGGCATCTTTCCAACAAGGTGCGTACGCATGCGTCCCGTGCCCTTTGCTGCACCTCTTGTTCAGGCGCCGCCCGCGTCCTTCGTCTTCCTCAACCAATAGCATCCTGCGTATGGGGCAACCTTCGCTTATAGTAGTCTATCAAGGTGCCTGTACCTTTCCGTGTAATAACAGATAATGCGAGAAATACGGAATACGCAGCGGGAAATGAAAGGCCGTTTCCGCACTAGGCTATTGTAGCGCTGTTATTCCACTTTCAACATTCTATGGAATCCTAGGGTTTGCAGTTTCGGGAGGGGCCACTCGGCCCCTCCCGAAACTGCAAACCCCAGGATTCCATAGGATGTTGAAAGTGGAATAACAGCGCTACAATAGCCTAGTGCGGAAATAGCCATAGAGTGAGGGTAGCTTAAGTTGTTTTCCAACCTTATCTGAATGTGTCCTTGCTTTCAGGAAGAAAAACAATTGCTTTTGTAAGGTCTTAACTTTGCATCTGGCTTGTGTAGTAGTTTTGGTGTTGGACGAGGGCCATCTGTGTCCTAGACTGTTACAGTGCTATTATTCCACTTTCAACATCCTATGGAATCCTGGAGTTTGGGAGCGGGGCATAGCACTGTAACATTTGGCCTAGGAATCTGGAGACTAGAGTTCGAATCTGCAGTCAACCATGGAAACCCACTGGGTGGGTGACCTTGGGTAAATCACACTCTCAGCTTCAGAGGAAGGAAAGTGCAGACCCTCTCTGAACACCTTGCAAATGTTGATGGTCAGCATTTGACCATAAGTTGAAAACTACTTGAAGGCTTTTTGTGATAGGATTACAAGCTTGATAGAAGAAGAGAATGCTGTAGATGTGGCATATCTTGACTTCAGTAGGGCCTTTGACAACGTTCCCCATGAGATTCTTGTAAAGAAGCTAGTGAAATGCAGTCTGGACAGGGATACTGTTAGATGGATTTGTAATTGGTTGACCGACTGAACCCAAAGGGTGATCACTAATGGCTGCTTTTCATCCTGGAGAGGAGTGACCAATGGGGTGCCACAGGGTTCTGTCCTGGGCCCTGTGCTGTTCAACATCTTCATCAATGACTTCGATGAAGGAGTGGAGCGCATGCTAATCAAATTTGCAGATGACACCAAATTGGGAGGGATTGCTAATACCCCAGAGGACAGGATCAAATTTCAAAATGACCTTGACAGATTAGAGAGCTGGGCCTGCACAAATGTAAGGTCCTGCACTTAGGCAGAAAAAATGAAATGCACAAATACAGGATGGGAGACACGTGGCTGGGTAGCAGTACATGTGAAAGGGATTGAGGAGTCTTGGTAGATCACAAGCTGAACATGAGTCAGCAGTGTGATGCAGCAGCCAAGAAAGCCAATGCGATTCTTGCTTGCATCAATAGGAGTATGGTGTCTAGATTGAGGGAGGTAATGGTACCACTCTATTCTGCTTTGGGTAGACCTACTCTGGAATACTGTGTCCAGTTCTGGGCACCTCAATTCAAGAAGGACATCAACAAGCTGGAACAGGTCCAGAGGAGGGCGACCAAAATGGTGAAGGGTCTGGAAGCCATGTCCTATGAAGAATGGCTTAGGGAGCTGGGTATGTTTAGTCTGCAGAAGAGAAGGTTAAGGGGGGACATGATAGCCATGTTTAAATATTTGAAGGGATGTCATGTTGAGGAGGGAGTGGGCTTGTTTTCCGCTGCTCCAGAGACTAGGACAAGGAGCAATGGATTCAAACTACAGAAAAAGAGATTCCACTTGAACCTCAGGAAGAACTTCCTGACAGTCAGAGCTGTCTGGCAGTGGAATATGCTGCCTTGGAGTGTGGTAGAGTCTCCTCCTTTGGAGGTTTTTAAGCAGAGGCTGGATGGCTATCTGTTGGGAATACTTTGATGTGTGTTCCTGCATGGCAGGGGGTTGGACTCGATGGCCCCTGGGGTCTCTTCCAACTCTATGATTCTAAGGCGCACAGAAACATGAAAACTTTGAATGGAAAGTGCCAGGCTTCTCATTTTACTGCCTCCCCGGTGCTTGCACAGTTGGGCCATTTCTGCTATAGTGTCATTATTCCACTTTGAACATCCTATAAAATCCCAGGGTTTGCAGTTGAGGGAGGAGCATTTAGAATTCTCAGCCAGAGAGCTCTTTCTCCTCAGCAAGCTACAATCCCCAGAATTCCACAGGATGTTGAAAGTGGAATAATAGCACTATAACAGTGTCGTGCGGAAATGGTCTTACATCAGTGAAGAAAATGGGTGTACTTGGACATAATTCAAGTATCCTGATTTGGCAAAGGACAGTGTGGAATGATCATATGAAGTCCCACTTTTTGAGCTGCTATTAAAATGTCCCAGTTTTGCTTTCCTCCTTCCAGTACGCTCTTTGCCCTCAGCTTATTTCAGTTGCTGTGCACTGAGTTCATAGGACAGAATTAGTCTAGGCTCAGCTTAGCAGAGGGGAGAGGAGGGAGTGTAATCTTGCCCTTTAAAGTCAATTCAGGCAAAAGCGAACTGCTGCAGCCTCTCCTGGCTTGTGTGTTCTTCATTAATAACTTTTGCCATCTGGACTACACTCCGATGTTACCTGGCCACATGTGACTTAGTTTTTATCTGTGAAATATTTGATTATATTCCCTTGTTCTTCCAGAGAAGAGAAAAATATTCAGAGGTATCTGTGTGGAAAGGCACTTAAAAATGACACGGTTTTGAAGTGACAGTGGCAAGTTATTTACATGGCTAGTTGTTTCAGAATTTTATTCCTTGGCTTGTACAGAGGAAGGATTCATTATTTATGCCTAGTCAATACATTCTGGGCAAGATTTCTACATCCCATAAAATGGCCAGAAGGACAACTTCTCAGCTGGCCAAACCCTATTTACCGGTCACACATAAGCAGATGAGACTTCTGCAAGAACTCAAACAAAAAGCAACAAAAATCTCCAGGCCCCCTTCCAAATATCCAGGAAAAGGTTTTGAATGCCAACTTTCTGGGTAGCCACAGAAAGCCAATTCACTCAGTACTAGTGATAATAACAAACACTCTCCCCCAAAATCATTCACAGAAACCACATTCTGGGCAAAAAATCCATAGTTTGGAAAATGGCCTGGAATGCCAACCAGATTCATCAATCACGCTTGATTAAATAAAAGTGATACCACAAGCCAAAACATTCCATAGGAACAGTATTCTGATATCCATTGGCTGGTTACAAATTCAGAAGGGATTGTGGAGTGGAGTAGGATGATCCAACCAAATTCACTGGTCACAAATAACTAGATGCTAGTGATGAAACAAGCCACAGAAACCACATTTGGAGATCTTTTCCAGGCGGGAAAAAAATCCGTACTCTACAAAAAGATCAAGAATGCCAAATTCCAAATAGGCCAAACAAACTGAACTCACCAATTACACATAACTAGGTGGCAGTGATTCAACAAACCAAGCAAAATCCATCTTTCTACAGAATGCTAATTCAAGTAGCCTTTCTAGGTTAAAAAAAATTGTGTCCCAGAAAAGGGATGCCAAAACACCAATTCCAAAAAATGACCGCAAACACTGACCACATTAGCTAATCATGTGTAACTAGTTAGGAATGATGGCGCTAGCCACAAAACCTGTACAGAAACACATTCCAATACCTGTGGTAGGCAGTGCTGGCAGGGAGGACAAAATCAGGGCCCAGATATCAGGAGGTCCCAGGCTCTGGGTGCTAAAAAGACAAAAACTATACTGCAGCATAAGTTTAAATACTTCAGCAGACTAGGGAGCTATGTCTCTTACTACATCTCATCCTGTCCCCTATAAGCACCAATAATTATTAATATCCAGACACTGTGAAGTGCAATATATACCTTGAGACCAGAAATGCTAAGCCCTAGTAGTAGACTCCAGTTCGCATGCACATTCAAACTAAATAGCTACCCATTTTATCATTACCTTTGCTATCTGAGTGCTTTGTTTTAGCTATTTTCTTTGTTTGGCTAATACAAAAGCATGGGAATCCATTAAACTGAATGTACAAAGTGAGAGAAGTGGATTGCATTTGGCACAGTACATGGCAATAGACTCTTGCCACACTGGTAGGGACTTTTGAGATAGATATGATCCCCTTCATGCTGGCAAACGTGTATATTCTCCTTCAGACATCATTAAAATTTTGTAGGGAATTGGGAATGAAGTCCAAAGAGATGACTGGCTGTATTATCCAGTTTTCCCAATCCTCCCATGAGTATTCATTGACATATATGAAATACGGTATAGCCTTTTGGAATGGAAATCATGTGGCCCTTCAATATTGTTGGATCGCAACTCCAATATCCTGCAGCAATTGTTGTGCTGGGTAGTATGTTGGAACTTACAGTCCAACAACATCTGGATTGAATGTGACATCCAGTTTTCCCCATCCTCCTATGTGCATTCATTGCCGTATATGAAGAATGCTGTAGCCTTTAGGGATGCCAATCATGTGGCCATCCAGATGTTGTTGAGCTGCAGCTCCCAGCATCCCTCAGCATTTGGTGTGCTAACATGCTGGGACTTAAGTCCGACAACATTTAGAGGGCTGTAATGTTCCTAACAGTGTTTAAGTTTCTTTCTCAACTTTCTTCTTCCAGCACTCAGCTCTTCCAGGTTATCATCTGTCCTGGTATCTAAATTGTACAGTTTTGTTGTGAACACGTGAGTGTGGCAAAGGAAATACTGCTGTTTTTTTTCTGTGTTTTTCTATCTTATATTGAGACGCTGTCAAGCCTATTAGCAGGACAGTGCTGTAATTTTTTTCAAAAGAGTTTGCAAGTACATGAACAAATTCTGATTTAATTCTAGAGTAAAAATCAGAAATACAACACTGCTTAGGTCCCAGCTTTGACTAAAAATACTTCAACAACATTTTTACTAACCAGAAATTCATACTAAACCTGTCTGTTCTGCACACACCCAAACTGCCAGAACTCAACTGCTGCTACATGTAGTATCATGCTCTGAAATGTGCAGAGAACAAATGGGACCTGAATCACAATGTTACGGTGTATTCCCACCTCTTAGGGGGAGATGCCTTCATTCAGAGGAGTTTTAGAAATGAGGGACAGTTGAGGGAATTTCCCCTCCTTACTCCCCCAAGGCCTTTCTTGCTCTGCAACATGGTATTCACTGCTTGCCAGGCTCTAATGTGGGTATATGAAAATGATACGATGGAGAAAAGAGAGGATATTTCTAAAAACTGAACTGTCCCTCTGTAATGTGGAAGAAGTGTCTTTTTAAAAAAATTGAGGCAGACACCACCAGAACTCCCTCTTTGTTGTTGCTGTGTACCGTCAAGTAATTTCTGACTTATGGCAACCCTAACGGGAGATCTCTTATGGAGTTTTCTGGGGGCTGAAAGTGTGTGATATACCCAGAGTCACCCAGTGGGTTTCCATGGACATGTGGGGAATTGAACCAAGGTCTCTGGGGTGTAGTGCAACACTCAAACTGCTACGCAGCATACCCTTCCCTGAATGCATATTGTGTAAGCAAGCTGTCATGAGGTTAAGCAGGTTATTTCTCTCATTTTCCTGCACCTCAGTTTTCCTTTTGGGGGACAGAGAGTATTTTAATGGAAATAGTAATAATCTGTGCCACTCCTTTCAATCATTTTATACTTATGATGTCACACAGTCTGATATGTAAATAAACCTTTAAATTATCTCTTTGTATAAATTCAATTGCCATCAAATGCTAGTAAGCACCCAAGCTTTTATCAAGCAATTTTTGAAAAGAAATATTTTAATTAACAAACTTCCATGTTTCTATATGAGAAATATATAGAGACTAAAGCCTTATTTTGGGCAATCTCCAATTCGATTCCAAGCTGACAGCCGTACAACAACTGCATTTGTTAAAATGGGAGATGATATCCCCATTGTATCTTTAACAGGTTCTTGCTCCATATCTCTATCTAATAACAGTTTATAAAATCTTGATATTAACTTTTTGTGGGTCCCGTTCAGCATTTGATCTAATTCATTATCGCTTCTTTCAAGTCCTAATAATTTTTGATCCATTCTGAGTCTTTCTTTTAACTGTCTCATTGGGAACCAATTCAGTACATGTCCCATCTGCTACAATTCTTCTGCCGTCTTGATCCTTACTTTCTCTTTTCCCCAAACAATTAAATCTTTATAACTTAATTGTTTGCCTTCTCTGGTACTGCTTATCTTAAAAGCCTCTTGCGGAGCTGTCCAATTAGGGAGTTCCCTATAAAATTTTGGTTTTCTTTTCTGCCAAACTTTTAACAGCGGCTTTCGCACACAATGATTTTTGAAGTCATGATTTACAGTGATTTTGTTATAACACAGATAGCTGTGCCACCCAAATCTTATATCTTCTTTTTCTAATTCCATCAACGTGGAGAAATGTCAAACACGTTTAAGATCTCTAAAGGAGTAAGACAAGGTTGCCCACTGTCTCCTCTTACCTTTATCACAGTTCTGGAAATTTTGATTAAAAAGATAAAGGAAGATCAGCATTTAAGAGGTTTGAAGATTAGGAAAAATGAACTAAAGATAAGAGCATTCACAGATGATGTTGCTATTTTTTTAGAAGAACCCCAAGACTCAATGCAGAAATTGTTGGTAGCACTTCAAGAATTTGGACACGTAGCTGGCTATAAAATAAACAAGGAAAAGACAACAATGCTAACAATGAATATGCAGAGAAAAGACGAAGAAGAACTGAAAGAAATTTCCGGTTTCCAAATTGCAAAGAAAGTAAAATATTTGGGCATTATAATCACCAAGAAAAATAAAGAGTTTTTTAGAAACAACTATCAAAACGTTTGGAAACAGATTAAAAATTACTTGATAAAATGGAACAAGCTCAACATTTCCCTATCAGGAAGAACTAATGCAATTAAGATGTCAGTGCTCCCAAAGTTTATGTTTTTATTTCAAAACCTGCCAATAACTGTAAATGAAAAGCCCTTTCAGGAATGGGAAAAAGAAATTTCAAAATTTTTTTGGGCTAGAAAGAAAACTAGAATCAAGATAAAGATGCTCCAGGATACCAAAGAGAGAGAAGGAATGGGTTTATCATCATTGAAACTCTATTACTATGCTTGCTGCCTGGACTGGATAAAAGAATAGATTAAATTAGAGAAATCTGCATTGATGGGGGATGATATTCTAGTTAAAGGGTAAGAGACAATAAGCTCTCTTTCAGTCAGTTGAGGAAAATATGCCTTTCAATCTCCCAAGCCTTTCGCTAGCAGCAAAATCTGAGGTCTTGACATAGTTCAAACTATTTTTTCTCATGGGCTTTACAAATTCTTTCCATACGTCATGACTTGTTTATTTTATTTTTTTGGACAATCAGCCATTTTATTTAAAGGGACAGTTGTGTTGTTGGCATAACAGGTTCTATCTTTTCAGAAACTTATCAGCACTTTAATGTTTTCAAGGAAGCAATTGTATCCTTTATTAGCATCTTAGAAGACAATTGTAAGCTGCCCTTCTGTACATGCTCCCAGAGCAGAGTATGATTAAAAGAATATAACAGTATGAGAAAACACAGAAACTGCAAGGTCAATTCAGTAAGCCAGCATGAATCATAAAGCAGCAATTAAAGCCAGTTATGCAGCAAGATGGACTGACAGGGTAAATAAATAAGTTTTCACTTTGTACCCAGAAGTCATGACTGGGCACTGAGCAGGTTTCTCTGTGGAGGGCATTTCATAGGTAAGGCACTGGAAAAAGAAAGGATAGCTAATGTAGCCCCCAGATACTGGACTGCCTCTCTTTTCATACCTAGCCAGTATGGTAAGGAATAGTAAGGAATGCTGGATGTTACAGCTCAACAACATTACACTTTTCCCGTCCCTGCTTTATATGATGATCAACATATAGAGAGACAATGTGATTAGTTGTTTGAGCATTGAACTACGAGGACTAGGATTTGAATCCTTGCTCAGCCATGGAAACTCAATGGATGATCTTGGGCAAGTCATACTCTTGCAGCTTCAAAGGAAGGCAAAGGCAAACCCCCCTCTGAACATATCTTGCCAAGAAAACCCCATGATAGGGTTGCCATAGATTTATTGGTGAGATCTCACCAATCCTTTATCAGATTTGCTGCGTGTTTTCCTTCATTTACATTCTTAGTTGGTTTGAAAGTACTTCAGTATTACCTAAATGAGTTTGCAGTAGTGAAATGTTGAAAATTGTCTGTCTTAATTCAAAAAGGGCAATTTGCTATGGGGATTCTCTGTAATAGGTTTCTAATGGTGTGGTGTTTTGTTGACTTTTATATTCTGTCTTTTAATGAATTTAAGTGGTTTTAACTCTGCAGATTGTTTTAAAATTACACACACACACACACACACACACGTATATAGTGATATATTTGTATATTTTTAATCTATAGTAGTTTTAATCATTTGTAAGGCACCTTGAAAATAAGAACCATGATGATGATGATGATGATGATGTTGATGTTGTTATGAACGCTAATTAATTCCTGCAGATTCTTTTACAATGTAAGAAATATTAAGCTGCAGTTGCATTATTAACTATTTAACACTGTGATTTAAGGCTACTTGTCTGGTGACATGATTCTAGTACCTCCTTTTGACTGAAGTAAGAGAGTTAGTCATCTCATGGCTTTCTTTAAGAAAAGTCAGTGTATAGTTAATAGTAGTTTTAGTGGTCTCCAGGTAAATCAGCCATAATCATACCTTTTTCTTGCTTGAAACAAGAGGACTAGAAGGCAACCCATTTTTGTGGATGGTAATAATAAGAGCATTTTGATTTCAGTTCATATTGTTGTTGTTGTGTGCCTTCAAGTCATTACCAACTTTTAGCAACCCTGAGGTGAACCTATGATGGGTTTTTTAGGGGCTGACAGTGTGTGACAACCAGGGTCACCCTGGGAATTGAACCCTGATATGCAGGGTCATAGCCCAACACTCAAACTACTATACCATGCTGGATGCCATCTCATAAACATTACCATGTTCTGCAAACATTTGCACTTGGATGTTAGTACATGAGTAAGAATCAAAGAAGCAAAGGGTGTGGAGCCAGTATCTGATGGAAGAGGGTAGGAATGTTCAATTTGCTTCCCTGTTTGGCTTGGGAGGAAAAATGTGTATGAATGAAATATGATTTCAATTAAGGTTTGAATTTATTAACATGCTGGCACTCATTTTAAGCTGACATTGAATTCCTGGACACCTACATAATGTTAATGTGCTTTCCCTTGGCACTTCCCACGCTTGTCTCTTTTTTCTGGTTGCACCGGGGCTCCCTCTGGTGGCCTATTTATAGAGTTTATAGACTCCAGCATAGTTAATGGAAAACATTTATTAAGATGTAGCTACTTCAGCATTTATCAGTAAAGCTCATCTTGTGGGCTTATCATCTGGAATAGCATCCTAGCCACTTCTGCCACAGTCAGTTCTCATATAATCCATGGTAAGTGTGATTCTTCTTCTTTTTTTCAAGCACAGCCTTAGAAAAAATAAATATTGCAAGGTGACACGTCAGAGAATTTCCATTGCTGAGCCCATAGGGAGAATGTATTGGGCCATCTTTGCGTTTGATCTTCTTCAGATAGCAGTTGAAGCATTTTTGAATCAACCTAAACTTGGTTGGCAAGTATGCAGGAGGATGCAATTGCCTTCCTTCTGTAATATCTGTTGTGCGGTTTGCAGGATCCGAGCTGTATGGTTAGTGCAAGCCGTTTCAGGCCTTTCTCAAGTGATGATTCTCGTGAATGTTAGCGTCTTTATTTTATGTAGGCCATGGGGGTGGGGGAGGAGCTTACTAAAGTGGTAGCCCCCACAATTCCCCAGTTAGCATAGCCATGCTGACCAGAGGATTCTGGGAGCTGACTGAAAAGTAATTTTCCCATGCTCTGAGGTGAGGACCTTGTAACCAGACAATAAGACTTCACAGATGCCAGGACCCTGGGTGTCATGGAATGAACGCAGATGTGAATAGTCACAGTGACCTAATGGGATTATTGTTCCTTATGGTAGGTATGTTGCCCCAGGGCAGTGTCATGCATTGAAGGAAACAGAAGCAACCTGGATATAAATACATTTTATTGATTGATTTGTACGGCCTCTAGATCTGACCAGATGAAAAGGTGGGATACGAAAAAACAAACATTGTGTCATGCCAGAAAAATTTGTCTCTTTACGGAGATAGCCATTGTCTTGCCTGTTCTTAGACTGAGGGGAACATTTTGTATTCACAGACTATTTTGAAGGGTCAGTGTTAATTACTGATTCCATGATTTTTAACTATGTTTTTATTTTAATTCTTGTAAGCTGCTTTGAGTCCTTACCAGGAAAAAAGTGGGGTGGTAGTGGTGGTGATGCTGATGTAGTGATTTGGTACATATGCATAGAGAACCTGTGGGACCTCCAGATGTTGGACTGCAGTTCCCATCAGCCTGCTAGCCAGCCCAGCCAGTAATGGGGATTCATGGGAGTTGTAATTCAACATCTGGAGGGCTACATATTCTCCATCCATAACATAAAGAAGAGACTGACAGAGTGAAACCTTCTAGGTGTTATTCCTGTCAGACCTATCCAGCACAGTGAATAGTAAAGTGCAGAAACGTGCTATCTGATGAGACCTGGAAGGCTGCACTTTGCCCAGTTGTGAGATAAGGGAATAACTGCATGCATGTGTTAGCCAGAAACGTGGGTTCCTCTCAAATATTTCCTGGTAGTTTCTGTACCTTCTACCGCCTGGGTGGGTGTGGACTCTGCAATTTATATACTAGACCAGCAACAGTTCTAAAATAACACTCAGTGGTAGGTAATGTAGTACAATGGTACAAAGCAACCTTAAAGATGATGGCAAACACACCATTTCAAAAAATACAAGAATTAGCGCATGGGAAATTTACTGTTAGGCACTATAGCTCCCAGAATGCCCAGTGGCTGTGCTGGCTGAGTGACTTTAGAAGCTGTGGTCCAAAAAGTAATACTTCCAACTTCTGGCTAAAACAAGGTCTGGAATATCCAAATATTACATCAAACATCTCTAATTGTTTTCTTAATTGAATAAATAATTTTTTAAGTTACTTATAACTGCAGTGATCAAAGACACCATTTCCTTTACTGAACCAATAATTCTTCTAAATCAAGCTACATTGATTTTTGCTTGCCACAGATTGAATATCTCTTATCCAAAATGCTTGGGACCAGAAGTGTTTTGTATTTTAATTTTTTTTGTGGGGGTTTGGATTTTGGAATACCTGTATTTTCATATGCATAAATATAGTACTGTACCAGAGATCTCTGGGGACCCCACAAATAAATGAGCAGGAGCATAACCATTGCTGCCTTGAAGGCAGGTCCTTATATCCTCAGGTCCCTGGTATCAGGTCCCTGGTATCAGGTCCCTTATATATATGATGAAGAGAGATGTGAGGATCTGTGAAATGGTGGGAAGTGTGGGTTCATACCGAGCACTATGTTTGGATTCCTACCATTTTACATATCTTCCTTCCTCTCTCCAGCTTCACGACTCTCTCCATCCCTTGCGTCTCTTTTGTTTGTTACTTGTGTATGAGATGCAAGACTGGAGAGAGACTGAAGACCTGAGGGACAAACAATCAGGAGTGCCATAGCTGCTTCCTCGAAGGCAGAAGTAGGCAACTGGCAGCAAAAAGTTTCAGTTTTTGGATTTCTGGATTAGGAATGCTCAACTTGTATAAAAATTAGACCTGACCTGATGCCCACCCTAGTAATGCATATGCAGAGGAATACAGGTAGTACTTAATTAGTGTCTGTCCTGATTTAGACTTATAATTAGACTGATTATTGGTTTATAATTGTTGAATGAGTCAGAGACATGGGAACTCTGACATCAGATCTTCTTTCCTGAATGGAAAGAAACTTCTCATAATTGATCACACATTGTGAATTATTGTGATATAAAATGATGTCCCCATACTTTCACTCTGGATGTTCCTTTCTTGTCAAAATTAACTATCTTTCAGCTGCTGTATCTCTCCTTCTTTGCAGATGTTTAATGTGCATTTGAAAATGTACTGCATTTGCTGGCATATAAGACTCACTTTTTTGCCAAAAAATACTGTTTGAAAATGGAGTGAGTCTTATATGCTGGTGTGCTGTATACATCGGCAAATAGTATTTGTCAGTGTATAAATAGGGTGCGTCTTATACACGGGTGCATCTTATACACTGGCATGTAGAGTATCTCTTCTCCTGAGACTCTGACATCTAATTTCAGTCTCTTCTTTTTGTTTCCCCTTCATCTTATGTCTCTTTCCTTCCATTACGATCTTATTAGACTAGCCTTTCTGTGACCAGGCACTCTCCTAATGGTTTGGATTACAGTTCCAGTAACCCCCAACTAATGTGGTTATAGTGCTAGTTAGAAATATTGGAAGTTGTAGTTTTACCCTCTGGAGAGTGCTGAGATTGGGAAGGTTGTCCTGGACTCTTTAAGTCTTTTTTTTTAACAGTCCTTGCACAGAATCTAGTTCTTTATAAACTATTTATAAATTACTTTATCCATTATTATGGCTCTCAGACTTCTTAATGGGCCTGCATTATGGCTGGTGGCCATGGAGGAATCTCAGAAGCATCAACATCGCCCAGAAAGTACAGATCCAGCCCAGCATTGGCTTCAGGGGAGATCAGGATGCTAGGAGCAAACACTGGTGGTTTCTTTCTTTCTTTATAGCACTTTAACCTAGCACTTCAGCTTAAAAAAAAAGCTCTCAGTGTGGGTTTCAACGATCAATAACTAAGATACTTCCTGCTTTTTCATTTTAAGATGAAAATGAAAGGAAAGGGGCTGGAGGGAGGTAGAACAAAGCAAGCTAGAATGCTAATGCTTAGCTACAAAGTTCTTGTAAATATCCTTCTGTTGACACAGAGAAAAGCAGTCTTCTTGCAGCTGTTGTTTCTGTAACCAAAAGAAGGGGCAGGTTGATTTCCATTTAACCATGGTTTCTGGTCCCTTAACCAGAGAGTGTTCTCCTTTGGTTCTGCAGTACCATTTCTCACTTTATAGTTGCAGTAGAGCAACCTTCCCCCAATTCCCATCATAGTGGAAGCCAGCATATCTGGAGGGTGCTAGGCAGGAGAAGACTGTTCTAAAAACTGAGATAATGCCCTGAATCTTATTGGCAGTT
The DNA here is from genome assembly GCA_948472985.1 of Iguana delicatissima. Lineage (NCBI taxonomy): Eukaryota > Metazoa > Chordata > Lepidosauria > Squamata > Iguanidae > Iguana > Iguana delicatissima. Next base: position 423,588 of record CAOKZL010002209.1, on the reverse strand, counting down.
CCAACTAGAGTAGACCTATTGAATCAGTGAGATTTCTGCAAGTGTTGGCTCACTGTTTAACAATTCAGTAGATCTTCTCTAGCTGGAACTACCCACAGAATTCAAGTGTAGATACGCATACTTTTTTGAATGTAATAATGGAATACTTTCCCTTTTAATCCACACCAAAAGCCCAATAGACTGCTGGAGAAATGGAGATTACCAATCTAATACTAAAGCAAGCAGAAATAAAATAGCAAACACCGTACAAGGGTTGGCATTCTTAATTTCTTTGGAGATTTTTCCAATATTTGTTGAACTATATTATGATCTGCAGTGCTGCCGTTTCTGAAGGAACAACAGATGGCATTCACATTTCAAATGAGAAAATAAGATAAAACATATGTAAATGTAAACTTTGCATTGTACCCTGCCACAACAGAGGCATCCCATTGGAAATACATAGTCATTTATTGAAAACAGCTGCCAGGACACATTTTTGTTCAAGTGCACACTCAACAGTAATGCATGTCCTCTGTGTTGCAGTGTGATGTGAGAATTTAAAACAAGTAGTAGAGGATTTTGCCCTGCCCCCATATATATTTTCCTCGTGGAAAAGTTAAAAGGCATTTTGAAGCCTTGTGTCCTCTTTTAAATGAGGTATTACTCAGTGATGTATTTAAGGTCTTTTACTCCAAGTCCTCAAGTCGAGTCTCAAGTCGAGTCTCAAGTCCTTACAAGATACTTTCAAGTCATAATGCAGGCTTTTTGAGTCAAGTCTCAAGTCTAGGAGACAACTTTACACCCCAATGTGTATTACGGACTTTCTGGACAGAGTTAAATAAAATCAGTTTTAACAATTTAAGTAGAGTTGGCCCTCCACTTTTGTGATTTTGCCATCTGCAGCTTTGGAAATGGGGAATAGGATCCTTCTTATTCTCCATTACTGAAGCTTCAAGAGCTTTAGAAGAAGAATCCTTCCTCCTCAAGCCCATTGCCTAAAACACCTTTGCTGTTCCCTTCTGAGGCCCTTTCCGCAGCTTACCTTCTAACGCTGCTGGAGTGTGGGCCTTGTGTGAAAAGCCTGGGCAGGCAGGCTCTCGCAAGCCTCCTGCTTCCTGGCTGCTTGGGCTCTGCAGCTCCTTCCTGCTCGCACGAGAGCCCCGCCTGAGCCCTGCCCTGCCCTGCCCTGCCCTGCCCCACCCTGCCCCTTCCTTCCGCAGTGCAGCCTGGGAGTTGTAGGCTGCGCTGAGGAGAGGACGCGCGACAGGCCCGGCTCCAGAGGCTCCGCACTGCAGGTGAGTGCAGCCCAGGCCCATGAGCCTTGCACCAGCGCGGCTTATTTTCGACTAAAAGCCAAAAATAAGAAAATGCGTATTTGCTGCGCTTGCGGGCCTTGAGCATGGCGGAAATGGGACTGCATCATGCAGACCACTCCTGACATTTACATGACACTCAAGGGGCTCTTTCGCTTGTACACTGCCATGCGAAAAGGGCACGAGATATGCACCCTGCATTCTGGGCATGAGTCTTGCCTTTCTGCTCTTAGGAAAAGTTTTAGAAAGCTCTTCCTATATGAAGTGGGACAGGCTGCTGAGCAAACCTCAGCCCCATCTCAAGGCCATTGCCTATCCCATTTGCTGTTCCCTCTATGAAATGTGTCCACGCTTTGGGCTTGAGACAGGTCATCATGTGACTAGTAAGTTGTAAGGTTTCTGGATGAATGTGTTATGTTACTGAAACGAGGGCAACAAGTCAGTCACTAAAAATATGCAAGTCTCGAGTCAAGTCAGCATTAATTTTAGCAAAGTCAAGTAATTTTAGCAAAGTCAAGTTGAAATCAAGTCACTGAAGTGACTTAAGTCTGACTTGAGTCCGAGTCAATCGACTCAAGTCTACATCACTGGTATTACTCTATTCAGCCAGCTCTGTTCAATTGTTGTGTGCTATATGTATCTGCAGCTTTATTTCTGATTCTGAAGATTCTGACTTATGTTGACCTTACATATGAGAGACCTCCAATTCACCCTACCATCAACGGCCCTGCTCACATCTGGCAGCCTCAGGATTGTGGCTTCCTTGACCGAGCCTATCCGTCTATAATGTGGTCTTCCTCTTTTCCTACTGCCTTCTACCTCATCAAGCATTATTGTCTGTTTTAGCGAATCATGTCTTCTCATGATGTGTTCAAAGAACAACAGTCTCAGTTTAGTTATCTTGGCTTCTAGGGCAGTGGTTCTCAACCTGTGGGTCCCCAGATGTTCATGGACTTCAGCTCCCAGAAGCCCTGAGCATTGACCATAGTGGCTGGGGCTTCTGGGAGCTGAAGTCCACGAACATCTGGGGACCCACAGGTTGAGAACCACTGTTCTAGGGAGAGTTCAGGTTTGATTTGCTGTGTGACCTATTTATTTGTCTTTTTAGCAATTCAAGGTATCTGTACAACTCTTCTCCAGCACCACATTTCAGATTTTCTTCTTATCAGCCTTTTTTTTTTGTTCACTGTCCTGCTTTCACAACCATACAAAGAAATTGGGAATATGATGATATAAACTATTCTAACTTTAGTATACGATGAAGGTTGAGTTGTAGTTTTGTTTGCATTTGTTTATCAGTGATTCTATTGCGCTACTGTTAATTGCAGGCAATTTCATGTTAAGACGGATTAAGGCAGGGCAAATAATATACTTTAGGGGGCTTGTTACATATACATTTTCCACCTTCCTATATTCAGTTTACTGATGCACACCCTCTTCTGAACAAACTAATTTAAATTGTCCTAGATACAATCACTTCCTGGTTTCTGCATGTTCCACAGTACTCTGAATCGTCCATCAATTCTTTCTGTGATGACAGGGTATCACAGTAGGTGTGAATTCCATGGAAGTTTCACCTCATTTGCAAATTCCTTGTGTCTCCTTACCTGACCTCTGCCTTTGGTTACAAGACTTCTAGTTGTCTTGGCAAAAGAAGCTAGAACCAACTTCTAGTTATGTGAAAATAATTAACTTAGACCGTTTCTGCATGAGACTGTTTATAGCGCTATGATTCCACTTTCAACTTCCTACGGAATCCTGGGGTTTGCAGTTTAGGGAGGGGTGGAAATGGCCTTAGCCAGTGTGAATAATTAAGAACAGAGCATGGTAGCGTGTAAATTTTGAATCCAGTTATGCTATCTGTTCCATATCTTACTGCTGTCAAGGAACCCAGTAATTGTGTTGATAACTATGGTACCACTGCAAACCTGTATCCCATTAATATCCTTATTATATATGAATGTGAAAAGGAAAAGTTAATGCAAATGAGGCAATGAAACTGTCCCCCAAATAGATTGTTGTGGGTTTTCCAGGCTTTGAGGCCGTGTTCTATTAGTATTTTCTCCTGACATTTCGCCTGCATCTGTGCCTGGCACCTTCAAAGGGTCTTAGGATCCTCTGAAGATGCCAGCCACAGATCCTCTGAAGATGCCAACAACAGATGCAGGTGAAACATCAAGAGAAAATACTAATAGAACACGGCCTCAAAGCCCAGAAAACCCACAGCCTATGGATTCCGACTGTGAAAGTCTTTGACTTTACGTGTCCCCCAAATATTTATTTCTTCTCCTTGCTTTCAAAGTCATAATAAAAACAGTTGGATCACAGTTGGCTCTCTTTTCTGGACAACAGCCTGACCCCTCCTCCTCTGTTTTCTGAGCACTCTGTCAAAGAATCTTATCTCACATCCCAGCCTTCATGGCTTGGTTTCTGTTGTGTTTAAAATTTCACTTCTCCATCTAACACATGCTTGGGTGAGGAAAGAGCAGAAATTATGGGTTCTGCAATTCCACAACCTTTGAAGGTCAACAGCTTCTAAGTTCTTCATTAACTTGAGACACAATATTTGTGTAAAAATATAGATAGTCCATTTGTGGTATTGTAATTCCCCCCCCAAAAAAAGGCTAACATGCATTTATCACCCAGAAAATGGCTGCAAGGGAGAGGTGCACTCTTGTGGTGATAATATGCTGTCATTGCTTGTTAGCAAAGTACGAGGATGTCATCAATGAATAGATAAGGATGGGCAAAAAGAGGGTTGGGAAGTGGCAAGATAGGATCTGTCCAGCAACTACTATAACAACCCCTAACCTGTTTTCAGGGGGAAAAAATGCATCTGTGAGAGAGTGTAGAAACAGCCACTAGTTATTCATTGCAGGCAGGAAAGAAACTTCACAGAACTTCGTTGTGAATAGTAAAGCAATAATCTACAGCAGGAGTGTTTAAGAGCACATGAAACATAAATCACTATGTGAATTCACATTTAGATTTTTCTTAAATACTATGTGAAATAACTGAAATGGGTTTCTGTGAACATAACCTGATTTTTAATTAAGCTGATAATAATATTAGAAAATTTAATATTTCTACAATGGAAGATGAATTTTGCCTGTACATCTCTGTTAATTAGAAATACAATTGGCCCTCTACATTTGCAGGATTACCTTTCATGGATGTGATTATCTGTGAGTTTCTCCCACTCCTGCCCACTAGTGCTTCTTTTCTGGGGGAACATTCCCTCTGAGCAGCTCCTATTAGGCTGCCCAGCCCTTTAAAAACCTACCTCTGGTCCTCCTTCTTCTCCTCCACCAGCTGCTGCCTGACTAGCTAAGGATGGCTCCAGTGGTATACCTAGGGTGAATAGCACCTAGGGCAAGCATGGAAGTTGTGCCCCTAGGTGCAGCTTCTCTAGCTGCCACTTGCCCCCTGGTGGGGGAGGCGGAAGCAGGCCAGGCCAGGCCCAGGTGGGAGGGCTGCTGCCGCTGCCACCTCACCTGTGCACCAGGCCAGGAATGACCCCAGTGGGGGTGGGCCAGGCCAGGGTGGGAGGAAAGGGCTGCTGCCCTCGCTGCTGCCTCCACACCAGGCCAGGAATTACCCCGGTGGGGGTGGCGGGCAAGCCAGGCCCAGGTGGGAGGGGAGGGCTACTGCTGCCGCCGCCGCCGCTGCCACCACCACCATCGCACCGGGCCAGGAATGACCCCAGCAGGGGCAGCAGCAGGCCAGGCCTGGGTGGAAAGGTGGGGGGATCAGCTTTTTGGCATCCCTCTGGCATTTTCACACAGAGCATGCGCCCCAGTTGCCTCACCCTAGATATGCCTCTGAGTGGTTCACAGCCCAATTTCTCAGCACAACAATATCCTCTCCTAATGACTCCCATATATCCAGGGAAGGAGATGGGTGAGAGAGGGGAAATGTAGGGACACCATGCCAACCCACCCCACTTCCTTGACTTCACTGGCACTCCTGGATGCCTTGACCCCCTCCCCACAGATACACACATATTTTGATATTTGTGGATTTTCCACTTTCATGGCGGTTCTGCAACCCTAATCCTAGCAAATGTGGAGAGCGAACTATAGATGCAACAGTGCCATCAAAAGTAATATTTGAGGTGGTATACTGGGTGACATTTTCTAGTTACTTTAAGAAGTTACTTTTAAGGGGGTATTTTTAGAGACGTGCAATTTTTCAACACAGTGCAAATCTCCTTTTGTTTGTTTAAAGTTGCAGTAAAGAAGCAATGAATTACTAAAATATTTTTGTGTATCTTCTGGGAGAGTCAGTTTTAATCAAATTGAGTGGAATCAAATCACTGCAGCACATTAGATAAGCCTATGCCATCATGTGTGCTCGTCTCCACAATAGTGATGGGCTGTTTGACAAAGGTAATGATATCCTGAATTCAGAATGGTGACTTCATCTCCACCAAGGACATACTGAAAAAGATGAGGACAGGAACTGATGGTAGCTGTTCAGCAAAAAGGAATGACAGAAGTTGAAGAAATCTGGGTAGGCCTGGCAGCATCAATCACATACAGGACACAGCATCAGTCACTGTAGTAACTGGACCATATGACGTCCATTCATCCCCGAGTTCCCAAACTAAGATTTTATATGACAGCCTGTGGGACCATGGGTGTATGTATGTGTCTTCAAGCTGCCAGTTGACTTAACACAACCTCATGAATTTCATAGGGTTTCTTAGGCAAAGAATACTCAGAAGTAGTTTTGCCAATTCTTTCCTCTGAGATATAGCCTACAGCACCTGATAGTTGCTGGCAGTTTACCATCCAAGAACTGATCAGAGCTGACTCTGCTTATCTTTCAAGATAAGATAGAGTCCAAAAATCTAAAGTGATTTCTTTACAATGTATGTACTTACAGTCTGCTTGTCTGTCATTATACTCAAAGGAGCTACCATTTTGAATAAAAGCTCCATCATCATCAAAAGCACGTGAGAAACAAATCACTATTAAAATCTCAAGTTTTCTTGACAGTTACATGGGACTAAGTAGCACTGAACTCACTAGTGCTTCCTTCTCACTATATAGATTCAACTTGTCAAACACACTGAGCATGAACAGGAGGTCTTCAGCCATCTGAAATGCAACCTTTAGTCTTTGTTTGTTTAGAAATGCAAATAATCTTGCAAAGGAATCTTACCATTTAAGTGGCTAGTATGAAGCAGAGACTCTAAACCAGAGAAGCAAATATCCAGCCCTTGCTTGCTTTCCTCATTTTTAGATTTCCATGCTAATGTACTAAGACTTGAAAGTCTCCAGGAGACCTGGGGTGAAGAAAATTGGCCCTCAGACTCACTAGAGTTGCATATCTTGATGTATATGTTCTGTATATGCAGAGGCAGAAGTGCTACTTGAATATGGAACTTGATTCAGGACTCGCTACTGCCAATAGCATGTCGTGGATAAAGTGATGTTCAGATCTCCAGTTGGTCTTGAAGCTTATTAGGTGACTGGACCAGCTGGTATCCCTAATCTTAACTAACTGTACAATGTTATTGTGGTGGAAAGGCCATACATGTAGGGTTTTTTTCTCTTTGGAAGAAAGTTAAATAACAAATAAATGAATTGCTAGATTCTCAGGAAAAGGTGGTGTTGTTTGAACAGAACATGTGCCTCTAACACAATTCTCACTGAATACGACAAGGCAGATCCAGTCCCAACCTGCCTATTCCTTAAATATGCCCCAACTCCCACTGCTATTACCCTCTTGCTTAACAGCCAGATAGCTGAATAGCACATGTATAATGATTAATTGAAAAGAATTACTAGGCAATAAACAGGTACAGAAAATCAGACAATTTGGGTAAATGTGGCACAGTGATTTCTAGAGAGTAACACAGTTGTTTTAATAGAGCAATCATCTTTTACTTAACTTCCTGCTGCAGACCGGTCTCATTATTCCTGTTCAGTATGCTAATTCCCATCATAACAAATGGAAAAGACAGACTTCAGGATGTCCCTGCAATAGGGAAATGAATTGCTTCATTATGATGAGTCACGGGCACCTTGATGTGGACACACACCCTGCTGCTGTGAGGAAATAAAAGCTTTTAAGAGGGTGTGTGCATCTGAAGAAAACACAGAAAAGTCAACTGGTTTACTGTACTGCATCATACTGCTAGGACAGTCAAAAGCAAAATTCTTTCTCTGAACTAACCTCTGTTAGGCACAGAACCTCTGTCCTATTTTACCTGGAGCTTGATGACAAGCTTATGTAACAAAATAATTTCTTCCTTTCCTTAGTGTCCAGCTCAGATCAGTTCTGGCATAGTCTGCTATCATTTAACATCTTGAATTTAAGATTAGGAGATAAAGGGGCAAGGACATCATCAAAATATTGAGCAAGGAAGCAGCTGCTACACAGCTCTTGATCCTGCCCTAGCAGTCTTTAAGCCTGATTAAAATGTTTGTGCTCAGGACAAATAATAAGCTTGATTAATCAGGGTTTGCCCCTGCACTATCCCTTGAGTCAACCTTCAGTTTGAAGCCTTTGCAACTTTTTTCTTTGTTTTTCACCCTCCCTTCACTACTGAGTTACCCAACACAGAAAAGAGCTTCCCTCCTCATTCTCAACCAGTGAAGCTCTGCCAAGGCAGCACTAGTTGCCCTGGTAAGCAGGTGGGCAGCAGTGCCCCCTATGCTAGGAATTCTTATGTCTTGAAGAGAGTGAAGGAGAGAAATGAGATTTGTGAATCACGATATACAGAATAATCCTGTGCATGTTTTCCCAGAGCTATGAGCATTTATTGAATACATGCCCCTATGTTCTTACATAGAGGTGGGAATCATGTGGCTTTCCAGATATGGTTGGGCTATAACTTCCAGAAGTCTTAGCCAGCTCATCTGTACTCAACAACTTTTGGAGCACTGCATGATTCCTCCACCCAAAAGCTAGATAGACTTATAGAATATCTGTTTGTCAAATTGGCCGTTTCAGTTCCTTCTCCCTGCACTGTGTCCTGCATTGGCCATGCCACCCAATCGTCAAATAACTTCATTTTGCAACTTTAAGAGTAGATTCTGTTAATTTAGTTTCCTTTTCCATTTCTGTCCCATTTTCTTTTTGCCTTGTAAATGCTATACCAGGAATGAGTGATTTCTTTGCCACCAAGATGCCACATGCCAATAGGCCTTGTTTTGGTTGTTGTTGGTAACACTCCTCCTCAGTCATGCATACACATAGATTTTTTTTTGACACAAGTTAAAGTACAGTATTAACTCTTATCAAAAAAGGAACCATCTCCTTCTTTCAGGTGAGTGGTGGAAGACAAGTGCACCCCAGGAGAACCTAACCCAGTGGTTCTCAACCTGTGGGTCCCCAGATGTTTGCGGACTTCAGCTCCCAGAAGCCCCAGCCACTATGGTCAATGCTCAGGGCTTCTGGGAGCTGAAGTCCACAAACATCTGGGGACCCACAGGTTGAGAACCACTGACCTAACCTAACCTAACACCACCCCAACCCCTTCTACGCTCCCAGCGCTCTTTTGAGGGAAACACCATTTTCCCACTTAGGCAGGAGTGGCACCACAACAGAGACAGTAGAGGAGTTCAGTGCTTCTTTTACATTTTCCCAGGATAGACTAAGCTTTCACTTTTCACTATAGACACAGAAGGGGATGATTCCTTTTTTAATAACAGTTAAGGTACAGTACTCACATTGACTTGTGGATAAGTTGACCCAGGTTTTTGGAGTCAATTTTTTAACTAATTTTTTTAGACTTATACATGAGTGTTTATACAGTATTTGTGGGTTATTTGCTACCAATGCTGCCCTATGCCATTTTTAAATAGGGACTAGCATTCACAGTCTCTCTGCAAGCCTTGTGAAACTGCAAGAGACTGCAAAGACGAAGTTTGTAAGTCCCTATTAAAAATGGCATAAGGCAGCAGTCAAAGCAACAGCAAGCGTCTTCTTTTGCCTTGTGAAGGAACCCCACCACCTAGAAGGCAGAACCAGGTGGCTGGCATGCTCCCCAGCCTGGATGTATTGTGTACTGTGTGTTACTGTGTACTTTTTGTGTGTTAAATATGATTTGGGGGGCCTCTAGATTTTCATGGTTTTTCCACTTTTTCAGAGGTTTTGTGCCCCTGACCCCCACAAATGTAAAGAACCAACTGTAAATATCTAATGCATTTTTGTAAATTCAGTCAAGTAGATTTACAGTTTAAAAAATGTGTGCAGTTCCCTCAACCATCTTGTTTTGCTGCTATCCTTTGACTGTGTGGACAGCAATTCTGATGGGAAGTACTGGAAACTTTTGGGGACTACAAATTCCAGAATTCCTAGCCAGCATGTGCACTGGAACATGCTAGGTGGAGGTTTCTGGGAGTTGTAGTCCTTAAAAGTTGACTCCATTCAGCAGTCATCTCCTGCCTTACAATCATGCTTCACCTAGCCTGCCTAACTACTGTTTGGCAGTTTGGAAATAAGCAAAATTGCACTATGGGAGGTGAGTGCATGGGGCAGGTTCCCCGGCCTATGCCATCTTGCCTATAGCAGTTACATTCTCCACAACATGCCAACCATCTGCTGAAGAAAGACATGCTCTAGATGGGGAAGACAGGTACACCTGGAGGGGAGGTAAATGAATGTGTGTATGTAAGGATGGAGAGAAGAAGAGAAAGTGTACAAACAGGGAAGGGTCTGTGTCTGTACATGCATATATCTACGTGCACGTACAGCTCCTTCTCTGAGTAGAGTGGCAAAAGACCTTTTTGAATGCCTAGGTGGGAAAATGCTGGTAACAGCAGCCAGGTGGCTGGTCCCCAAGGCAGTGCTGGTGCTTTCCCCCTCTGTGGAATGCCCTTTGACTTATCCACAGGTCATATCAAAATCCATACTTTGGCCCCCAAATTTGCCTTGACTTATACATGAGGTCAACTTATGCATCAGTATATACAGTAAATCTGTGAACATTAAACCCATGGACGTGGAGGGCTGACTGTATCTTTTTTGGTAAATAAATACAGGCATTCCTCCACATTTGCTACGGTTAGGGGCACAGGACCCCCATGAAAATGGGAAAAAATGAATAACTCTAGGCCCTCTAAACCACATTTAACACACATAAAAGTATGACCGCCATGTTCAACCCACCGTGGGTTCCTTTGAAACATAAGGGTTCCTTCACAAGGCAGAAGGGGTGGCCGGTGGGGCTTACTGCCACCTCCATTGCTGCCCCACAGCATTTTTAAGAGGGACTTACAAGACTCATTGACAGATTCTCAGTCTCACCAGTCCCTATTAAAAATGGCATAGGGAGGCAGCAGAGGTGACAGCAAATAATCCACCAAAGTGAAACCCGCAAATGTGGAGGATTGAATGTATACTGAATTCAGTGTGATATCCTTCCTTGTATATATGTAGTAGATCATGTTGTTGGTAGCTCTGCTTATTCCTAAAACTACTAGAAGGAAGGAAGTTCTGCTGAAAACAGTAGTATACAGGTATATTCAGATGAGATGTGAGATTATTTCAAAAAAGATTTATTTAAGTATACAATGAAACACATTTCTACATGTATACAGAAATTAGCTAGAAACATACCTCTCAATGAATGACATATTTAGTTGTGTCAAAGAGTATCTAGCCAAATCAGCTATTTATGACCCAGCTGGAGTGAATTTTAAAAATATTACAAATTGTCTTTGATTCAATTATTTTAGCTAGTGTGGGGGATTAAAAAAAGCTGTGTTGTTATGGCAACTGGATTTCCCCTCCCCCAAAATCCATGTTTGAAAGGCACTGCCAAGGTTGTTAAACCTTATTTGTATTCATGCTTACCTGAAGACAAGAATGCTTATGGATATTAAGTGTTACGATGTAAGGCTTCTCCTTGGACTCACAGAAATGCAATGGCATTACAAAGGTACGTATCTATGTAACAGTAAGTGTTAAGGTAAATATTTAGCACATTTACAAACTGGATTTGTAGCCCAATGTTCTTCCAAAGAGAGGAGGGGCTATAGGTTGTTGGTACAGCATCTACTTTATATGCAGAAGATCCCAGGTTTAAAGCTGTCATCACCAGGGAAAGTTGGGAAAGATTTGTTAGAAATCCTAGAGACCTCCTGTTAATCACTTTAAACTAGGGGATGGAATTGTGCATTACCTGCAGGCTTAGCCAGCATAGGCAATGGTGAGGAAAGCTGGGGGTTGCAGTTCTTAGACGAACATATCATTCCCACCCTTGGTTTGGATAGTATTGAACTTTGAGGACTTGTTATGTTCATATATGGGATTCTTTTGTGGTAGGACAACTTAAGAGCTTGGTACCTATAGGCATGAAAACCTACATAGTTAACTAAGTCTTGATGACAAAAATTACTCCTCTGAAGGACAGAGTGCTGCTCCAATGCACTGGGATATTCTAATAAAAGTTGAGAATAATTATGTGGTGGTCTTCCTTATGCTATGAGCCAGTTTGGACAATACAATAAGGCAGATATTCATGAGAATTCTGGCTTATCTGTTTTGAGCAGCAAGCTTGTGATGCGGCCCTAAAATTCTTAATCTTGCAGAGTGGCTAAACAAACAATGGAGCTTTAAGAAATATTTTAAAACCATTTAACTTTAAAAAAAAGTTAGTGTATTTATAGTCTTTTGGAGGACTGCGTCGATTCTGCTCTTTCAACTTATATACTTTTGCTAGTTATACTTGTTTCATGTAATATCCAAGAAATTTGTTTGACTTAAAAGTCATTATTTGCATTTAATATGCCATGAAGAATTCTGTTTTATTTGCATATAAGAGTGACATTTATTTTTTAAAGTGCTCTTGCAAACTTAGGAGTGTGGTGGCCACCTTGATTGAGTCTACCCATCTGTAATGTGGTCTTCCTCTTTTCCTACTGCGTCCTGCCTTACCAAGAATTATTATTGTTTCTAGTGAGTCAGGTTTTCTCATGATATGGCCAAAGTATAACAGGCTCAGTTTAGTCATCTTGCCTTCTAGGGAGAGCTCTGGCTTAATTTTCTGTTATTTGTCTTTTTGGGAGTCCACTGTATGCAGAACTCTCCTTCAGCACATTTCAGCTGTGTTCTCTTTCTATCAGTTTTCTTCACTGCCTAACTTCCAGAACCATAAACAAAAATTGGAAATACAATGGCAATTACATTCCTGAGCTTTGGTTATCTGATAATATAACTTTACACTTGAGGGTATTGTCTTGTTCCTTCATCGTTCCTTTTCCGAGTCCTAGTTTTCTTCTGATTTCTTGACTGTAAGCCTTATTAATGACTGAGCTAAGATATAGGAAATCTTGAACTATTCCAGTGTCTTCACTGTCTGCTTTAAAGTTATGTAAATCATCTCTGGTCATCATTTTTGTTTTCTTAATGTTCAACTGTAAACCTGTCTCTGCATTTTTCCCCTGACTGAAGTCATTCCAAGTCTTAGCTATTTTCTGCTAACAGCATAGTGTCATCGGCATATCTTAAAATTATTGATATACAATTGCAATATGCAATTGTTGCAAATTGCATATCTTAAATTGTTGATATGCAATTGCAATATGCAGTAGTTGTATATTGCTGATATCCAATTTTTATACCTCCTTCCTTGGAGCCTAATCCAGTTTTGCATATGATATGTTCAGCATATTAGTTAAGCAGATAGGGTGATAAAATGCAGACTTGCATGACTCTCCTGCCAATTGGAAACCACTGTTTATTCATATTCTGCCCTGACAGTAGCCTCTTGCCCTGAGTACAGGTTACACATCAGGACAATCAAATGTTATAGTATGCCCATTTCTTTAAGATTGATCCATAGTTTTTCATGTGCTACACAATCAAAGGCTTTGGTATAATCTATAAAGCACAGGCTGATTTTCTATTGAATTTTTTTTAATGAACTCCATTATACAAAGTATGTTTGCAATATGATCCCTTGTGCCTCTTCTGACCCCAGCTTGTACACCTTGCATTTCTCACTCTATATATGGTAAAAGTCTTTGTAGAATTGTGGGCAACACTTTGCTTGTATGAGAGATTAATGCAGTGATCCTGTGGTTACTGCAATTCCTGGTGTCCCTTCTTGGAGACTGGAATGTATTATTGAGCATTCCAGTCTGTGGGCCATTGTTTTGTTTTCCATATTTACCAACAGATATTTAGAATTTGAGTGGATTTTGCCTTTGTTGTTTGAAACAGCTGTGTTAATATGCTGTCGGTGCCTGGTGATTTATTTCTTCCAAGTGATTTGAATACAGCTTCTACTTCACTTTCTAAAATTGTGTGTTCCGTTTGACTCTGACCAACAGCCGAATGTCCTTTTGGCTTGTGTCCAATTGTGTTATTAGCCACAGCACTACTTGTAGTTGTCCTTTGCTGTACCCTACTAGTTTCTTGAATGCCATTTGACTAGAATCCAGTTTCATCTTCTGGTATTATCTCTTCTTTCATTTTGGATTGTCTCATTTTAGGTTTTCCAGGCAGAAGGCTTCAGCAATGCAGTACTAACAAGCATTAGCTATGACACCACTGCCATTGCATCTAAGAGATCCTTTGCCAATGTCTCCTTCCACCGTTGCTGCTCCCAGTAGCTGTTTGGCATGTTTAGTCTGGCTCCTCAGCAAAAGCCGGACATGGAAGACCACACCAGCCGTACTGTTGCCGTCAGAATAGCTTCTTGCCTTACAGGAGTACGCCATCCCACCACCATGGAAAGCTAATACCATGGTGAGTTCCTAGTTTTTGTCTTTTTCTGATTCCTTGACTATACCTGAGCCGAGGCATAATCTTGATATCATTGTCCACTTTCCATTTATTTAAATAATCTGTGGTCATAATTCTTATTTTAATATTCAATTATGACCCTGGTTTTGTACTTTCCTACTTCAATTTTCATCAGTAGTCGTTCCAGGGTTCCAACCCAATACACTTACTTCCAAGTAAGTAGAAGAGCTGTTGACTTTTTTTCCCAGCCATGGACAAACTCATCTACACCCTTGGGTTTTGCTGTTGGTAACATTCCTGTGAAATAAGTGGGCAACGGGAAAAAGTTATCAGTCATGGGGGGGGGGGCTGAAATTTGAACCCCCATTTTTTGCATGTATGCACCTTTAAGTCTCCTTTGATTTATGCCGGCCTCATTAATTTCATAGGGTTTTCTTATGCAAGGAACACTCAGAGCTGGTTGCGCCATCACCTCGCTCCGCTCCAGGTCTTAAAGCCACCCCACTCCCGCTGCGAATGAGGAACACCGGAAGTATGTGCCCTTCGAGACCTCTTAGAGCACGGGGGCGGAGCTAGGGAAGTAAGTAAAAGGCGATTGGGCGGAGCTCAGGTGGAGAATCTTTGGGAGCGGGCGGGGTTGGGCTCCTTACGACGGCAGGCGCGTGACCGTGACGCCGCTGGGGTGAGGGAACGGCAGCGACTCAGAACTTTTACGTAAATCCCGGAAGTGAGTTGGGGACAGCGGCGAGAAGTCTCCCGGCCGGGTTCGCGTTGAGCCCGGGGAGCAACGTAAGGCGTCGGGGCCGGCGACGGGGAAAGGAGAACGTGCTCTCTGCTGCCGGGGAGCGGAAAAGAGAGAGAGAGGGAGAGAGAGAGGGAGGGAGGGGGGCGAAGAAGATGGCGTCGTCGTCGTCGTTCATCACGGTGCAGCTGAAGAAGGCCTCGGAAGTGGACTTGGCCAAGCCCCTGTGCAAGTTCATCCAGCAGACGTACCCGGGTGGAGAGTCTCAGGCCGAGCACTGCCGCGCCGCCGAGGAGCTCAATAAGCTGCGCAAGAGCGCGCTCGGGCGCTCGCTCGACAAGCACGAGAGCTCGCTCGAGACCCTCCTGAGGTGGGTGGGGGAGGGAAAAGGAAAGGGAGAGGTGAGGGCGGGGGGCCCGGGCGGGCTGATTGACTGCGAAGAGCCGCACCCGTGGCGGGTGGTGATGGTGGCACACGGGAGGCGCGGCGCCTCGGCTCTAGGTAGTCCCCTGCTGGTGGAGGTGGCCAGAAGTTTTCCTCGGTGCGTGGGCTCTCGGAAGCCGCGTTTCCAGGATCTCGGCGTCTCCTCCTTTAGCCATTGTCCCCGGGGGACTCTTCCGCGCCTTTTTTTCTTGCGCCTTCAAGGTTACGCTGGTTGAAACCTTCAGATCCCGCAAGTTTTTTGCTTGCAGCGAGAAAACCGACAGTGAGGCTTGTGGTGAACGAGGGGTAGGTGGGGTGGGGTTGGGCCTTGCCCTTAGGTTTGGTGAACTGCCGCCTATAAAGTTCAGGCACGGTGAAATTTGTGTCTACTGCGCTGGGGCTGCAATTTAGGAAAGCCTGCGTCAAAAAGTTCTTTAAGGTGCCACCCATCTATTCGTTCTTATTTTTTAAAGCTAGCTGAAATTGATATTCGGGGGAGGTTAGTCTGAAATAAGAGACTGCTCCTTCAAAGTCTGTTTGAAATCTCTCTCTCTCTCTCACACACACCCGCATTTTGAAGGATTGGGACAAATTTCTTGTCTCTGCGGCCATTGCTGCCTTCCATTGGTACAATGCTGTTATTCCACTTTCAACATCCTGTGGAATTTTGGGGGTTGTAGTTTACTGAGGCCAGAGAGCTCTCTGGCTGAGAATTCTGAATGCCCCTCCCTAAACTGCAAGCCCCAGGATCCCCTAGGATGTTGAAAGTGGAATACCAGCATTGTAACAGTGTAGTGCGGAAATGGCCTATGTTTAACTGTTTCCTCAGAGAGGACAAAGAGTGTCACTGAGCTCTCTGCTGCAGTTGGCAGTCATTAGTATTGTTGGAAGGGTGAAAGGTATGTAAAGAGCCAATAGTTTGTAGTTTATAGAAGGTGCGAGATTCCACAATGTGATAAATTCAGCCTTGTTTCATTAAATGGTTCTTATTCTGTAGAAAGTGCTTCAGGGTTTGAGCCTAAATGTTTACAATTATGTGTAGAAAAATGTTTTCTTTTTACAAGGGTTGGCTCAGATATCTCCTAAAGTGTGTTGGTTATTAGGATGTTAAAGCTGATAGTGACTAATCATGGAGGTTACAAGTTTCTTGTACAAGCCTATGTTGAAAGAGGAATGGATCTGGAAAGCTCCCTTGCAGGTTGATGGGTTTTTTAGTATTCATAGTGTCCAAACTTTTTTTATCTAGAAGCACTCACTCTTCCTTGTGACACTTTTTCAGTTTTTAACAGAAACTTGTTTTATGAGCATTCCCTAATATGTAAACTCTTCCGTAGAGGCAAGAAAGGCATTTTTCCCCAGATTTTTCTGCCCCTAGTTCTCTGATTTGAACAGAGTGTGTTTTAGACAGTGCAAGTTAACTCTGCTAGTTTTTAAACTGTCACTATAACTGAAGTCCCTTGAATTTTCCAGGTCATTGGTTCTTTGATGGGTAGGAGAACAAGTTTTTCTGCGTTAGGAGTTTACAAGAAGACCAAAAAGGATGTCATTTCATTTGTATCAGTTCCCATAAGATCATTTTAGAATGTAATACAATTAATAAGAAAGCTTATTTTCTAATTGATTGAACTAATAAATTGAAAGGATAGCTTCTATACTATTACTATTGTTGCTGTTTTTTGTAATTTAAAGGCTTTAGGCCTAAAGCTCACATACGTTTTGCATTGTATGTTTGTTTGTTTGTAAACAATGCATGCACAGTTATGTGAAACATTTTTTTTAAAAAAAAGAATTAAAAATCAGGTATTCTGTTGTCGAAAGGTCTAACTTGAAACTGTTATTGTCTTGGAGCAGAAGTTCATAAAAAGGAGGGAGCTGAAACTTTCAAAAATTGCTATACCTACTCTGAAGTAGCAGTTTGGTGACTGATTTGAAAGAACTGTAGTGTTTAGTGCTTATGCTAAAAGACTTTTGACCTACACAACTTGTGCATTATGGATATGAGATACTATTAAAATGTTAGTCTGTAAATCCCTAGATCTCTGCAAAAAGCTGGATAGATATCTGTGTCCAAATCTGATGTATATTTCCTAGAAATTGGAGACTGGAGACATCTTGTTCTGCTTAAAAACCATAGAGATTTACAAACTCACATATGTGCAAGTGTACATGGACTGACTACTCTTCTATATAGGACTGAACAATACATTTATTGTATATGCTCATGCATAAATCTAGAAATTTTAGTCAAACAATTGATGCAAAAAACTTGAGTTGACTTACGCGTAGGCCAGTGTACATTAACTCTTATCATGAAAGGAACCATCCCCTTCTCTGAGTAGAGTGGCAAAAGGCAAGAACTTAATCTATCCTAGGGGAGCTTAAAAGAAGCACTGACCCACTCTACTATCTCTGCCATAGTGCTGCTTCTGTCCTGTTTGAATGCTTAGGTGGGAAAGCTGTGGCCAAGGGCGACTGCCTCCCTGTGGTGGCACTGGCGCTTCCCCTCTCCATGGAGTGGCCCTCGGCTTATCCAAAGGTCATATTAAAGTCCATAATTTGGGGCCCAAAATTGGCTTATACCTGAGGTTGACTTACATGCTAAGCCAGCTGTGATGCTAGTATCAGGAGCAGATAGAAGGTGGTCTGTCTGAATATTTTCAAGGGACAGAATAAAAGCTGATTATTATTTGTAAGACATTTCTCTGATGGTTACTTAATCAGATATTTTGGTAAATAGAAACATTTTGCTGCTGTCATTCTGTTTACTTTTTACTTTGAATTAACTTATACAGATGAATCTATGGCAAATCACTATGGAGTAATTTGTTATGAATGTCCAACCTTGCAAAGTATCAAACTTCGGTTTCTGTTGACTCATACTTGCCTAATGCACTTGCCAGGAAAATTTTGCCCTGTTTCACTTGAGATTTGATTACTCTTCTGGTTCAGTTCACTTTGACTTGTAATCTTGAAAAATGAAGCATAGGTATCAAGTCAGGTTGTGATTCAAACAGCTTGTATAGATTTTCTAGTTCTAAGATTAGTTGGACAGCACTGCACTGCTGATGTTTGCTGCTATTTTTCTATTGTAGCAAAGCAAACAACCCTCTCAACGTTATATACTTCCACTTGTGTTCTTGTTTACTTATTAATTTCAGGTACTATGACCAGCTGTGTTCCATAGAACCGAAATTTCCATTTTCTGAAAATCAGGTAATGTGTTACATCTTGTAAACACTGTTTGATATGGAGTGAAATGCAATGAAAAATCTGATTCTCATTATATGACATGAGTCCCACTTTTTCTAATCCTATAGATGTAATGGTGAAGTCTTGTGCCTTGATTTTTTTGTTCTGATTTACATTTGCTGAAACATAGGCTTGGAAAGAATGGATATGACTCAAATCCTTGAAGCCATTAGAATCATAACAGATTTAAGCATATTCTTAAAATTCTTTCACTAAAATCTGTGAGAAGCCAGATAGTTTTAAGCATAGAAGCTTGCTTAAATTTATCTGCAATTATCAATTTAGCTTGAATGCTGAGGAATTAATTGTGCTTTTGCTGGCAGAACTAATTGGGGTCATTGTGCTGCATTCTTTTAAATGTTTATTCTTTTACACTTGTTTAGTTTTCTGCATTATTAGTCATGTTCAGTTTTGCTTAAGATGCAGACTCTGATTTGTACTGAACATACGTATTCGTTTCATAAAATGAGTAATTTCTTATTCTCATACTTCTAGATCTGTGTAACCTTTACTTGGAAAGATGCTTTTGACAAAGGATCACTCTTTGGAGGATCAGTCAAACTTGGTAAGTGACTATTGTAGAATCAAATCAGAATAGGCTTTGTAGTACTGAGACTTTGAAAACTAATGTGTTAACCAATTAACTAATCTCCCAGTTTATTATGTTGTGAAAAATGTTTTTTTAATTATGTTTCAACTTTTTTTTATATTAACTATTTAAAGAAGTCATGTACAAGGAGAGGATTCTTCAAATGCTGTATGCTGGATTAATGAAAGTTTTAAGCACTGTCTGCAGAAAGGTGGCCTCGTAAATGAAGTGCAAGAACTTGAGGAAGATCTACTCCATGTTGGAATGTTGTTTCATACTCTCCCATCTCTTATCTGAAAAATATTCTGCATTTCTGCAGGGGGAAAGGATTTGCTGCGTTGATAGATTTCAGTACTTTTGTAGATAGGAAAGATTGTTGAATCCATCCAGATTCTTTATTCGAGCAACACAGGAATTGTGTGTGTTAACTTTGGTTAGCTTATTTCAGATATTCCAGTACTTAGAATGTTATCTTTTTGCCTTTGCCATTTTTTTGTGTGTCTCTTCAATCTTAATTATATTGTGAATTGCCACTCTAAAATTTGCTGAGAGACCTTGTATGTCATGTAATCATTTTGTATTGCTGTATGTTTTACACATACAATTTTTGTTTTAGACAGAAATGGCAGGCCTGTAGCCTATTGATATGGTTTGATAGTTATTATCTAAACTGAGGGGTATAAAATGCCAGGGTTCATGAATTTTGATGCATTCCCTGTTCTGATATTCTGTTCTCACAGTGAGGGTTCACTTTTTGCTGTGTAGTTACAGTTCTTGCAAATTTGAAATGGACTGGAGAACCATAACATTACTGAATTATTCCAGTACCTCTGCTGTTATTTTGCATTCTTTTAGCCATATTGCTTTTTCTGTGTGGCACTTATTTTATCCATGTATAATTAATAAACTAGTGCTTGGATGGGAGACTGCCAGCTAATACCAGCTGTTGTAGGCTGTATTTCAGAGGAGGAAACTGGCAAAACTATCTCTAGTACTCCTTGCCTAAGAACCCTATGAAATTCATGAGGCCACCATTAATCAATGGGCAGCTTGAAAACATGTGGACACACACATCTATCTAATAAAGCAGTATCTGTGTTTACTATTTAAGTGTAGTGGCACTGGCAGGGTCAAGAAGCAGAATGCATCTGTGCCTACAGTTGCTTTGTGAGGTAGGCTAGGTATTTAAACTACTGTATCTTCAATGTTTTTTTTCTGACATTGACCAGAAAGGATATCCAGATATCTGATCCTACTGTCTCTCTGAGATAGATAAGTGGTTATGATTCTCCCGTGATGAGTTTATTTTCCTCTGAGTTCTTTTAGGAAAGCAAAATAGCCAAATTCTGAGCACCATAGGTAGTGGTGAGAAACAAACCCCTGGGTTTGTCACAAACCCCAAATCCCAATTCCAAATTAAGCAGTATGTATTAACGTATTTGCTGGCATATAAGATGCACCTGTGTATAAGACGCACCCCATATATACACTGGCAAATACTATTTGCCAGCTTATAAGACCCCATTTTCTTGCAGTATTTCTCAAGAAAAAAAGTGAGTCTTATACACCAGCAAATACGGTAAATAAACTAAGGTGTAAGGGGAAAGTGGAACGGTAATTTAATAAATGTTCAGAAACTGCTATCCTGTGATAAGTGTTTTTGAAAGCCATCTGCGGGTGATTGCAAATGGCTGCACTGGCATGCCTGATGCAATAAGAAATGATGTAACATCACTTTACAGTTTTGTTTTTGGTTGATTTTTTTAGTTTTCCAGAGCATCATAAGATGGGGCATGTAAAGACCAAGCTGTTGTGTTTTGCTATTAGCAGGACTGGAAGTGAAAAATCACCCCCAAAACTAAAACAATCAAAAGGTGGCTTCAGAGACTGCAACTTAGGACCATATGGACCACATGGCCACTTTCTCCACCTCTGTTGTAAAGCAACAGATGCCCACAGGTTGGCCATAGATGCTGTTTTTTTTTTTCCAGAGCTACATAATCTCTGGAATGGGAGATCTTTGCCACAACAGTCGTTTCAGTAATCTATTTCCAAGCCACAGAGGTTTTAAAAGGCAGTTACTAGCATTAAATTGTTCTGAAGAAGAGATCAGAGGTGAAAGAAGATTGGTATTGGGTTTTTTTTAAAATTTTATTAAAACATTAAAACATAAAACAAGGAACAATACCTATATATCTGTATCAGTTGGTTTTCATAAAGATAGGAAGATCTCTAATAGAGCTTTAAATATAAACAATAAAACATAATTCTCTTATAGTATATCATGCTATACTCTCAATATATACGTAGTATATATACTATTTATCTTAGCCTTCTTAGGTCCACCTACCCACTTCTTGCTTCTTCATTCCAATTCCATTCATTCTTCTTCCTCACTAACTTCCTGACTAGATGGCCTTGTATAATACATAGGGTATATACCGGAGGATCTGTTCTCTTATTTATTTACATCACGACTCTACTGATATGATCCCTTATATAACATTCAACTTTATCTTTATACAAAATGCTAATATCTTTATTTTTATCCATATCTAATATACTTAAGATATACATTAAGATGTGCTTCCTTTCTTTTTTCTTTCATCATATCTTTCCTCAATCCAAAAAGCTTGCTACCATCAAATCTCCCCATTTGTTTTCAAAAAATTGGATAAGAGGGTCCCATTTTTTAATAAATTTCTCAAGAGAGATTCCTCTTATTAATGTTGTCATCTTATCCATGATTGCCATGTCGTACAAACTTAATTCCCAGTTTTCTGTATCTGGTATCTCTGGATTTTTCCAATTTTTAGCAAAATTGATCCTTGCCGTGGCAGTCATATAGAATAAAATTTCATCATATTTTTTTCCCAATTCATTTTCTGGCATTCCCAACAGATATATTTGTGGTAACATACTAAATTGTTGTCCTAGAATTTTTTCTATCTTCATATGTATTTGTTTCCAATATTTTCTAGCTTTTGGGCATGTCCACCACATGTGATAAAACGTACCCTTTTCATTTTTACACTTCCAACATTTGTCAGAACATTTGTATATCTTTACCAATCTCTCTGGGGGAAGGTACCACCGTAGATGCATTTTATAAACATTTTCTTTTAGATTCTGGCATGCTGTATATTTCGTTCTTTTCTTCCAGGTCTTTTCCCAATTTGTTAATTCGATTGAATGGCCTAGATTTTGTGCCCATCTAATCATTGACTCTTTGATAAGCTCTTCTTCCGTATCCCATTTTAACAAAGTTTTATATGTTTCAGATATTATCTGGGATTTTTTCTCCAATAGTAATTGATTAAAAGTCGTCTTTTCTATTTGAAAACCATTTATTCTCAATTCCATTTTTATTTTTTCATTTAATTGTCTATGTAATAACCAATGGCAATTGATACCTTCCTTTCTTAATTCTTCCTGCGATTTTATCTTGATCGAGCCATCATAGATTTTTATTAAATGCTTATATGTTAGCCATCTATTTTGTAATATATTTTCTCTCTTGTAAAATGCTTCTTGTGGCGACAACCACAGTGGAGTTTTCGGATATATTCTTAATCTGTATTTTTTCCAAGTCTTTAATATTGGACGACGTATGAAATGATTGTTAAATTCACTATGAATTGTATCTTTATTGTATCCAATACAAGCATGCCAACCAAAAGCTAAATCAGTTCCCTCTAGTGCCAAGAGTTTACTGTTAGATAACATCGCCCACTCTTGAAACCACTCTAAGCAGCTTGCATGAAAATATAATCTTAAATTAGAGAGTGCTAGTCCCCCTCTCTCTTTAGCATCACATAATATTTTATATTTGACTCTTGGTTTCTTTCCATCCTATATAAAATGTAAGATGTCTCTTTGCCATTTTTTAAACACAGACTCATTACTAATTATGGGAATGGTTTGGAACAGAAATAAGAACTTAGGAAGTACTGACATTTTTATTGATAATATCCTTCCCAGAAGATATAATTTCAGTATTTTCCATGTCTGAAGATTTTTATTAATTTCTTTCCAAACTCTCTCATAATTGTTTTTAAACAAATCAGAATTCTTCTTTGTTAAATATATCCCCAAATATTTCAGTTTAGTAGTCGTTGTAAAACCTAAATATACGCCCAAGCTTTTTTCTTCATCTTTACTTATATTCTTAGTCAAAATATTTGATTTATCCTCATTTATTTTCAATCCCAAAGCTTCTTCCAATTTCTTCAATACCTTTTTTAAATTTTCCATTCCTCTTGTTGGCTCTTCCATTATTATTACTATATCATCTGCATATACACAGATTTTAAATTCATAGCCCTTTACTTTCACACCTTGTATTAATTTATCCAATTTTATACTTTTAATCAAAATTTCGGGTATTGGTTTTTTGAGTAGGTTGTTTAAAGCTTGAATTAATAAATTACTTGGACGCTTAATCTGATTGGGACACTCTTATGTTGTGTAGTTTTCTTAATTCTGATAGAAATTGCTGTCTCAGTTCATAAGGAAGAATGCTGGTTTGTTTGTTTTTTTCTTTTTCTTTGTTTCAGCCCTGGCAAGTTTGGGCTATGAGAAGACTTGTGTGTTGTTCAATTGTGCAGCATTGGCTAGCCAGATAGCATCAGAACAGAATCTTGACAGTGATGAAGGCTTGAAAGTTGCTGCTAAACATTATCAGGTATAGCTCTTCTCTTTATGGAATACAGTATTGGAATTGCATAGAGTTAGTTGAAATCTTGATTACCTGTTTTAAGATTTTGTGTTTATAATGCTTTAGATGGTTTTGGAAACAGCATGGGATTCACTTATCAGGATAACAGTGGATTCTACCCTGGTCTAGTTTGGAATGTATGTTAGTGATCTGTGCTGAAAGCTAAAGAACATGTCGGGTTTTATATTATGGCACCTGATAATATTCTGAATAAGATTTTTTTTTGCCAGGAAATCCTGTTTACTGTTAAGGAATTCATTGTTGGAGGCTTCTACCCACTTGCTACCAATGGACTAAATCCAGAATTCTCCTTGTGGAAGTTTTGGAACTCTTTTTTATCCCCTCCCACTTGTGGCCATTTGCACATTCTCCAACCTCACTCTGGACAGTTATCCAGACCTCTAGAGCTGATTTTTGGGGAGCAAAGGAGCTTCAGTAGGGATAGGAAATTACTGCCTACTGCTTTTGAATTTTACTGTCCAGCCACTTGGAGCCGTCATGGGATCTTGCCCATTGAAGTCAGTGGGATTTAAATTTTTGTTCAGATTTCTGGAGTTGTAATAAAGGCAATGTTAGCAGAGCCTTAAATGCACCATTTAGACTGGGATAAGCAATTGCAATAGATCCAGGGGCTACTTCTCTTCAGTCAGGGTGCCATGGAGGCTGCATATACTTCCATAAATACTGAAACAACAACAACAAAATGGAATTGGTTAGAGTTCACTTCTGGTTTTGAACAGTGGATATTTGCAGAGGTTAAACACTGCATGAGCCACTGTAATCTATTTAGAGGGCAAATTAACTGCTCCTAAATGATTCCAGGAGAAGCAATTCTTGCAGGGTTTTTTGCTAAAAACATGTTCTCTGGATTCTGGAAGGGCCAAGAGCTGCAAAGATAGCTCTTAGGATCCAAATGTGGTCTGAGGGCCATATGTGTCCACCTCTGATGTAAACATTCCTGCTGTCTTCCATGTTGGTCTCATAGGTGCATAAATAAAAGAGTTTGTTTTTCTCTCAAGTTTGCTAGTGGTGCTTTCCAGCACATTAAAGATACTGTCCTGTCTTCACTAAACCGAGAACCAACAGTGGACATCTCTCCAGATACAGTTGGGACGTTAAGTCTTATCATGCTGGCTCAAGCTCAAGAAGTCTTTTTCCTAAAAGCTACCAGAGGTATGTCATATACTACTTGCAGTTTTTAGGCGCTAAAACACTTTTGCTAGAAAATATTTGCATTATTTTTGTCTCACCTTTCTCCCAGTACTGGAAGCTTAGATGCTCACAACAAGGTTTTAAAAAAAGGTTACTGCATTATTGCATTATAAAATAATTGAACAGATTGTCATATTAAAACAGCTGCCTAATTAAAAGCATCTGAAAACAATTTTTAAAAGACATCAGGGTAGGAAATACAGCATCTGCTCATTAAAGCCTCTTCTTCCCCTGCCAGTGAGTTGTCAAACACTTTCTTGAATTAAAAGATGTTTCCCTGCTACAGTGATCGGGAATGATCTGTATGTCTTTAGTTCTAGTGGTTGAAGAAGTTTTAATGTAGATGCTTACAAAGAGAACATTTTCTGTGAAAACCAGCCATAAGCTCTTCTCAGATGTACAGATATCTACAGATCTTCCCAGGATATTTTCGATGTTAGGCTGACTTGGAGGAGTATTCCCATCATAATCTAAAACTGCCAAAATACACACCAAATTAATGTTAAAGTAATTGTTTTGTCCATGGGTCTATCTGTAGCTTTCATATTTAGAGTAAAATGGTTTGATATAGGTCCTTCCTAGAAATATCCCAGATCAGTATCATTCAGTTGTGTCTACTGGAAGTTTCTGAAGCAGCTGCTAAAACCTGTTCCATTAACATGCAAAGTCCCTGACATTCTAGTGTCGTGCACACTTGGTAGCCTTATATACAGCCACAGCTAAAGAGAACTCTGAGAACTACTGAAGACTCTGAGAATTATTTCCCTGTTCTACTCCATAGATCTGTTTAATTCTGAATAGCATACAAAATTACTTTGACTACCTGACATACTACTACTTGAGTATTTTATTTATGTGCATATTTATATTCCAGTTTTTAAAATGTTTGTGGTAGAGTAGCTAACTTGTAAAACAATGTAAGTGATAAAATTAACTTTAATGATCTAAAGATTTAGCATATTCTTAGAGTCTGGTACACTTTAAAAGTACTAACTTGTGTACAGCAACAGTATTTGAGAGGAGCATCCAAATGATCAGAGGTTTGGGATCTGCAATATAGTATTCATGTAACATTTAAATAAAACAAAGTTCTTCTTCGTGGTCTCTGTGCCTCACACACTGGGAATTTTCGCTCATGCGCAGTAGTGTTCAAAAGATTCTAGAGCTAAGCAGCTTGGCAGGAACCCCTCCCTCATGCCTGTACTGAGCATGCTCAGCCCTACAAGCCAACTGTCTCTCCTCAGTTCTTTTTCGTCCGCCTTAGCGAATGGAAGGTTCTTAGCTTTGCAGCTGCCTTTTTGACTTTTGGTTTGTGCTTTTGGTATTTGGTTTTTTCTTTGACCTCCTCTTTCATCTTCGCTTCTTCTCTGATATTCGATCTTCGCCGCTTTCTTCTCTGGGTTTCCCCCTCTTGGACTTCTATTTTCCTCTTCTACACCTTCTATGTCTGCCCTTTTCAACTCTTGCATCCGTGTGGTCCCAAGGTTGCTCTGTCGGAAGGGCACAAGGAGTGTCTCTTTTTTGCTGGGGGAGACCCGCAACTTGAAGGCCTGTGTCAGGACTTCATGGCCCAGACTCTCTGAAACAGATCTTCCTGCTTAAAATCTCACTGCTGGGAGGAGTCTTTGTGGGCAAAGAGCGCGCGACTGAAGAGCCAACAATGTCTTCTTGGTGCATCCTGTGGCCATGCCCTCGGTACTTGCGCCTGCCGTACTGACGACAGTACCGGGCTCGGTACCGTCTTCGCGGCCCCCGATATTGGCGTTGCCGTGGAGTCCTAGAATCTCGGGCGCGGCATCCTCCAGAGAGGCTCCTGTGGGCTCGCAGGTAGCCAAGTCCTCTAGGCTGTTCACTGTCGCCCAACGCAAGTGGTCTCCTTCTCACGGCACCCAAAAGGAGATGGAGAAGAAGGAAAAGAAGAAGGAGAAGCGGGATTTACCTTCTAACAGAATTGTTCCTCCGACAGCTCCTCCAACCCAACAACTTTAGGGTGTGGCTAAGGAAATGGACCCTCCAGAGATCCTTGAGGTATCTCATGAGGACCAGACTGCTGGCTTGGCTGTGCCTTCGGGCCCGCCTATCCTTGCTGCCATGGTGTCTCCGCCTGGTCACCCTGAGGGGTTGGACCGCCCGGAGGATGAGGACCAGACCACTGGCTTGGCTGCGCCTTTGGGCCCGCCTATCCTCGCTGCCTCGGACTCTCCACCCGATCACCCTAAGGGGATGGACCGCCCGGAGGATGAGAGGCATCGGTCCCCGCAGCGGCAGGAGACCTATTTGGAGCGGGCCTTGTCTCGGCCCCCGATGGACTCCCCCTTCTCGTCGGCTTCATGTATTGCCACACACGGCTGGGAACATCTTTGGCAGAAGCAACTGGTGTCGTATCATTCCTATTCGCCAGCGTATAGGGATCGATACCACCCCAACGTGAGGCACTGGTCGCCTTATCGCCTGTCGCAGTCTCCATCCCGCGGCTGCTGCCATCCGAGGCACCGACGTATCTCCACCTCGGCTGTTCCACAAGTACTGTCCGTGGTACCAATGATGGTAACTGCCCCGACCGTGCCTGTGATTTTACCAACTCAGCAACCGTTACTGGGCAAATCTCCCTCTAGAATACCATCTTACGATTCAAAATCTGAGTCTGGAGAGTCGACACCGTGCTCTCACAAATCTCCACCCTTGGACTTCGGGGACATATCAGACCCGGCTCCATCTGTCCATGACCAGGTGTTCCCATATGTTGATGCCCGCCTGCCGTCTACAGCACTCCTGCCATTTTTACCAGCATTGTAGGAGGTCATGAAGCACCCTTGGGCCCAGCCGGTGTCATCACAGCCCATCCCACATCGTCTGGAGCACCTTTACTGGACGCAGCGGAAGGACGTCGACTACCTTTTTAATCATTCAGTGCCGAACTCGATAGTCATGGATTCCTCTCGGACCAAGAGTGGTAGGAGGCCATACACACACCACCGCCGGATCGTTTGGACACCTTTGGCACGCGGTTCTACTCCGCCTTGTCACTCATTGCCAGGGGTCCAATGCACAGGCCTGCCTTGCTGCCTACTGAAAGAGCCTCCTCGACAGATTCTATCCTGTCTTGGTGCACCTCCCCGAGGATCAACGACCAAGTGCTACACAATTCTTTAATGAATCAGTGGCACTCGCTAACCAACAGATTGTGTTGGCTAGACATTCCGCGGAGGTGGTGGCTCTTGTGATGGTAGGCTCTATCACCCTCCAGCGCCTCGCGAAGCTGAGATCTGCGAGCCTACAGGAGGATAGATGCATTGAAGACCTCCCGTTTGATGGCCAGGATTTATTTCACTCCACAACAGACAAGGCGATGGACCATTAGTTAAGGCCCGCCTCACGGCGAAGAAAATGCAGATTAACCCGCGACCCAACCTCACTGTAGCTTTGGCTCCCACTCGTCTTGGCGCCGGTCTTCGTCATTTGCGTACTGGCCTTGCTCGTCGCGTTCGGCTCCATCTCGGCATTGACCTTGTCCTCCCCAAGAAGACCTCTTTGAGGACGCCGATCCTCCTTAAAGAAGTCTTCATTCGGGATGAAGTCCTGTTTTTGACTGCCTTCGTGGGTCGCCTCCGCAGCCACTCTTCAGCCTGCCTGCCGCTCACATAGATCAACCGAGCTTGGCCCGACACCTCGCCGCATGGCGGCACATCACCACGGACTCTGGTTCTCTCCATCGTCCATCTTGGTTACGCCATAGAATTGCAAGATATACCACCACGTGGCTTCTATTATTTCAGCCCGGCCAGCTCGGCTCTGTAGGAAGAGATACGTCCCTTCCGCACAAGGGGGCCATCAGAGAACTTCCATCTTCGGCCAGTACCACCGGCTTCTTCTCTCAGTACTTCATGGTACCGAAGTCAGATGGTACCCTGCCGCCAATTCTGGACCTCAGAGAGGTGAACTCGTACATCTGCCTCAAGAGGTTCAAGATGGTCATGCTGTCTTCAATCCTGCTTTTCCTTCGACGATGGGATTGGTTCGTCTCTATCGATCTGCGAGCCTATTTTCACATCGCCATTCGTCCGCAGCACAGATGATACCAGGGTCTTCACCAAATGCATGGCCCCTGTGGTATTGTACCTCCGGACAAAAGATTTGATGTTCTACCCCTACTTGGAATCCCATCTTGGCCTCTGGGTCAACCAGAAGAAGTCGCACTGAGAGTCCTCGACTTCGTCGGAGCGACCTTGGACTCGGTATCTGCCATTTCCGTCGGGCTGCATCTGCTGCTCTTGATGCCTCGGTGATATGGGCGAGAAGGGTCCAACAGCTTCTAGGCTACATGGTGTCGGCCATGTTGGTTATCTACCTCTCCCGGCTCCGTGCACGTCTGCTCCAGCACTGGTTTGGCAGGACCTTCGACCCGCTACTGGATGACCAGAGACGCCTCTTGTGGATCCCTCGACTGGTGAGCCGCTCCCTTCTTTGGTGGCTGTCTTACCGCCACCTGATGTCGGGGATGTTGTTCCGGGAACTGACTCCTCAGCTCACGGTAATGACAGACGCCTCCCTCTTTGAATGGGGGGGCACACTGTGGCGATCTCAGGGTACAAGGACGCTGGATCAGCTTGGAGACTGGACTCCATAGCAGTACCCTCGAGCTCCTCGCCATGTGGAAGGTTTGGAGGGCCTCCTGCAACCTCGTTGCCGGCTGCACGGTGCAGAGCCTGTCCGACAACACAACAGCGGTCTGCTATGTGAACAGGCAAGGAGGGACAAATTCAACCACCCTACTCACCATAGCTCTTCAGCTCTGGGACTGGTGCGTGCCGCTCCGAGTCCACCCAGTCTTGGTACATCTGGCGAGTCAGAACACCACAGCAGACGTCCTCAACAGGGGCACCTCATGCTACCACGAGTGGTCCCTCTCGGACGCGGTGTTCTGATTGATACAGGACTGTTGGGGAGCGCTGACTATCGATCTCTTCCCCAGCGACAAGAACAGGAAGTGTCGCCGGTACTGCTTGAGAGCTGACCGGGGTCGGGGCTCTCTCGGTGACACCTTCCAATTCGAGTGGACTGATGGGTTCTTTGATGCGTTCCCGCTGTTTCCTCCCTTGGGTCGGGTGGTCACCAAGATTCTCGCGTACCTGGCCAATGTCATCCGCGGCTGGCCGAGGCAGCATTCTTTCACATAAAAAGAAAACCGTGAAACCCGCTACAGGCATTCTTGCCTTCAGTACAAAAAACTCACATCTGAAACCAGCCAGCAATCTAACAGTCTTTATTGCGGGTAATAAATCAAGCTGGTTAAGTCACAGCAAAGTGAGCCCTCTCTAACAGAACAGAAGACAGAAATCAGACACAAACCATTCAGTGACCATTGTTAAGTATGCATGTACAATGACACGAAACACGCAGGAGGCATAACAAGTCAGAGACGCAACACATGACCACAGCTGCATGTTCCAGAAGACCAGATAACATATAGTCACTACACAGCGTTACAGAACAACATTCTCATGGGAAAAGCTCTAGCCTGCTAACCTAAACAATTTCTACCAGCAGTTTACTTTCTCACATACTGGCACTGGGAAATGTGAAGCAAGGAGTCCACAATGTTTCATACATTGTGACACATTCGAAATTGTTCGAGATTGTTTGCGGTCGACTCCTCAAGTTGCTGACAGCATCAGATCTCCTGTTGCACTCTGACGGTCTTGTCCACATGTGGAGGATAACGCCCTAGAGGACCGACTATCCAGGATGTCCTCACCGCCGCCAGGAAGGAGTCGACACACCGCACCTACCGTTACAAGTGGCAGGAATTCGTCGCCTCGCGGAGGTTCATCATTAGCCAATATCACCTGTCCACCTGCCTACCGTGCTTCATTTCTCCTCCACCTTCAACCACAAGGGCACGTCTTCATCTCCGGAAGTTTATCTCGCCGCTATAGTGGCTTACCATCCACAAGGGTCCTCCACGTGCAACGCCGTTATCCACCGGTGTTGCCCCCGCTACCGCCTTGGTTGCTGTCCTTGGTGTTATCTCAGTTGACGTGACTGCCCTTCGAGCCTATGTCGACTGCTGACGACAGGCTTCTGACCATCAAGACTGCCTTCTTGGTGCTGTCATCTCAGCCAGGTGGGCGAGTGACCTGACAGCACTTTGGTCCGATGAACCCTTCTTTGTCTTCCACAGGGACAAGATGGTCCTTCTCCCGGACATTTCTTTCTGCCCAAGGTGGTGTCCCACTTCCACCTCAGCCAGGACATTATCTTACCTGCCTTTCATCAGGATCCGACGACGCCTTTGGAGAGATCCCTTCACTCCCTTGATGCTCATCGGGCCTCGGTTTTTATACTCACCTGACTGCGACTTTCCGCCAGACGCCCCACCTCTTTGTGTGCTATGGTGAGCGTCGAAAGGGCCACAAGGTGTCCACCCAGCGGTTCTCCAAGTGGGTGGCCCAGACCGTTCTGCTGGTGTACGAACTGGCCGAGCAGCCTCTGTCAGATTTGTTGAAAGCTCACTTCACCAGAGCTTTGGCTTCCTCAGCAGCCCTCCTTCAAGGAGTGGATCTGCAAGAACTCTGCTATGTGGTGACCTGGTTTCAACCCTCGAATGCCACTATAGACTGGACTGCCGGTCCCGGAGAGATGCCCGTTTTTTGCACGTGCGGTGCTGTCTTCTGTTCTTTGGGACGTGACCCACTGTCCAACTCGTAAACTACAAAATCTCCCAGTGTGTGAGGCACAGAGACCATGAAGAAGAAGAAGAGGTTGCTTACCTGTAACTGTGGTTCTTTGAGTGGTCATCTGTGCCCTCACACACACCTGCCCAGTCGTCCCCTCTTTCAGGTCCCTAGTTGGCGGACTCCAGAACTGAGGAGAGACAGTTGGCTTGGTGGGTTGAGCATTCTCAGTATGGGCATGGGGGAGGGGTTCCCGCCAAGCTGCTTAGCTCTAGAATCTTTCGAACGCTACTGCACGTGCACGAAAATTCCCAGGGTGTGAGGGCACAGATGACCACTCGAAGAACCACAGTTACAGGTAAGCAACCTGTTCTTCAGCATAAGTTTCTGAGCAGGGATATAACTAGAGCTCTGAAATACTGATAAGATGCTTATTGAGTTTTTCCTTTTATCTACCAAAGCAGTCATTAATAACTGGAATCTTGTTTGAAAATATATTACCTGGAGATCTTGAAATAATTTTGGTTCTTAGAACTGTTATATTCTATGACACAAAAATTGGAACTATTTTAAATGCTGTATCTTAATGCATTTCAAAAACTTAAGATTGTGGTTGCCTTTAGAATATAGAAAATATTCAGAACTGTAAAACGTGTAGTAATATGTGACCTGATCCAATGAGGTATTCCTGATGTAAGTTTCGTGAACAAAATACTATCTCAGTTACTGAAACTGCTTTCAGAACTGATATATAAATTCTAATAGTTCTTATATTACATTTTAGATAAAATGAAAGATGCCATCATAGCTAAACTTGCAAATCAAGCTGCTGATTATTACGGTGATGCATTCAAACAGTGTCAGTACAAGGATACCTTGCCAAAGGTTAGTAGCTTCATAGTAACGACTGTGTAAGAACAGCAGTAAAATGCTGTTAGTTGAGATTGTTATACATTTGAGGTTGTCTGTGACATTCTTGAGAATGTCAAGTACATTATCATCAACGCGTGATGTTCAGAATGTGGGATAGGATGAGTAGGTGTGATTGATTTTTTTAAATGACAAGACATAACACTTCCTGTGTTTTCTAAAACTTGGAAAACTCATAATTTTCTTCCAAGTTTATTATTGTAGCACTAAAAGTGTGTGTTCGTATAGAATTTCTGATTGCATTCAGTTCTAACATGGGATGTTCCTGGTTATCTTTCCAGGGTTGAGGTCTGTTCACTTCCTTACTAAAAATGATTTGAAACTAATGCATGTCCTTAATGGGGGTTTATGTTTGTCTTTACTGTACTGTCCTTTTACATGATCAAGGAACCTTACTTGGGATAGGCTTGATGACAGTATGGATGCTCTACTCCTTAATTTCAGGACTTTCTAAACCATAGGGAATGAAAGCAGAAGTTCGAATAGCTCACCCCTTAAATGTAAATGATATTTATTAAATTATTATTAAATATTAAATGTAAAATGATATTTGACTACAGGTTGTGTAAGGATCATTTTTCTCTTTAGAGTGAGACTGTCAGAATATTCTAATAAACGTTGATAGTTTGTTTCTCCCTTGAGATGGTGTTTTTTCAAGGCTTGAGCATGCACGTTTGTGTCACATGGTGCTGTAGTTAAGATTTGTTGCTTATTAAGAAACTGTGTATGTGTTACATGCTAACAAGTCAGTTTGAACCCTAGAGACCAGTGATCTCCAAAAGAGTTTTTCATCTTACTGTCCTTTTCAAATCTTGTAAATCCAGGACATTACTTGAGTCAGTCCATCTTTTGCCTGGTCTTCCTCTTTTTTCCGGTTGCTTTCAACTTTACGCAGCATTGTTGTTTTTCCCAATGAGTCACTTTCTCTCATGAGGTGCCCAGAGTGTGATAAATTTAATTTAGTCAGTTCTGCTTCTAGTGAAATTTCAAGTGTTATTTACTAAACTCCTTTTTTTTGTGTGTGGTATGGTATGGTAAAGCCCTCCTTAAGCTCTGTGTTTCAAACAAATTAATATTGCTAATTTCAGGAGGGCTATGTTTAGCTTAAACAAATATTCCTTTCTTCTTTATAGTTGCTACTAGGCTTCATTTGGAGAACTGTTCTGATTTTTTTTAACTTAATGAAAAAAGGTAAGAGGTTGCTGTTCTCTTAAATGTGCACCTAGACTTCATAGCACAGTTTCCAGAGAAGCTGAGAAAGGAGGACTAGCACAAGGTGCATCTTGGAAGATGTGTTCTTGAAGCCGTCTCTGGCCCTGTTTGAATTAGCTGTCTGAATGTGCTTGTTGCAGACTCACGTGAATTCTGTTGAAGTTATTGTAGAGATTTTACTAAATAATACGTTTTTGTTTGCACTGCAAAGGTTCCTAATGATACTTCGTGGAAATTGTGTAGCTTTGACCATCCCCTGTTTTCCATGTGCAGTTCAGTAGTGATGACTTTGTTTAAGTGAGAAGATAGAGTAGATTCTTCTTATTTCTCTGTACTAAAGATTTGAATGGAGAAAGAAAAACTTGTTGGGAGGAGAGTTTCTAGCCTATGCTCTGCTGTTCTGGCTTTCCATAGGACTGGAGAAAACTCAGAAATATTGTCTTGCACCTGCATCAATAAAGTCTGTTTCAGCCATCCTATGTTGCTGCATTTATAAATCAGATTTAAGATTTTTGTCTGGAAAAGTAAAGATTAGTGTTCAAGGGTTCAGTTTGTCATGTACAAGCACTTTGCAGTGGGTGAGCAAGTAACAAATAACATAATTTTCTGGCTAATTAGTGCAAGTGAGGTAATAAAGACGTTTCTTTAACCACTGTGTGCATTTTAATGTGTTGTTCCCTGCCTCAGTCCATAGGAAGAGATGGGTAAGAAATCATCATCATTGTCATGTGTGCAGTCAGGTGCTTGAGCATGTTCAATAATTGCCACATAGAGATATGAAACTGCTCAAATAAATTTGTGAGCTCTTCTAAAGTATGTGAACCTGGTGATTGACAAGTGCTTAGTTCATAGTTTAAGTTCTAGGTGTTTCCTTTGTGCGATTGACTGGGTAATGGTTGGTATCCACAGTGCACTTTCTGGTGTATTATTGATTCTTCTTTTTGACTCTTCCTTTTTAAAGTTAGCTAACGTAACTCAAGGAGTGACTTAATCGAAATAATCAACTAAACTTAAAATGTCTAAAATTTCAATGTGCAGAGCAGTACTCATACTTCCACCAAACTTAATCCATATAAAATCACATGGGTGTCTTCCTCTACTCATGTCATGTCTGAACTAAATCATTAATTGGGTGACTCTAATGTCCTGTTCTTCTTCCTCTTTCTTCCTGCATCCCATGTTGTCTGTGATGGTTTATGTGGTTGGACTTTTCCCCTGGTCAGTATTTTTATTTCCAGGAGGTGTTTCCACTTCTGGCTGCAAAACATTGCATAATGCAGGCCAATGCAGAGTATCATCAGTCCATATTGGCAAAGCAACAGAAGAAATTTGGTGAGGAAATTGCAAGATTGCAAGTGAGTAAATCAATACTCTTTTTACAAAGGAAACTACAGCATACTGTAACTCCAGTGGAAGAAGTTTTTAAAAATGTTAGAGAAATGTAAAAATCCTTTCTCTCCAAGAATTTACTCTCAGCTGTTTTGAAGTGTTTCCTGAACTGACATCGAAGACCTGATTCATCTTTATGACTGAAATGTAATAACAGCCTAATTATAGCTAATATTGACAAATGAGCTCAATCTTGGTAGCAAGAATTAGGAATGGTATTGGCATATAATATTGGCATTTGGGCATGATTTTTGTTACCTGGAGTCCATCAGTATTTTTTCAGAACTTGTAGATAATTTCAGTTTTTTTGAATTTAAGACAAATAAGACACTAAAGCCTCAGTGAGGCTTTAAATCGGATGGACTGTGTAGTTCATTTTGCCACAGATGTTCAGAATATGATGCTGCAGTTCTAGTTAGTCAGTGGATTTCCTGCTAGACATGCATGGGACAATGCGGTGTGACTCTTATTCTTGAAGTCAGTGACGTGTGAATTTATATAGGGCTCAAATAGGAGTGAGGAGATGTGAGCATTCCCAACCAGGATAAAAACTTACTGCAAATTATTTTTCACTTGCTAAACATATCTTGCCTTTTTCCTGGTTAGTAAAATGGAAAAATGGTGCATGGCAGAGACCATCTTAGGCCTCAAGATTTTAATCTTGTTAAGTGATCAGGCCAAGCATAGAGCTATCTTTCTCACCCATGACTCCTAAACCTTTGGCTTGATCTTCATCCTGCTTAAGTGCGTTACATTTTATGTAAAGACAGCAAGAAGAACTCCGTCCTTTCAGGGGTCACCATGGGAATTAAAGTACTTGGAATCCTAAAGCTGATTAAGATCTTATGGAAAAATTCCTTAGTCTCCATAACTGGCATCAGCGCTTGGGTTAGAGAATTTATTATGCAGATGCTACTAACAGAATGTGGGAAACTTTGGTTTGGTATACTTCAAAATGCAATGCAGGTGGTCACCCTTTGAAATATACTAGGAGCAAATTGGTGAAATGGTGTTTACTTAGGTCTGTTCCAATAGCATTTCATTTCTGGGTTGCAACACAGCAGCAAACCAGAACATCATGAGAACTGTGTGGGAGAAAAAGGAGGGTGTAGAACAGTGTTTGATCATCCCTTGCTGCATCAGCATTCTCCATGCTTGAAGGTGGGAGTGTCCTCCTTTAATCCTAGTGGATTCAGCATTAAAAGAAAACATATAAATAAATGTATTTCCACATGTACATTTTCTCTGTCTGTAATACCAAGCTCTTCATGTTTTTTGTTGCTTTTTTTCTCCCAGAAAAAAATGGATTTTTCCTGTTTTTGCACTGAACATTCTGTTTTTAAAAACAATGTGTGACCCCGAACATAATGAGAAGCTTTTTTCTGAAGGTAGTATGAATGTTTGAAGGTTTCAAGGCAAATATTTTACTGTTCAACATTTGCACTGAGGAATTTGGCCTAGCTTGGAACAGGAATAGTTTTCTTCATTTTTTTTTTAATTTAGGACACACCCGTATGACTTGCAGCTGTGACAGTTTCAGATGACATTTTAAAAAGATCATCTAAACTTTATATTCCAGTGTCTTCTATTATAAACTGCAGACTGAGTAGTTTTGCATAGAAGTATCTTTGTATAATGTGTATTGTTTCTGTAATTTAATCATTACATTTTAACACCAAAAATGTGTGAGCTCTTCAGTCAGAGGTGTTACTTCAAGTAAAAACTGTCTAGTAATAATTGTATGCTTTTCAGTTACAGCAGATGTGTTAGAAACCAAATAATAACTTGAACTTCTTGTTATTTTCAACTTAGCATGCTGCTGATTTAGTAAAAACAGTTGCATCTCGCTATGATGAATATATAAATGTAAAAGACTTGGCTGACAAAATCAACCGTGCACTTACAGCTGCTAAGAAGGACAATGACTTTATCTATCATGACCGGATTCCTGATCTTAAAGATCTAGAGCCAATTGGGAAAGCCAGTCTTGTAAAAGCTACTCCAGTTGCTGTCCCTTTGAGTCAGAAATTTACTGGTGAGTGACATATTACTACAGTCTAACCTTTAGACCTCAACAGCCTCATTGCAAATTATTACCCCCCCCAAATATCCAGGGTGAGGGGCAGCCTTTTTTGTTCATCTTCCAGAATCATTGTAAGATAGATAGGTATAAGTACTTTGGATTATTTACTTATCACACTCAGTGATCTTCAGAAGTGAGTGCAAAGGTATTCTACATTGTTATTAAAAGAATACTGATACCCTCTTTGTTTCTGGGCAGCTTCTATAGTATATAAATTGAGTGGGAATCATGCAGCCCTTCACATATTGTTTAATTGCAGCTCCCAACAGCCCTAGCCAGTATGGCTGGTGGAGAAGAATATGGGGAGTTGCGGTCCAATAGCATCTAGAGGGCAGCATGGGTTCATGTCCTTGATAGTAATGCTAATTATTGGATTTTCTTAATAGTTGCCATATTTGTTTATGTCTCTTCTTTTTCCCAGTCCAGGCAGCTTGCAAAAATTAAACATACAGCTAAAATTTTTAGATAAAATATAATTAAACTATCAAAAGAATTAAAAGGAGTTAAAACCATGACCATTGGGGCAGGGGCAGAGTACAAGGATAAACAGTACAGCACATTTTGAAAGGCAGTTTCCCCTGAGCAGTCAGCCTTGAAAGTCCTGCTGAAACAAATGCGAAGGCTCTTTCTGCTGTTGGAAAAGTTGACTTGGTTCCTCATGAATAACAAATTGGTTTTACATGTCTGTCTCTCTAAGTTTATAAACGTGATTGTAGTGGAGTATGAGGAATGCCACACTGATGCCAGTGTAGTTTCACCCTCCAGCTACTATCAGGACCTCAGCAGGGCTTTCAGGCAGGTCAATAATAGGCAGTGAGAATCCAGCAGAACACAAGACTTACAGTCTATTGCTCAGCAACGAAAGGATGACGGGAAGGGGAAGAGCTGGGAAATGAAAGACAGAGCTGTAGCCAAAGGAGGAAAAGAGAGGAAGGGAAATAGAAGTCAAGAACAGAATGATCAGGAAAGTTCAGGGAAACATTAGACTTTTCCCTTCTAAGGGGAGATAGGAAAGGCCATGGGCTGAGGCTACAAGAGTCCTGTAGTCAAGCGGGAAGCTAAGGGTGGTGAGAGAAGAAAGCAAAGGGAGATGGAAGGGTAGTTCTGTGGCCAGCTAGCCTGAGAAGTGGAGCCAGCCCTCTGTTCAAAAGGTCCAGAATTCACCAAGACTGAGGCCATTTCTGCACTAGCCTGTTATAATGCTGTTATTCCACTTTCAACATCCTGTGGAATTCCGGGGTTTGTAGTTTACTGAGGCTGAAGAGCTCTCTGGCTGAGGATTCTAAATGCCCCTCCCTAAACTGCAAACCCCAGGATTCCATAGGATGTTGAAAGTGGAATAATAGCACTATGACAGGCTAGTGCGGAAATGGCCTGACTCTAATATTCTGGATCCAGCACTGTGAGGTAATCTGTACTAGAGTCTGATCTGGAAGGGAGTCCTGGGCTAGCACCACTTGCTTCGCAGGCCTAATCTGGAAGGGTCTTAATGCCATTTCAAGCTTGATCCTGCCCCACTTTCCGTAGTTGAGAACACAGTCCTGATGGACTTTGAAACATGGGCCTAATCCTGAAAGTGTAATTAGTGGTACTCCAGCTAGGCAGAAGGCAAGGACTATTGGGGATGTGGAAACAACCACACTAAATAATTAAGAGTATGAGCCTGATTTGTGGATTCTCTCTTTGGGAATGGATAATACAAACTATAATGTGCCTTTCCTCATGGAAGGGGTACTACATATCATAGTTGTACGTGGTAGTAGTGACCTGATACTACTTTGAAGGTTTGTGTAAAAAAAGAAAACATAACTAAAAGTGTTGACAGTTAAAACAGGTACGTATCTTTCACGCTGCAAGTCCTTTGAACAATACCCATGAATGTTCTAAATCGTCAGAACTATCCTTAAGTAGTGTGCTAGCTGTATATCTGTCTTTAGATGCGTGCAGGGTCATGATGACATTGCTTTGATATGAGGAGGACAGTCTGCTTGACATTGTAAGATGGTGATTATACTACTACTTCATAATACTTCAAGAAACAAGAATACTGCAGATTTTTCATTCCTCTTCTTTCATCAGATTAGGAAAAGATTAAATCAGTGGTTCTCAACCTGTGGGTCCCCAGATGTTTGTGAACTTCAGCTCCCAGAAACCCTGAGCATTGACCATAGTGGCTGGGGCTTCTGGGAGCTGAAGTCCACAAACATCTGGGTATCCACAGGTTGAGAACCACTGGATTAAATTAATCTTTGCCTTTCTTAGGTAACTCTAGTTAGAAGTATGCCCTGAGTTAGTGTACTTTGAACTCTCTCTTTACATATACATAATCTTAGTCTCCTAAACTGGGACTTCAGACAAGCGGTAAGACTAAATATTGATATTTTGCCTATGTGGAGGTTAATGTTTTAGGAGAAAAGCCTTCCATTCCAGATGGAAATGGAGAATATGTTTTGTCAGCTTGGTCTTTTCTTGATAAATACTTCTCAGAGGGTCAGGTAGAACTGTAAATTTGTTAATAAAAGCGTTTATCTTTACAGATTTATTTGAAAAGATGGTTCCTTTAGCGGTGCAGCAAGCTCTTACTCTTTACAACCAAAGAAAGGCAGAGCTAGTTAACAGATCAATAGCTCAGATGAGAGAAGCCACGAATCTGGCAAATGGGTAAGCCTACTATGTTGAGTTTTATGAAACTTTACCTTGTTACCTTGTTTCCAAAGATGTTTCATACAAGCAGGAAAAAGCTGCCGTGACAGTTTCCATCAGTGTTCCTTTTGAACTCCAGCTCCTCATACCTGAGCTATGTGATTCCAGGTGGCTTTTTGACTAATATGAACAGTTTGGGGTAGGTTATAGTAGATTGTAGCATGGGTGGCAGTAGCCAGAGAAGTCATATCACACAGGTGGGTTTTATTTGATCTTTGGATGCACCTGGGCTGAATTAATGGCGTTTAATCTCTGTTGAAATCAGTAGGATTTCACTTAGTAATAAATGAAACATCAGTGGTACTTAAGTGTAACTCACTTCACTGTTGTCTCTCGGCATGCCAAAGATGCTGATGAATAGAAAGATCAATTTTGTTTTTTCAGTTAGTACATCACTAAAACTGGGTACGAAATTTTGAGAGTGCAAGAATGCTGATTTAAAAGGGGTCTTCTCTTAATAAAGTTACAAGTTTGTACATTGTAGTAAGCACAATCAGCAAATTAACTAATAATTTTTTTGCGAAGAGGGTGGTGTTGGAAAAGAACAATACTGTATTTTTCTTACAAATTGTAAAACAAGACTGTTACTTGGAACAAATCATCTATTTGGTGCCAAGTGACTGTAAGCTGGTTAATAAAAACTGAAATCTGTATTTTCGTTTCAGTGTCCTAGCTTCTCTCAATCTTCCTGCTGCTATTGAGGATGTTTCTGGAGATAGTATTCCTCAGTCTATTCTGCAGAAGTCTAAGTCAGTAATTGAACAAGGAGGAGTCCAAACCATTGATCAATTGATGAAAGATCTTCCTGAATTGCTACAGCGAAACAGAGAGATTTTGGATGAGGTCTGTTTACAATAATACTAAAAGATTGCAATCTTAGCGTATCTTACTCCTTTTAAACCAGGGGGTGGAGAAAGTGTGGCCTTGGACTCTACTTTTTCAGACTCTGAAGTCCTCTGACACTTCAGTTTAAAAAAAAATAGTGCAGTTTTTGGACACTTCTTGTCTGGAAACCTCTCAAAATCCTCCAAACATCTCAATGGAAAAATACCCTCACAGCCACCCCAGAAGATCCTGCTGTCCCCAGATACCTCCATTTTCCTTGGAATCCTTTTGAAAATAGAGACAGGATGTGATGGAATGTCATTTCCAGTTACACTTTGAGAGGAACTACAGAGGATAATGGAGGTGTTTCTGCTTGCTGTGTGTGTGTGTGTGTGTGTGTGGTGGTGGGGGAAGGGTAGTTTGGCATGCTTGGGGGGCAGAGTTGTCCCTTGTCTTTTATGCAGTTGACTACACCAGTTTTAAGGCATATTAGCACAATATGAGCTGATGAAATTCCCCATTGCGTTTTTAAGAAGATAGTAAATCAGCGTTTCCAAAATTGGTACTTCGGATATTTTGAATACTTCATAACTTTCCTGACTTGTAGCCTTGTTGACTAGAACAGGTAGAAATTGAAATCCAAAACAAGGGGAGAATTCTACTTTGGGAGATGAAATTAAATAACTTTCAAGACTGGCTGCATTTGACAAATAAGCCTTCAGTGGGGAACCAGAGCAGTACAGTGTAGTGGTTTGAGCCTTGGACTACAACTCTGAAGACCAGGATTTGAATCCCCACTCAGCCATGGAAAGCTGCTGGCTGACCCCTTGTAGCCTCAGAGGAAGGCAAAGGCAAACCTCTTTGAACAAATCTTGCCAAAAAAAAACCCATCATAAGTTTGCCTTAGAGATGCCATAAATCAGAAATGACTTGAAGACACAGAATAGTAACAGCAAGGCTTCAGTGTGTGATACAAAGATAGATATAAATGAATGCATACTTAGAGTGGTTTATAACCTATTACTGCCATTTGCATGTTTACTAGGGTTGGACATTTAGAGCAACTTCGGAGCCTTCTTAATTTCTGTGCCCTAAGTTGGATTTAGATTTAAAGTAATTCAGCCTGGGTCCATATTAAACCATAAAGCTTCCAGTTCTAACTCCTTAATTTAAGTTGTGATATAGTGGAAGCAAATTTCAGCTGATTTACTCTAAACCCAGCCCCCTCTTATCTTTGACTTGAAGACACTTCCTTAGAAATAATATTTTTACAAAAACTTTAGTCTCTACGGATATTGGATGAAGAAGAAGCAACAGACAATGAACTGAAAAACAAGTTCAAGGATCGTTGGCAAAGAACACCATCAAATGACCTTTACAAGCCTTTGAGGGCAGGTAATATTTATGTATACATTCATGTTCAATATGTATAAGTTGATATGTAGCTGCATTCTTTTTTGAGGTTTATTCCAAAATGCAGTGATGTAGAGTTAAAGGCATGCTAAGAAGGAGACACGTGAGGTAGCAGTGCAACACTGGTAGCTGCTTTCTTGGTTGTGAAATGTTCTTTATAAAGAAGCGCTTGAAACAGTGGGCTCAATCCAATGAAATTGCAGTGCTAGCAGAATTTCCCTCCCTCCCTTTGTCCTCCATACCCCCAAACCTACCTCTGAAGGTTTCCTGCACCTCTGAAT
Organism: Iguana delicatissima; assembly: GCA_948472985.1. NCBI lineage: Eukaryota > Metazoa > Chordata > Lepidosauria > Squamata > Iguanidae > Iguana > Iguana delicatissima. Next base: position 381,146 of record CAOKZL010002209.1, on the reverse strand, counting down.
CCAGTTTTGGTGTATATGATGGGATGCATTGAAAAGTGACCATTGTCTCTCGCTTCTGGTTTCTGGTGTTCCTTAGTGGAATGCCGCTGTTAGATATTGTACTTTGAGTCTACTTGAACTGATTGTGCATGGCTCAATATGGTTTAGATACCAAGCTTTCTAGATCACAGATACACGTATATATGGTACAATGATCCTAAAAAAGTATACGCCTTCTCTGTTGGAAGCAGCATTTGTGGTTTAACATGTCAAAGTGCAAGAAGAAAGCCCATATTCAAAAGCCTTAAAATCAATAAAAAATACTTTCCAATGGAAGGAAGCATTCTGAGATTGTCTCACAGATTAATTTTTGGAAGGAACTGAAATTTAAGCATTGTTTTCTCATTGTACTTCCAGTTACAATTTCACAATGAATGAGCTACATTTGCCTGTGTCCCTATTAATGAAATTATTTGAATAGATTACCTGTAACCCAGACTTATTGCAGTGTTAATGTTTTGAACTAATACAGTACAATATTTCATTCAGTGGATTAAAGCAAGATATCTGAGCATCAGATGTCTCTTATTCTTTTGTAGAGGGAGCCAATTACCGTAATATCTTGGATAAAGCTGTGCAAGCTGACAAACAGGTTAAGGAACGATATCAGTCTCATCGAGATACAATTTCACTATTATGTAAGCCAGAAGCAGAGCTGAATGCAGCAATTCCTTCAGCAAATCCAGCAAAAACTATGCAAGGGAGTGAGGTATGTTGATTTACATTTATTGTAATAATTGCATTTCTAACACAGCCATTAAAAATGTTGACATCCTTGATTTAGAGTGGTTTGGACCACTTTAGACCTGAGGATTATTATCATAATGAGTTGTATTATTTTGAAATTCTTTTTTGGATTTCTTTACTTAGTTCTGTGAGTTTCGCTTTCATGCTGTATTTCACATGTTTAAAGGCCAATCATAGGCTAGCCTATCCCTTAACCTTTACCATCTAGTCATTACTTCTATTCTGGCACTGATGACATGTGCCAGACATGACATTTAGTGGGAAGGATGGGTTATCAGATCCTACTCATCAGCTCTGAGAAACTAGCTCCTCTTTTCTCTTCAACTGTTTTTATTAAAGCTGATCAATATAACCATTGTACATTTGAGAAATGAGATTAGACTTTGCTTTTTTCTCTCCTTCCCTTCAGTACTGCTTGTTTTTGTGCTTTATTTTAGTTTGTACAGGCAGCAGGTGTTCTTCAGCACTTAGTGTTTTTTCAGCACTTTGTAAATGAATTGATGATAGAATAATTTAAAATTTGGGATGTTGGTTGTATTAGAAAACATTCTCTTTAATACCAAACTTGATAAGATGCAGCAATTTTAGGAAGCTTCAGGAGTCTTTGCAGATTGATTGAGAATCATGGCAACTCCCACTGGTCCTCACATCCTCCCTGAAATTATGTGCTGGGATACATTGGGGTGCTATTTTATAAACTGGATAGCTGTAGGAGGAAGTTAGCAGATATGAGGGGGAGGAGCTTTACTTTTTCATTTCCATGTTTTATTGTACTTGGAAGGCACAGCTTTTTGAGAAAGAAGAGCAGGATCAGATTTTTGGTATCTTATCCAGTGCAGTCCCAGATGGATTAAATTTGTTCTTTGACCAAGCCATCTTGTCATAGTCATCTTCAAGGGTCTACTCTAGCTGCTAAGCACTTTTCAGTGTTGTATTGTACAATATTAATACACCAGTGGGAGAAAATAAATACAGCTGGCCCTCCACATTTGCGGTTGACTTTCATGGATTTGATTATTCGTGAGTTTCTCCACCCCTGCCCCCACAACATCAGGTGCTTTTTTTTACAGGGAAACCTTCCCTCTCAGCAGCACTGAGCAGGCCATGCAGCCCTTTAAAAACTTCTGGTCTTCCTGCTCCTCTTCCAGCCTGACTACTTGGCTGTCTAAGGATGGCTCACATCACAGTTTAAACCCTCTCCTGATGCACACCACACCCAAGGAAGGAGATGGACAAAAGAGATAAAGTATAGGGTCTGAACCCTGGGAGCCCACTGTCCCTACTGTTACCTTGAAAATTTGGGGGTCCAGAGGGACACCTCGATATACTCCAAGTGATGGGGAAAGTAAGCTCAACAGAGCACAAGCAATAGCAATGCAAGAGGCAGGGTAATCTAGCGAGATCTTTTACCCAGTTTTTACAAGGTCAGGCCCAGTCAGAAATCGCGCAAAAAGGTCCAATGAATGACTTTATTAAACAGTAAGAGCACTCATCAACGCAAACACTCACACACACATCCAAGAACTAAAGAGAAATAAAGAGTGGAAATAAGATAGAGGGGCTGTTGAAGGATTCATAGTTTGGGTGATACTGCACTTTTTCCTGAAGTCCTTGGTCCGGAAAGCAGCGAAAGAAAAGGAACTCAGCGAAGAGACGCTGAGGGGATCACGCAGCTATCAGGAGAGGGGAACGGTCAATTGGTATGAATGGGAAGTATCCAAAGAACTAGTCAAAAACGGGGACTGTAGAAAAATTTTTCCTTGAGGGCAGATCCTCTCCCAGGGAGAATAAAAGGGACAGCAGCGGAAAACAACTTCACACCAACATCTTCTTTGATATTGGAAGATAACAAGGTGTTACCCAAGTATCAGGATCTTCCACTGCTTTGGGTTGCGGTGTGAATTTATGTAGATGGATCTTGCCTGATAAGATTTTATTGCTTCCAGTGCCCAACTTTGTGGGAAAAACTCTTAATCTCTTCAAGTTGGCTCCTTAAAGGCTGAGGATCTTTTGTCCACTGTGGGTTGGCACAGCTTGAGGTCTCATGTGGCTACGTAACTAGAGAGTGGCCTAACCTGGTTCTTTTGATCATACAACAATTGTTGCCTACGTGCTCATTCGGGTGACCTCTCTGGTGGGTTAGATTAACTTTATATCAAAGTTGTAGACCCCAGGACAGGGTTTACCAAGGGGGGCAACACTACCATGCCTTCCTATGGACACAAACACATTTTGATATTTGTGGTTTTCCCACTTTTACAAGAGTCCTTCACCATTAACCCTAGTGAATATGAAGATTCAGCTGTATTAGACTCTCTAGGTCTGTATTTTTTATTTTCATGCATAATAAAGTTAGCAAATGCCTCCATGTGCCAAACGTGAATAAACCTATTTTTACTTACTAGGTGGTTAATGTCCTAAAATCTTTGCTGTCTAGTCTGGATGAAGTGAAAAAGCAGAGAGAGCAACTTGAAAATGATCTCAAGGCAGTAAACTTTGACATGACAACTAAATTCCTAACAGCACTTGCCCAGAATGGTGCTTTGAATGAAGAAGCCATTTCTGTCACTGAGTTGGATCGCCTTTATGGTGGTCTCACTCACAAAGTACAAGAGACCCTGAAAAAACAGGAGGAGCTGCTCAGCAACATTCAGGTATTTGCTATTCTTTATAGCATGTTTCATAGATCACAGTGAGTGTCTCGTGGTTTTTGGTTTAAGATTTTTGTGTCAACTAGAGGTTCAATCCCTGGAATGTAGAGCACAGATTTAGTGGATATTGCTCTGTACACAGTTTGAGGAGACATGGGCCAAGATCCAGTGGTGAACTCCTGTTATCCAACTTGTCCCTTTTCTCTCTTCCATTACAGGTCTCTCTGGCACCAAAACGTGCTGCAGAGGATTTCTTAGCCCTCTGAAGCAGGTTCTGGGAAGAACTGTGGTGCTGCTGGTGGTGGTGGTGGTGGTGGTGGTGGGGCTGCCTGAGCGGGGGGGTGTGTGTGTGCTGATTCTAGTGGCAGAAATGGGATCTAGTGGAAATACATCATTGGATCCCAACCATGACTTTTTAGCACTTTGGATAGTATGTATTTTGTACAATCTTCTCTTTCTGTTTTCCTGTTGGTAGAATTCACATCAGGAATTTTCTAAGATGAAACAATCAAATAATGAATCCAATTTAAGAGAAGAAGTTCTTAAGAACTTAGCTGTAGCCAATGACAACTTTGTGGAGCTTGTAGCCAACCTGAGAGAAGGCACTAAGGTATAGTAATATCGTATGTTTTATAAAGACCTATAGGATGAATAGTACTACTACAGGTTTATTTTATCCATGTTTTCTCCTTAAATACCTTCATCAAAGTAAGTTTTAACTAATATTGCAACTGTTCAGGTGCAGGTGGTACAAAAACCCACTTGATTAAATGCATGGTTCATATTTACAGAGTGTAGATCTTGCAACTATACATTCTGAAAATATCAAATGGATTACATTCCGTAGAACATAGTATTTTTACTGCTTTTTTCATGTTAAGTTAGCTGTAATAAAGGAACAGTTTTTAAGGGAGAGAAATTTTAATTAAAATTGGAGCAACGGCTAGATGTTTTGGACAAAAATCACTTCTGTGGTGATATATTGTCAGAGACAAGGAGATCTTAACACATTTGTGTTGGAATCTGGGGTTCCTCTAGCAAGGAAATAGGAAGATAAGGAACAAGGTAGCAGGGGGATTCTGGATAGCACAGTCTGACAACTGGTTGTATTGGGGCACGTTACTGTAATCATAACTTTCCAGGAAGTTGTTTTTCAATCTGGAGTTGGAGCTTAGAAGTATTGTATTAAAATTAATAGTGTTACTTCTAACTTTACTTTCTTTTGAGTGGTGAGGGAAAACAAGAATGGAAGTGTCACTGTTATTTAATTGTAAAAATATTGCTTGAGGACATCTTAGTGATTTAACCCAAACCGCACTTTTATAGTCTTGCCTGAGGCATGTTAGTAATGTGTTTCTGGCAAAAGCAGTGTGTTCTTGTGGAATAACACTAGTAATGTGTTACTACTTTGTTGTTAGTTTATACAAGTTAACATGTTGCCTTTGAGAAATGTTTCCATGCTCTTTCTGTAGGAAGTTGGAAAGAATGCTTTAAGCCCATTCATATGGTTCGTCCATGCAGCCTGGTATTGCCTACTTCTGTGGCAGTGCCTCTTGTTTGTAGAGAACATACCACTTTTATCTTGATCCTTCCAATTATGAGGGTGCAAGAGATTGAGTCAAGGAACTTTTGAATGTAAAGCATGTGCCTTATTACTGACCTGTGGCCCATCTCATCCATGGTCATGGTATTGAACAAAGAATGAGATTACTTGCCCCAGGGGTTTTGCAATCTAGAAAGCAACACAAGGGATGGAACAGAAGAAAATGAAGACAGAATAAGCAAGAAGGATGTTTGATTATTGCAGTTGTCTTAGATATAATACAATATAAAGACTTAAGGGGCTATGCAAAAAGTTTAAAAATACACAGATTTTGTAGTCCGTTTTCTCCCTCGTGAAAACATTACATATGCCAGTACTCAATATTCAGTTATAAAGTTTTCTTACAGATGAAAATTCACTGTTTTCTCTCTTAGTTTTACAATGAACTAACTGAAATTCTTCTGAAGTTCCAAAACAAATGCAGCGACATTGTATTTGCGCGCAAAACAGAAAGAGATGAACTTCTGAAGTAAGTTCAATATTTTAGTGTTAGAGAATATACTTCATGTTAAATGTTTTGGTTAACTGATTTTGTGATAGGAGTGTATTGTAGTTGAAAGATATAAGTACTTGCAAGTAACCCTCTGAGGCAGTGCTGGCACTTTTCCCTTGCCACGGAATGATCCTTGACATCCATGGGTCGTATCAGAATCAATAATTTTGGCCCCAAAACCTGCCCTCAACTTATACATGAGGTCAATTTATACACAAGTATGTACGGTATATATACATGCATTTACTTCAGCCAGTAAACCTCAATAGAGTGCATTCAGAGTCAGGTGAGAAATTTGCTTGATCTGTGGAGCATGCGTCTGCTTCTACCTGAATTCTCTCTGCAGCCTTCTGTGAACCCCTGCCCCAGCCATTCTTGAGAATTGGGCAATCCTGTGGAATGGCTGCAATGCAGGAAGGAGGAGCAGATTAATTACAGCTCCGTTTCTTTAGTGGAAGGGACACTTCAGACAATCTCTGGCCTGTGCCTAGAGCATAGCTTTAGCATTGTAAAGAAAATATAATATAATATAATATAATATAATATAATATAATATAATATAATATAATATAATATAATATAATACATAGTTTTCTTAAAATATCATTGGATTCAAACGGTTCCTTTAAATTAGGCCTGATGTATGAAGCTTTGTCTAGGTAAAGTTTAGTGTAATTACAGAAGTAATTTGGCCACTTACTTGATTTTTCCCTTTTGGTATCAGCTTAGGAATAGGTTCAATAGATGTTAATTTGGCAAAAGGATGTTGCAAGAATCCATACTATGCTTCACATTTTTGAAATATTTTCCTTTTAAGAGACTTGCAACAAAGTATTGCTAGAGAACCAAGTGCTCCTTCTTTTCCTTCTGTGCCTGCGTATCAAACGGGTCCTGCTGGAGGGAACAAACCTCCTGCATCATCTGTTCCAACTCCTGCCCCCAGAACCAGTGTGGTAAGCAAAGCAACAGTATAAACTAATCTATGGTAACAGCAGCAGTATTCTTGTTCCCATTTCATTATGTGAGAAAAGCTTGATTTATTGAAGTGTTACAGCACCCGTAGAATTTGTTAAATGAGACAAGGCTCTCTGTGGCAGGTACCATGGCAACTTGACACTTGTTTTTGTTTCTCCTTGTCTTCCTATTGTAATATTTGAGAACTGTGAATGTGATGAATGTCAACTATAGTGAACAGAATTCTACTTGACTTCTATCCTTGGTTCTGCCTAATTGCACTTTCTTATATAGTCCAATAAACCACAGCCACCTGCACGTCCTCCCCCTCCGGTGATTTCTGCTGCAAATACACTCACTACTTCTGGACCAGCAACTGTTGGGACAGCAGCCTCTTCAGCTAGTTCTGCCACTAGCACGGCACCTTCACAGGCTCAAGGACCACCTTATCCAACATACCCAGCGTACCCTGGGTAAGTGAGCTAGCAGATACATAGAGTATAGATAAGAAAACTCTTAGTTTAGTGCTGTTATTTCTCAATAACTGAACTTCTATTAGAAAAAGATTGGAAATACCGCTTTCATGATTGTGCTCAGGTTCATTGAAAGGTGTATTCATATATCTTTCTAAGCAGTATTGGTAAAGAATGCGATTTAGAGAAGTAAGCAGGATCGGCAACATTGTATCCTAACCTCTTAACAATGACGCTTCAGTTCAGATTTCCAGTCAACCATGGATGGTATAAGCAGTATGCCAGTATACCATCCAGGAAGTATACTATACCAGTATACTTCCTGGATGGTATAAGCAGTAATGAGCAAGCTTGGGGTTGGAGTTGGGCTACATTCTTCCACAGGATCACAAGAAGCTGAATCCTACCAGCAAATTTGTTTCTGTGCCGCCAAAACCTGCACAATTTCTATAACTGTGGAATGAGTATGCACCTTGTTTTTAGAAAGGGCGTGCTGTTGGGAATTTAGTTCTACTGTGCAAAAAATGTGCATGCTCCCTGTATACCTTGTTTTCAAAAGAAATTTTTATTGATTCCTTCAATTTAGATAAATTGAATTTAAAAGTTCTTAGCTTTGGCTGTATCCTGCCTATTGTATTTCAAGAAGTGGAGTGGTTTTTATGTTAATTCTTGATTGGATTAGGCGTTTGATCTATTCACAATATTGTGCCCAGTGAACTTGTTTTAAGAGTTGCTCATAGTACTATGCCTGCTGAGGTCTAGATAGTAACAATGAGTTCATTGTGTTTGGATTTTAAAACATGTTTGAATTCTAAAACTTAAAGAAATTTGTGGAAGAAAAGTTTTATATCCTTTTTTCCACCTTGTAGCCCAAAGAAGGTTTACCAGAATTTGGGAAGGTTTCCTGTGTTGTTGTTTGCCCATAAGTCATTTCCAACTTAATGGTATCCCAGAAGTGATCCTATCGTGGAGTTTTCTGGGGCTGAAGAGTATGGTGCACCCATGGTCACCTAGTGGGTTTCCATGGCTAAGCGGGGAATTGAATCCTGGTCTCCAATGCCATAGTTCAAACCACTGCATCACACTGGCTCTAAGATGAGCAGCAGAGGGAGCTATTTAATAATAATAATAATAATAATAAAAATAAAAATTATTTCTATCCCACCTCTCCACATGGATCGAGGCGGTGAACAACATGAAATACATTATACATTAAAATACATTAACAGACCTTAAAAACATACCCAATCCTCCCCACCCACCAGCGCATCTAAACCAACCCCTTAAAACACACAGCAATTAACAGTCCATCAATTACTATTAGCAAAGCAGCAAGACAGTTGATGGGAGGCGATGGAAATGCTAGTCTTGGAAGGCCTGTCGGAAGAGATCAGTCTTGACTGCTTTTTTAAGGCTGTCAGGACTGGCAATATGCTGGGTCTCCTCTGGCAGGCCATTCCATAACTTGGGAGCGATAGAAGAAAAGGTCCTCTGGGTAACCGCAGCCAACCTAGTTCTGACTGGCTGCAGTAAATTCCTCCCAGAGGACCTTAATGTGTGGGGCGGATTATATGGGAGAAGGCGATCCTGCAGGTAGGCTGGCCCCAAGCCATGAAGGGCTTTAAAGAGAATAATCAACACCTTGTACTGTACCCAGAAACTGATAGGCAGCCAAAGAAGGGACTTTAAAATTGGTGTTATATGGTCAGTTTTAGGTCTACCGGTGACCAATCTTGCTGCCATACTCTGAACTAATTGAAGTTTCCAGACTAAGCTCATGGGTAGCCCTATGTAGAGCGCATTGCAGAAGTTGAACCGTGAAGGTACCAGCATGTGCACCACTGTTTTTAGGTGTTTAGGTATTAGGTGTTTAGGTATTTAGGATACCTTTGGATCCCAGGATGATTTGGGGCAATTCACCCATTCCAACAGTCCTCTTTATCCCCATCCCACATTGTTCAGGAGAGCCTTGTTGGCTCTGTCTGTAAGCTTTCCATTTTACTACAGGAATAGGGGAGGACTTTCTATTCAGGAATTCCCTAAAGTAAAACTGAAACTTGTATTTCTTTTAGTGCAGACATCTTCCCTATGTAGGCATGTTAATTCAGTTTGGCTTAGATCCAGGCTGTCTGTCCCTATATGAACCTATCAGTGTCTTAAGATCCTGGGGTAGGGCTTCCTCCTGCTCCTGCCACTGTCGCAGGCCTGCGTGGGGAGGACACAGAAAGGCTTTCTAGTAGCTTGTCCTAGGTGTTACACCTTTTTAAATTACTGAGATTTTAATGGTATCTTGTCTTGTTTTTAACTGAATCTTCTTTTAGCTGTGTAATATGATCAGAAGATTTTAAGACACTACTGTATCAGAGTTCGGGAGAAAACTTTCTATGAAGGAAGCTTGATGGGTGGGACGACAAGTGTATCTTATAGAGAGCCTGCTTTAAAGAGGCTGTGTGCTGCAGATTCTTAACTTGTGTCCTTTGCCATGTTTTTCTTTCCACAGATACTGCCAGATGCCTTTACCAATGGGCTACAATCCTTACATGTATGGTCAGTACAATCTGCCATACTCACCTTCACCCATGTACCAAAATCCTGGACAAGCACCATACCCAGGACCTCAGCAGCCTGGCTATCCTTATCCACAGCAGCCCTATTATCCACAGCAATAACATATCTGTGAAAAAGCACTGCTTGTTATAACTAAGAGAAACTTGCAATAAGCATACTAAATCTTTAGTTCCAATTAGTGTACCTCTGTATTGAATACAGTCTGTAACTTTTTTCTCTGGTTAAATACTCCAAAATGCTCTGTACTTCCAGCTGAATTCTTGTTCGCATTAGACTGCTTGAGAGAGTAACAGGTTCCTGAAATACTGTATGGACAGAATTGGATCACAGCAAAGTTTAGTTGTACGTAAACTACATTGAAACTAGCCCAGAATGCCTTTTTAGAAAGTGGCTTACTATTTTAAAACAGTAAATGGGAAGATGGGGATGAAAGGCAAAACAATACAAGCACTGGGTCTAATGGAGTCTACAAGATTAAATAGGATTTTCCTCTATATTATGTTGGTTTGTATTCTGGGTTTGAGTTTAGCTACCAATACGTTTGTTCAATAATCAAAGCATTGTAAATTGTAAGTGTAAAAGAAATTGCATAGGGCAGTTTGAAAAGAAGTTAACACTAGATATTTTTGTTACCCTGTAACCAGTGTATGTTTTCGACGTTTAAGCGCGTTCTTTGACACTGGGGTTTGAAGCTGAAGTTTCTACTAAATGGTCCAGGTTGATTGTTCTTAAGTTCTTGTAATATAAAAACAAGTCCATAAATCAAGATGTTGTTATCCTAGAATGGAGAAAAAAAATAAATCAACATATTTTTATTGAATCTTTCAGAGGACTAGCTTTTGAGTTCTAAGGCATTCATCAGGGATGAGTTGCAACACATGCTATTAAGTTTGCTATATATGCCTCTGGCTGGCAAGTAAAAGATCCAACATTTATTTTGATATATTGTTCCTGGTTTATTTAATGGCGTCAGTCTCTTTGAAGTGCTAAAGAATCCAGTTGCTGTCTTCAACATCTTCATCCTACCTCATTGTGTGTGCCTGTGTTGTGTAAACAAGGATAACTAATCCCTTGCAGTCTGCCTTTCCTGGTTTCTCAGCAGGAAGCTTTGAGCTACAAAGATGATAAAAATAAAAGTCATTTCATTAAGCATGTAGTTCAGTTTTGAAAGTTTGGAGTAGTGTGAGTACATCTTACTGCCCTACTAAGTACATATAATAACTAATTTGTGTGGAATCTCTGTCCCTTTAGTCAAATCCATGATTAATTTTTTTTTTTTGCTTGTAGTATATTTGCCATTTCAGTAGCAAGAATATTTAAGTTGAAAAATGTGACAGATCTTTGAGACATAATCTCAGTTAGAACTTGAAAAACCAGGCTTTATATCAGAGGTGGGTGGAGTGCAGACCAGGGACTCCATATGCTATCAGTCGCTTGCCCACCATGCTTCGCTACATTTGATAGTTGCCTGCATCAGATTTAAAATATTGGTATTTCCGTTACCCTCAGAGGTCAATGCAAGGTGAAGGGTTGGTGTCCAACTCTGTTGATCATTTCATAAAACAGAGAAAGGGAGACCATGTTCCTATAAATTTTTATGTTTTTTCTCTGTGGATAGTTCACATTGCAAGTTAACTTCTCTGGCAAAATCCATGTTCTGCGTGGTTCCATGTTCTCAATATACTAATTGTTTATGTTTAACATGAGTCCTATTCTCTGTTGCTTGCCAAATTTGTACCCAGAAGCTGGAAGTAAAATAGTAGTAAGATCTTTATGAAGTAAGTTATCATTGGACTTAACAAAGATAGTCAAAAAGGCTAATTCAGATTCCATACTTCACTTTATGAGTCTGCTGGTATTTCCTGGTCCTCAGAGCTGCTCTTAATTTTCTCTCCTTATTTTAGAATTCATCTTCATGATTATAAACTAAGCAAATATTCTATGTAGGCAAAATTATTGGTAACCTGTGTTCTGCGCAGTATCAGAGGGCAGCTATTTCTCAGTATGCTAAAGTTTAATGTTGCCATAAGATAAGAAAGTTCTCCACTAGAGGGCAATGTGAAATCAGTAAGTGGAGGAAGTGTGAACATTGTAGGCTCTTCCAGAAAGTTATTTAATATACCCACTACTGTTCTTACATAACAAAGGTAAATCAGACTTATGGAATAGAAAACCACCTAGCAGCACAGAACAACTCCAGAACTGAAGCAAATTAAAAATCAGAGAATCCTTAATTTGATGCTACAGGAAATTTAATTTACTACCTGGTGAGCCTTGACAGGTAAGGAGGTCCAGAACTTAGAGTGAGTTGGTTGTGGCACCATGATCTCTGCCCACTGTGGATGGCCAGGTGGAGAAAGGCCTGTGAGGTACATAAAAAATTTGAAAAAGTTCTTTTAGAACAAGGTGCTTCCAGGGTGTGTTAGAGCTCTGGAGAAGCAGCAGCACTTTTGAAAACATAGCTCATCAATTTTAAAATACAACTATGTTCCCCATGTCCGATCCCATTCTATAATCTAGCTGTGTTTTGAACTGCAGTAAGTTTGTTAACAGCCTTCTAGAACAGGGCTAGAAAAAATGTGGCCCTGCAGCTGCATAGCTTTCAACAATATTTTTGTGTTCTTTCCTGGTAAGAGTGCGAGAGAGTTTCTATTCTAGGAAAAGAAATTAATGTTTTAAACATTTTGCAGAGTCTCTTTGCGCTATTTAACCTCAACAAATACCCATTTTTCGAAACTAAGAGTGGACTGCTGGCTACTTCCAGGTTTTGGAGAGGGTATTTACGGCAATCTGTGACCCCTTAGAGATGTTAAGAGGCCTGAAGATGATTCTTGGCACTACTGCAGTTGTCAACCCCATTCTAAAACAAACTCTTGGTGTAATGCATCCCTAGCCATATCAACTGATGAAAAATACTTTGTTAATGGTCACCTCAGTTTCCAGTGACAAGGGCATACCTGAGAGTGCAATTTCAAATAAGGTAACATTTCAGTGGACATTACTTGCTTTGAAACGGTTCAAGACATTTTTGGAAGGTCTCTTTAATAGTCCTACAGTATTAATTTATGGAATAAGACCAGTGCAGACAACTCTTGGAGTTGGAGTTGCCCACTGAAGAGTTTAGTGCATAGAGTTCATCCACTTTTTGGATGTAGAAGACTCATATTTGAAACACAATGGACAAAAACAATCTCTCTTTCACACACACAGACAGGCGGACAGAATGTTAGTTGGGCAGTTCCCAGCTATTATTGTTTAAAAGCAATCCCAAAGGCTGAAAAGAACTACAATGAGTCAGATATGATGCTGATGCTGAATGCTATCAGCCTACAGAAGTGGACCACAGAATTACTTCAGTGCTAAGAATTTTGATTTCTGTGGCTGACATGGATAAGCAGTTCCATATACATTTGATTACATTTTGTGTTCCAAGCATAATGAGAACTAACCTATTATACGGTAAACTCATGAGATACTCTTTTCTGAAGCTCACTCTTTTAGAATAAAGGGCAAATTTCTTTTGAATGTCATTTTTTTGCAGAGGGCAGAGTGGGTTCCTATGTTTAGAAGTCTGATGTACTGTGTGATTCTGCTGTACGTATAAATAACAAACTAGGGTTTGAAGGAACAAGTCCATTTAATCTAGCTACTTGATCTAAATGGGATGTAAGATCTCTCTGGAAAAGGTCTGGGCAATTACTGCGAGTTTGGGGATCACTTTTGTGGGCCTGATTCTTCTGAGGGCTGCATGAACTACTGAAAATATAAGACAACTCGCTTCTGAAGTGGCTGGAACTCCACTTCTAGTTCTCAGAAATGTTTTTTTTTCCTCCCAAAGTTAACAGGGAGGCCTTGCAACCTATTTAAAAGAAACTTGTTGCGCTTGCTTGAGGAATATGGTTCCAAGACCTAAAGTTCAAGTAGTTAACAAAAAGCTAGCAGTTAAGTTGATGATATATTAGTAAAGAGAACATTGGTATTACTTTCTAGTTAATCATTACATTTCAGCCCTCCAGCTCCTGCTTGCTTAATGGACCAATTTGGTAGAGCCATATATCCAGGGAGAGTCAGCGTAGTGTAGTGGTTTTGAATGTTAGACTACAACTCTGGAGACTAGGGTTTGAATGCCTGTTTGGCCATGGAAGCCCACTGGGTGACTTTGGGCAAGTCACACTTTTACAGCCTCTGAGAAGGACAAGGACAACTCCCTTCTGAACAAGTACTGCCAAGAAAATCCCATGATAGATTTGCCTTAGGGTTGTTAAATCAGAAACAACTTGAAAGCACACAACAACAACAACATGACCATTCTTGCCCAACCTGATGCTCTTTTGTTATGTTGTCAAACATCTGGAAGTCACCAGACTGGGCATGTGTATGCTAGAAAGGTGTATGTCACATACCAGGAGGCAATGTATATGTCAGAGATTCTGATTAGATTAAGGAATGTGTTTAATAAAACACAGCTGAATGTCTCAAATAACACACAACTTGGCGCCACAAGCTGCAAATTGGACATTTGCAACACAGCAGATAAGGGACATTCCATTTATCAAGTGATTATCAACTCAAGCACTGATCTGTTAACAAGATTACAGATTTCAAGTATTTTCAGCTTCTATGCTTTATTGTGAGAGTTCCACCCGAATGCTAATGATTTCAAAGGAATATAAAAAGGTAGAAGGAAAAGGGGAAAAAGGGAATGTAGCAGCATCTTTAAGACTGATTTTTATTTGAGCATGAGCTTTTGTGGATATTAACATCTTCAGATGCATTACAGAGTGATAGAAAACATCTTTACGCGCGCGCACACACACACACACACACACACACACAAACAGTAGTGGGAATGGGATAGTGTTACCCTGTTTTCTGGGAGTCCGGGGAGGGACACCAAAATGTGCTCAACTATAGGTGGGGAAAATTAGCTCAGAGCACTGCTTTAGCGTTACGAGAGGCAAGGGTAACTTAGCAGGATCTTGTAACCCAGTGTTTACGGGGTCAGGCCAAGTCAAGGAGCAGACCGATTTGAAAGCAATGAATGACCTTTGAAAATAGTGAATGATCTTTATTAAATACAGGCACACAATGTAAGCAACACAAGCACACAGATAACTAAGGAAAATAAAGGTGTAACATAGCGGGATTTTCAGAGGAATAGTTGGTTTGGGTGATACGACACCCGTTCCTGAAGCCTGGAAGAAGATAGCGATGCTGGGGTTCGGGGTGTCTCAGCACGTGGGGCTGAGGGGAAGCTCGCCAAGCAATGTGGCAGCAAGGCGGTCTGGAACTCGGGAGCGATCCAAGGAAGGTCTCAGAATCAGGTTTTTATAGGGAGAAGTGTGACTGCAGGCTATGCCTTACTTGGGGACAACAATGAGTTTTGGATGCGAGAGAATGTCTCCGAAAGGTCACAATTTAGCATGATGGAATCAGAGCTGAATTAACAATGGTGTAGCCAGTATGTAAATACGCAACGCCTGCTCAGGGCAGGGAGTCCTTTGTAAACAGCGTGCATACATAATGTGGTGTTTGCCGGGGAGGTCCCTGAAGCTGCGATCTGGCTATTTCTGGCGTGCCTGTATTGTTTGAGAATATTTCAGCAGTTAAGTGCCGAGCCTGGTTTCATGCTTGTGTGGGGGCCTCACAAACACGTGGAGAAGGGTGGTAAATAAGGCCGAATTATGATATCAAAGGATATCTTTATGCTATCGCCAAAGGAGGCCTAAACTGCAGTAACAATAGGATGTAATAGATTCAGAAAGATGCAATTCATGTTTTTTGCTCTAAAAATTTTAAAAGGTCTGGGTGAAGTGATGCAGTTTTTTTTCCTTTTTTTTGAAAATGTAAATAGTTAACCTTGCTAGGGGCATTCTCTTGACAGTAGGGCCAAACCCTACCACATTCAAGAGAAATATATAGAGGGCTCCCAAGAAGTGTTTGAGTTGATACTGTTTTGTTTTGTTTTTTCATTCTGCTGAGATCTGAGCAGATGAATGGGCAGTGAGAAGTTTTTATATTTCATTTCCAACAGCCATTTCCCCAAATGCTTTGTACCAAATGTGTTGAAAGTCTCAGCAGAGGCAGAGAATTTTGTGAAAGAATAGAGGTTTCTTTTTTTTAAGTAGTAAAAGGGTCAACAGCAAAGCAGGAGGGGTGTATGGACAGCAATTCAAAATGTGAGTGGCTGATTTCACACAAAAGAAGAGTTAAAAAAAAATCAAGAGGAGCAAACCAACTTAAAAAGCTGCAATGTTGAAGGCAGTATTCAACCCAGGTAGAATATGACTTTATTTCAGAAACCTGTCAAGTCGCACTTATCTGGCATGAACTTGCTAACAAGAAAGTAGTGTTCACCTCTTATGAATAAGATCTTATTTAACACTTTCCACCCACTATAAACTGTTTGTTCTTCATATTTCTTCCAGCGATGAACTGCAAAGGAGGTGTGTATTTTCCTAGGAGGAAAAAATTAAGTGCATGAGAAACTGGGCAAGTTGTGAAGGATATTGTTTTTTCTCCAGCTCAATAAAACTGGGTCAAAATAAGTAAAGGGAACAGAGTTTGACCAGAGTTTGCAAGACTGGAGTAGGGCTGTTAATACCGGGATCTCTTGAAAGTCTCTCATTCACGAGGTCACCATAAATTGAAACTGACTTGATGGCAAATAACAATAAAAGGCAGAGAAGCAGAATACGATGTGTGTGTTTAGTAATTCCTTGCGTTGGTTTGATTCAGTGATTTCCCTCGATGTAGAGTGGTAGTCAGCATCTAGTACAGGTCTGATGGATGTCTGCTTCATACAGCTGAGAAGACCCATGTTCCAGATTGCAGGATATTCTCATGTAGTTAGATAAATGTGTGAATCTCTTCTAATTCTACCTTTCAAAACAACTCGAAGAGTCAAGCGGTGATCATGTGGCAGCAACACTAACCATATTAGTATTCTTGATAATGCTACAGCTAGATGGCCTTGCAGTCTTCATCATTACTTCTGTTTACTTTGTAGAATCTACCCAAAGAAAGAAATTAATTTTCAGTATTGGTCCAGCTGTGAAACATGCAAAGAAATACTAAGTGTGTTCCCGAGAACAAGGGGGCTTTTCATTTTGTTGTGTTCATCTAGCCAACACATAGCTGGAATGTAAGATGAACCTTCTTGGTATGAAGTAGATCATTGGTATATTTTGAGCCGTTGGAAAAAAAAAACAACTTTGCAAAACATGCAAAACAGCTCCTAATTGCTGCAAGATGAAGTTGCTGTCTAAAGGCAGTACTGCAGGCAAGGGTTCAAAATTCACCAATGATAGCCATAAAGTGTGTCTTGGTAGGCTTGATCTCCAATAGACCAGTAGACCACAATGACCCTTTGAAACTTGTGCTCTCAATTTACATCCCAAAATACTGAAAATTTTTCAGATGCTTGTGGCATTTAAAAGGGCTAATAAAGTTGTGAGTTATAATGAATTGGAGGCCATTGTCCTGTATTGTGAGAGCCTATATCAGTATAAAGCTGCCATCTTACTCATTAGTGGGGATTATTGAACACGAAGGAAGAAGAGCCTTGCTAGATCAGACCAAAGGTCTGGCTGATCCAGCATCCTATTTTTCACGGTTATCAAGAAGATGCCTTTGGAATGCCTGCAAGCTGGATATTAGCACATAGTTCAACTGGTTAGGTGTGGCTTATGTCTAGGATTGTGCTTCGATTGTGTTACTCTTTCAAATGTTGTTAAATCCTGAGGGCTGCCCCCCCCCAAGGCTATTTGACTTAAGTGAAATGTTGAATCCTATTTTTATATGATTACTAGTTTGGGTTCATTCCAATTTATCATTGCTTTCAGATGCACACTTAATCGTCTGGTAATTTTTTACATGACTATTTTTTAAAAATGAATTTTCCACATTCTTCTCTCTTGTAATTGCAAAAAAGAGTGTGATAGTTTCCTAGGAGTGATGGATGAACACTAGATGTCAGCAAAAGAAAACAAATCAGCTGTTTCTTTGAAACCCCAACATGTTTTCTGCTGTGAATCCTTTATATTCCTGAGGCATCGTTAACTTGTGTGGAAAATTATGAAAGACATTGGTGAGGGTCAAAAGGAAATGATACTTAAGGAAGAATACTAAAGTACAGAGAAGCTATAAAAGCAAAGTTTGGGGAAGATATTGAAGACACCTTTATGTCCTCTGTAAATCAGCATAAGATACTTAAGAGAGCGCTTGCTTTCTGCAGCAATGTTAAATGTGGGGAACTGCAGAGGCTCTTGGCTTTATCTGCAGGATTCCAAATCAATACAACAAATAATGTTGCTGGGCCTTGAAGAAGAGTTATTGGCACGCTTCAAATGGTTTGCCATTTGAAGGGTGCCATCACAACAACCTTATGAGGTAGGCTAGGCTAAGAGGTAACAAGATCACCAAGGGAACTCCATGGCTTAGAAAACTCAAGTCTTCATGGTTGAAGTTGAACACTCAACCCATTGTACCACAGGTGGGCAACCATGGCCCTGCAGATGTTTTTGGATTTCAATTCATTGCAGTCTTTGTTGTGAACCACTCATTGTTAGTTATGCTGGAGTTGTAGACCAAATCCAATTGTTACAGGGTAACAGTTACTTACCGCTATACTACACCATACTGCAGCGTTGGGAATCATATGGCCCTGACATGTTGAACTCCAACTCCCAGCATTCTTCACTACTGGTTTTACTAGCTAGCACTGCTGGGACTGTTAGAATTAGCAAACTTTGCACACCTATACTAATTGCATGTTTACTGACTTTGTGTTTGTTTGTTTTTCCACACTCACTGACTTCCTGCATAGTCGTTATCTCTTCCTTCTCTCTCCTGCATGAGACCATGCGTTTGATTATGAACAGGTAAGAAGTAAAGCAAGTTTTATATGTTTTACAAAGAAGCTGACACTTTCTTTCTTTCTGCTAGACTGTGTGTGTGTTGGCAGGAGGTATGGGACTGATTCTGATTCTGCCTCGCTAGTTTTGATTACTCTGCTTGTGAGATCCAGTATTCTTTCTTGAATTTCTCAAGAGGGACTTGCAGTCCAATTACAAGGGGTCATGATTCCTTCACTTGTCAAACTGTTATCTGAAAACGAAATACAATACTGTAGCAGTAGATTTTCAATCCCTATTAGCCAGTTTACTCAATTATGCAGTATATACCATATTTTAGTCTGTTCATTATCTGAAATTCCTTGATAATACAGTTGATTCTTTTTAACAAAGGCAGTCACTAACAATCCACTGCCACATCTAGGTGCATTGGATACTAAAACAACAAAAGTACCAACTTGTCCAGGTGGTTTAATGTGTTTTGCCAAGAAATGCTCAATTCCTCAACCTGTTTCAATTACGCAGATTAAACATGCTTTGTGTATATTCTCTGGCTTTGTTTTGTGCTGGGGAAGAACACGCAGCCATGGAATGCACTAAAGTCCTATACCCAGACTTAGAAAATCTGAGATCAGAGTAGTAAACTGAAGATGATAGCAGTCAAAGCCTACAAGCATTGAAGGTGAGCTTCAGAGCTACCAGGAGTAGAGATGTTATTGGAGATGGGGGAGAAGACAGCTGAGATGGCCAGGAAGCTGCTTTCTACCTCCTACTAATGCCTCCCGTGCTTTCATGGGATGGTGGCATAGACTCTCCCCTGATCATAGTGATAACACATATAAATGCTGCTGCTTGACTGCAATTCCCATTTCCCTTAGCCAGTATAACCAATGGTTAGGAATTACAGGAACTGTTGGCAACAATATTCTGAAGGTAACAAGTTGCCCAGCCAATAGATAAATTCAGATTTGCAGTGCAATTAACTATTAACAGATAAACTTCACAGGGGGTAGTTTGCAATAAATAGCAGGCTCTCGTTACTTGTTCATTGTGTGTGTGTGACAGTGCTCAGATAATTGAGAAAGGGGAGCAGAAGTAGTGGGTCCTTTCAAAAGCCCCACTCACTGTTTTCTCATTTTCTGTTAATTCCTGTTCACCATAACCTTCTGAAGCCAGTAGCTAAAGGCCTTCTCACAAAAGGGAACGGGGCCCAACAATCAGACTTTCTCCTTTCCCAGCAATCCCTTCCAAGCACTGGATGGCTGTTGCAGCTGTTCCACTGCATTGGAGGCTTCCTCCTCATGCATCCTCATTCTCAACAGCAGCATTGTTTAATGAATGGCTGGAGAATTTTTGGTTGTCCAGATGTTCAGTTGCAGTCATCCCTTTCTGGAATAGCTTATTTCAATGGATTATGGGTGTTGCAATCCAGCAGAATGGGGAGGCTCCCAGTCCTGTCGTTTCTTAAAATAATGTTTTGTTGCAAGTTTTTCAAAATACAATAAAAATTATAGCTAATTTGGAAAAAGAAAAGAAGGAAAGAAAGAAAAAGACAAAAGGAAGAAAGTAAAGTAAGATATAAAAAGAAATATAGATGAGAAGAAAATGTGTCTTCCAACTTTTCAGCAGTTATACACACATGTCATGTAATAAGTCCTCTCTCTCCAAAACGATATCATTCACTTTTCAGATAACCAAATCTTACAAATGTTAAAACCAAATATTACCAATTAATTTTCGTTTTCTTTTTTCTGCAAATGTCTATGAGGGGATCCAATCTTTCCCCAGTCTTTTAGGAATATCTCTAATGATTTTTCTCTAGTCAAGCCGGATAATGTGTCAATTTCATCTAGATCAGTTAGTTTCAGCAACCATTCCTCCCTAGGTAGTGTTGGTTTCTTCCATCCTTGTGCATCTTGGTGCCGTGATCATACATTGAAATAATCTGCCATGGGTCTTTTCTAACTGTTCATCTGTAAGTTCTCAAAGAAAAAATTCTGGTTTTGATTGAATTCTAAATTTTAAAATTCTCTACATTGAAGTATGTATTTGAACCCAGAACCTTTTAACCTTCTTTTTGTTCCCATTTCCAACGTACATTCAAAACATTGTAGATAATTTCTTTGTTGCCATGCACCAAATGATCCATCTTTTTGCAAAAATTCCCTTTAAAATCATAATATAATGTAAATTTCAACCCCTTTAACAAAAGTTTGTATACTTTACCAGTTGCATATGCTTCATATGTACACACTTGCAATTCAAACTTTGATTTTTTTTGTTCAAAGCCATAATTCTTTTTGTCCATCTTAAATTTTAAAATAATTGTCAATAGGAAAATCATTAAAACTTTATCCCTCTGTAGATAATTGCTCCTTTGATTTCATTTTCTATTCTCTTGCTAATTCTCTAAGGGATCTAGATAGGTTCACCACTTTTCTTTGCCTGTTATTTCTTTTCTATAATGCATTTGTTTGTGCTGAGACCCATGAAGGCATTTTCTGGCACAACCTGAGTTTGTATTGTTTCACATTCTTAACAAAGCACATCTCACACAATGATTACTAAAATATAGTTTCTTCCTTATTTTCTCATACCATAAATATGCATACCACTCAATTCTCAGGTCCTCCCCTTCCAATTCTGATAGTCTTTTATTTCTCTGCACTGTCCCTTCTTTTAACCAAACCACAAAACAGGCTGCAAAATATTTCAGATCAGGTAAATCCAGTCCTCTTATTTCCTTTGTCTTGAGGCTTTAAGATATTTCCTGTATTTTCCTGGTTGTTGCAAAGCAAGCATTGCAGAGAAGTTTCTTCCCATCTAAGAGGGGAGCTGGCCTTTGAAAACCAATATGACAAGACCAGCACAAGGAAAGGTATTTGCAAGTTAATTGCCTTTCACTGCAGCCTTTTAAGATTTGAAGCAATTGCAGAAGTAAAACTTCTCCATTTCCATGCTGTGGAAAACTTCACCTTGATTTCTTTAGGCAAGGATGCTGCCAAAAGCATGAGGGACACCGTGAGTAAAAAACAGTTAGCAAACTTCCTTTTGTTGCTGTTATTGCTCTTTGCTATCAAGTTGAATTTCATTTATGGCAGAGATCTTCATTAGCCTAGGAAGAGATCGTCATAGGAATAAAAACTATAATCTTTATTGATTTTATTACTGTGTATTTTTAATCAACTCCCCAGCACCAGAACTTCTCAAGAGTGGTTCACATGCAGTTGATTTTAGAAGACCTATAGATTCAAAAGACATAAGCCAAAGGAAAAAGGATATGTGAAGGAAAGAGGAAAAGTGAATCAAAATGAATGTGCCTCCTCCGTTATCTTCACTATTAATAAGTTATGTTATTGAAACTGCTTATTTAAGCCCACTTCATTCCAGGACTAAAATTCCTGCAGCCTGGTTCTGAATATCATACTAAACCTTAACTCCCATTGAATTCAAATGGAACTCATTCTAAAATAAATGGGGATAGGGCTTCTGCAGCCCTTACTGCAATTGTGTGCAGGCAGCTCCACACAGCAAGGAATTTATGTTCAATATTCCACCAAAGACATATAGGAATATTTACCACATCCCCATAACTCCTCCATTTGGGCCAGTTTAGTGATGTGGTGAATGAAACTCATCTAAACTGCAGGTGCTGTCCACAAAAGACACTTTGAAGCAGCCTTAGAGCTGTTGCCCTATGTTAAAAGCACTATGTTCATTAACTGTTCTTAGGTCTGCACATTAAGGAACTGCCACACTTTTTCTGTCAGGGCTTTTGAGCATTTAATAGATATGTGATAGGTAGAACTTCAGTAGGTAAAGTACAAGATTTGCCTGTTGGACAAAGATGCTGCCAAATTTCTGCTTATGTAGTTCATAGCTCAGTGGTTCTTGTGGTGGTAGTGGGGGAAGCAGTAGCTCTAGGAACCACATGAGTGAACATTCCCTAGGACAGGGTTGGAGAAGGTGTTCTCCTCCAGATGTTGGAAGAATGGAGAGAGAGTGAAATCTGATCTAAGGATGTCTGTCTGTTAAATATAAGAGAGAACACTTGAGATTTGTGGTTTTCAAACTCTGGTTCTTCAAATGTTTGTGACTCTAACTCCCAGAATTCCTGAGCATTGGTCATATGGGCTGGGACTAAAATATTTGGAGGACCAGAGGTTGAGAACCACTCCTCTGGATACTTTCTTTCCATTTCTATTGCCCGCTGTAGGTAAATAGTTGCTTGTGCAAGTATTGTTGCACCTCCAAAGTTCCAGTGCCACACACATTCATTTGTAGCCAGCCTAAGTTGGGTATATTTGATGACTTAATAAAATGCATAGATCTATTTGTTTAAAAAAATTTGAGAGGCTGTAGAAAACTGCATTTAAAGTATGAACAACAACACTGAATGAAATATGCCACCTCCACAAAATTAAAATCAGAATGAGCAAAGTGAAAAGTGTTCAAAAAGCTGGAGAGAACAAAATTGTATTTACCGAGCATTAAAAAGAACACCATAGTTGGCACAAGCCAAGTGTCTTTGATCATATCCACAGGAGAATTGAGGTGCCACCATCACAAGGATCCTGTTTTCTGTTACTGTCAATCTCCAAATGTAGTGGCACCTAGACTATCAGGGGCACAGTGCCTCTGATACAGATCTTAATGAGTGAACTGGTTTGTGGAATGCTTCATACACTCTGGTTCTAAGCCAGCATCCTGAATTGTATGGAGAAACAAATTAGATAGCCAGTGAAAATATGTCAAGGTATGCCTTTCTAACTTGCCAGATCAGTAATAAAACAGCCCCTGCTAGTCCCTTGTGATTAAAAGTCACGAAAAAGAAAATGGATTAGAAAAAAGGATACTGGGCATCATTTTTTAAAGTTACAAAGTTCTGATAGCGAGCAGCTGAATGCAAAGAGTTAACTTAGAAGAGGAACTGAATGTGGTTGGTCTCTCAGCTGCTGGCCCAGCTTCACATCTGCCTCTGTGCTGAGCCTTGATGAATGGCTGTTGCCGTGAGCGGGAAGATGCCTGACAACGCTGGCTTCTAAGCAGAGCTGATGGAGCGGCCCTGCTTCTCTGCTTTCCCTTGTGGCATCCTGATGGGATACTCCCTGATGATCACTGTTGACAGAATTGGCCTGAAACCTGTGTTTGTCGTTTGAAAACAGCACCTGTAAATTGTGAATGTGCATTCATCTGTGTGTGTGCATGGGTAAATATGTGCTTTCAAGTTGCCTGTTGACTTATGGTGACTTCCTGATTTCTATAGGGTTCTCTTTGGCAAGGAGTACTCAGAGGTGATTTTGCCAGTTCCTTCCTCTGAAATATAGCCTATAGCACTTGGTATTGGTTGGTGGTCTCCCATACTAACCAGGGCTGACCCTGTTTAGCTTCCAACATCAGATGAGATCTGGTGCCTTTAGGATATTTAGCCTTTATTAAAGCCCAATGTCCTTTTTCAGGCCTCTGGAAATTAAATCTCTTTAAAAGGTGTGTGTGTGCATGGGGGGCTGGGCAATGGACCTTTGGGATGTGTCAGGATTGGAGTAAATGTGAAGGAAATGCCAGTGCACTGGTTCCCTTGTGAATCCATGATTATTAAGCCTTTTGAAACTGAAAAATAGAATTGTTATGGCTCGTTTCTTAACAGATCTCAGTTCAAATACCAGTACAATGCACACTGTTGCAGAGTAAGTGAACACAGACAATGGAGATAAAGCTTTGACAATGTTAATTCTTTCTTTCTCTCTCTCTCTCTCTGTGTGTGTGTAGCTCAAGCTGTGATCTTCAGTGGAAGTAAAGGTGTGACAAGTCTGCCAAGTGCCCTAGTTTCATCTGGAAAGTGCTGGAGAGGGCATGAAAGTAAACTATCCAAAAAGGAGTTTTCAGAAGCAATGAAAAGTGTATTTGCCATTTGCATATAATCAGGATTCTGCACTTTGGAAAAAATCTCACATTTTATTTCATAAACATAGGCATCTGCTACTAATTAAAGCTGCAGCATATAATTACACCCTTTCTTATTAGTAGATATGGAGTCTGACAGTTGCTTAGATACAAAATAAGCAACTACAGATTGTCTCCTGCACTTTAACAAGCACAGGGAGTTTGAACAACAGGATTTTAAAAGTTCTGTATTATCTTCAGTAAATGGGCTGGAGAACGGGGAGGATGTTAATCTCATTGGTGGTATATAATTTTAGAAGTAATTGTATTCAGTTACTGCCTGCCTCTGTCTAACCCAGAAAATTGAGACATGAGCCTTTTTCCCTGGAGAAGCACTAACTAAGGAAGTGAAAAGCATGATTTGTTTGTGTGTGTGGCAGAGCCTGGAAAAGTACTTTTTCAGATAACTCCCAGAATCCTTCAGAGTCCATGCTGGCTAGAGGATTCTGGAGCTGAAGTCCAAAATAAGAATGTTTGCCAAGTCAGGTCTCCTTTCCACATATTTTTGAAATGCAATTAAACATTTGTCCTTTGGTTTCAATAGACCTAGACATCTTTCATTTTCACTGGATTGTACCCATTTGCCCCAGAGAGAGGATATGTGCCTACAGAAGGATTCCCTCTAAGCATATAGCTGATGCGTAGCCATGTAAGCATTTTCATTTATATCACAATGGTCATTTGGGGGTGCAAAAGAACAAGCTGGAATGCAAATGTACATTCCCACCTGGTATGTGCATATATGAAAAGGTCTTTAAAAATGCTTATCAGACATGAGAAGGAAAAGAGGCAGGAAGACTTGTATGGAGAAGACCTTATAAGAAGGACACCATGCAGAACTTGGAAAAATTACTGGTTAGAGTTTGGCTTCTTGAATCCTCCATCCAGCATGGTCAGTTGGCTGTGGGGTTTTGGGAGTTGCATCCAAAGGGGTAACTTCCCCAAGCTCTGCCCAGATTCTCAAGCAATCTTGATGAAACTAAATAAGTCTGAGTCTGGCTGGTGATTCGATTGAAGACTACCTGGGAATTACAAGCCTATCGTGCTGAGTTTCCATGATGGAAGAATCCCATCATGTTTTACACATGCCCACATCATGTTGCCTTAAATACAATTGCTCTGAGCTAGAAAAGGGCATGACATTATGGTCTGGGATGGTGGGGGGGGCAGAGGGCATTTTTATTGTTAACCATTTCTAAACTAGCAACCTTAATAAGGTCTCTTTCACACTACACAATTTGATGCCACTTTAACTGTCCTGGTACCATCCTATGGAACACTACAGAACTAAAGCACTATGATTCATCTTCATCTTCATCTGTCATATCTGTATGCAGTAGATTCCTGGGGTTTGTAATTTGGTGAGCCACTAGAGCTCTCAGGCAAAGAATTCTCAACATTCTTCCCTAAACTGCAAACTTTAGGATTCTATAGGAAGTTGTTCTGGCAGTTAAAGTGAAATTGTAGTGCTATAATTGTGTAGTGTAGAAGGGTCCCTGGGGTTTATGGCCTTATCAGGCATTTCAAATTCTTTGCCAGAGAGTGATAGTGCCTCACCAGACAACAAATCCTACGCTTCCACTATATGCAGCCATGGAAGTTAAGGTGGTATCAAAATGGTACAGCTGTGGACTGTGGAAGACAACAAACAAACAAACAAACAAACAAACAAACAAACAAACAAACAAACAAGCAAACAAACAGTAAAACCCAAATTGCTTCATCATTATGGAAGAGTTTTGGTCAATATATGCTATTTGTGGTGCAGGTAATTAAGGAAGTATGCACTAACTTTTGGCTACCAAAATTGAGATCCATCACACCTAGCTAATGATGAACTTTTCCCTTTCCCTTGTTCAGTTAATAAGCTTTTGTTTTCCTTGATCATAGGAGCCTGAAATTCTGCTGATACACCTGGAAGCTCAGGGACCTTTTTATTAAACTGCAGGGGATGCAATCAGAGTTGTTAATGCCACAGTAATCCTCCTGATCCATTCTGTTATCTTCAGACATCTTTAAAGAGAGATGCTGCCTGTCCAGGGAACTATTGCTTGCAGTGGTTATTCAAAACGGCAAAGAATCTTCAAGGCTGAATGTTTAGGGATGACTTTATTACTAAGCTTTTTAAAATGAGTTATTGGGGCCATTCACGTTTAGTGAGAGATTCAAGTAAGGCAACAGGAAAGTACTAATTTTGCCTTCATTCCACGCTTGCTGAACAAAAGAGACTGTGATGTTTTGCTGAAAATGCTAGGAAGATGGCGGCCAGTAGGGGGTGCTGTATGAGCATTTTGCTCCACTTCCTCTTCTCAACTGTAAGAACATAATGTTTCCTCTTTATGTTGCAGAGGCAATGAAAAGTCTCTCAACTTTCATTCTCATCTGAATATCTCAGTTTAAGCAAAACTGAGGGCAATCTTTTAGGATGAGTCTGAAGACAAAAGGCAAGGAGAAGAATGATGCAATCCATCCTCTTGTTAGAACAGCTTTAGGAAGTTCTTTCTGTGGGACTCGACTGAATATTCACATGTCAACTGCTGCACATAAGGTGATTAGGTATAATTTTTGTCAATCAGTTTGACATTTTCCATCCCTAAGGAATTAAAAACTGGTGAGTTCTACTTAGTGGGGCTCTTTACCACCATAAAATGAATGACAAGTAGAGATGGGATTTAGGACTCCTGAAGACAAGGCAAATGTGTCAAGACAAATGGTGTTTGTTGTCGTGGCTCTTGAGATATTTTTTTTAAAAAATCCAAACAATGTTTATGTTGTCTCAGACTATTTTCTGGCAATTTCTGGCACGAATAAAGTATTGATTTTATTCCCACCTTCAAATGGGCTTGTAATTCTGAAACACATTGAAACAAAACATCCTCTTTCTTTTCTCTTCCTTTCTTTATTAATCATTTTCCTTAACATTAGGGTACCTTGCAATATCAGTGCATAGCGATAACACTATAATCCTATTTTTTTAAAAAAGAATATTCAGAGGAGAAAATTTGCCCTACAAACCCTCAGAAAATCTCAGCAAACAATGCCCCTCCATTAAAACAACCAACCCAACCCAACCCAACCCAACCCAACAACAGCAGCAGCAGCAACAACAAAAACTTTGGAATAGCACAAATCCATAAAATCCAAGAAATTGCTAGAAACAGCCTCCTCCACACCTCAATAATGGAATGAGTGGATGTAGAGGCAGCAACAACTGGCAAAGCTCAAGGATATATACTGGAAGAACCCATGCTTTATGAGACCAATCTGCAAGAGCCCTTAATCTCCAAATCAGGCTGTATGTTTCAGCACTCTATCTCTTTGAAAAAAACTGGGACATTTTTTGATTACAGTCCAAGTCCATTTCTAATAACTATAGTTTTAATGTGCTCTTAATGCTATATATATTTTTTATGTCTGCATCAGTTTATGTGTTGTTCTGAATGCAGTTTAGATAGTGCAGTATATTTTAATATACTGTATCCAACTACAATATAAATTTGACCTTTGTTTTATATGAATTGTCTGGAGAACATCCAAACTGAGTAACTGAGGTGTCCCACATGGGTCTTTTCTTTCTGTCGCTCTTCACACAATATTTGTGCAGCTGCTGACAAACATGAAGCTCAGTGAAGCAATTTCCTACAAGCATGGCCCAAACATTATTCTTGAGAGGCTACCGTGCAAAGTGTGACACGGGATTTCTTTTACATACACTATACCATGATCCCATATATACAATGCCATGGCTCATGAAACATAATTTCTATTTTAAATTTGAATTACATTTTCATGATTTTTGAAATCATACCACAGTACACACTACAAGTTTTCTACCATGCCCCCAAAACCTAAGGTTTGAAAAGTTATCCTTTGAGAGTGAAGCTCCCGTCAGTCAGCATGGCCACTGGGATTCATGGAGCTGTAGTCCCAAAACAATAACTTTCAACACCCCTTTAGCTATTTTTATTTGATATCACATCTAGGAAATGCACAAAATTTCTTCATTGTTTTGTTACTTTTCAGTTGGTCTTATAAAGGCAATGCTGTAATTCCTTCCTTCCTTCCTTCCTTCCTTCCTTCCTTCCTTCCTTCCTTCCTTCCTTCCTTCCTTCCTTCCTTCCTTAGAATGAGCATGGGTATGAACATTTTGTAAACAGACCAATTAACTTGAGAGCTTTATTTTTCTGGTTCCTTTCACTGGAAAACCGTGAACTGTCTTCCCAAAGTTAAATTATCTTGGAAATTCACCCTCAGCAGATTCTTGAGAAACACCACTGGTGAGGGTGTGTTAGTGTATTTTAAAATAAAAACCATATGACGGAGAAGGTTTCAGTCCCTTCCACTCACATATACTGGCCCTGATCTGGATTGGGGCCACATATATTTACTGTGGAGTACACGTCCAGGATACATTCAAAGATTCATCATGAAGTGTCTTCCATCACTGAGAAGACCTGAACTAGTTCTGATTATGAATATGTTTGGCATGTGGCTGACAGAATCTGTCCCTTCATTAATTTTCCCAGCAGATCAGAAAGTTAGCTTTTGTTGGGTGGGTTGGGGAAACTAGCCATGAAAAATGTTCTAAATAATTTCTTTACAAGTCATCTATACAATTATCATAATAGGAATGACTTATGAATAAAGTCATTCAGTCTCTACTATATTATTGACAGGACTGTATACAGTTGAAAACCGAAAAACTGTCAGCATAGAAATTTTGAAAAATGGTAAAAAAAAATCGTTTGGTTGGAGTCTACGCCCCAAATGAAAATAAAGGCGAATTTTATAAGAAGCTGCAAGAAAAAATATTAGTATATGAGTATGAAGACTGGAACTTGGTGGGAGATTGGAATGGAGTTTTGGATGCTAAATTGGATAAAACAACCTCTCAGAGCAAAGAAGATCAAGTAAAGAGAGGGAAATTGCCAGAGGTTTTTTTTTAGATGTGTGAAGAACTATCTGTTTTAGATGTATGGAGAACTATTCACCCAAATGTTAAAGTATTTTACTTTTTTCTCTGAAGTACATCAATCTTGGTCTTGAATAGATACGCTTTTTATTTCTAAACATTTGCTCTCAGAGATAAGGAAGACAGAAATACTGCCTAAGGTCATGTCGGACCATCATCTGGTGATGTTGCAAATACAAGAGAAGACTAAACAATTTCAATGAAGATTGAATGATAGTCTACTGAATGATGAAGAGATAGTAAAACAAGCAGGAGAACTGTTAAAAATTATTTTAAGGAAAATATAAAAGAAGATATGAAGATGAAGACAGTCTGGGATGCATCGAAGGCAGTAATGAGAGGTTTTTTCATACAACAACAACAAATTCAGAATAAAAAAAGCGAGAGAAACACCAAGTGTTATTGACCAAACTTCAAGAGAAAGAAAAAGAACTTAAGGAAAATCCATTGCAAAAATCATTACAATTGGAGATCAAGAAAATACAGAAAGAGATAGTGATAATTATAACTGAGGAAATAGAAAAAAAGATAAAACAGATGAAATTGACTCAATTTGAACATGCTAATAAAATTGGGAAATGGCTAGCATACAAACTCAAGAAGAGGAAAGATAGGAATATAATCGTTGAATTGAAAAATGGGAAGGAGTAGATTACTCAACATAAAAAGATGAAACAGAAATTTGAAGAATATTTTGGGAAATTATTTTATGGAACAAAATCTCTTCATCTATATTGGAAAAATATGTCTGAGTTCCTTAAAAAAGTAAAGATTTCTAAAATACTGTTGGAAGCACAGAAACAGCTGAATAAACCAATAACACATACTGAAATTGAAGGATTTGAAAGTGGATAAGGCACCAGGACTGGATGGTTTCACCATGCTATATTATAAGAGATTCATAAAAGAATTGATTCAACCAATTCAAGAAACCTTGAAAGAAATAGAGTAATATGGCAAACCGGAATCCTGAGAAGAATCAAATATAGTACTGATACCTAAACAGGGTAAAGACAAAAAAGAGGTTAAAAATTATAGGCCAATCTTCTTGTTGAACATAGACTACAAAATTTTTGTGGCTGTGTTGGCAAAATGACTGAGACAGGTATTACAGGAAAAGATTCAAGAAGGCCAAACAGGCTTTCTCCCTGGCAGATACAAGAGAAACAATGTAAGAACAATTTTAGACGTGATTGAATATTATGATAAAAACCCAGGGAAGAAAGCAGCACTCATCTTTGTGGATGCAGAAAAGGCATTCGATAATGTTTTCTGGGATTTTATACATCGGGTATTGAGAGAATATGACCTGGGAGAAGACTTCTGTAAATGGATTGAGGCGATTTATCAAGACCAATCTGCAAGGTTAATAATCAATGGAGATATTACGACAAACTTTGTAATAAATAAGGGGGTACAGCAAGGGTGTCCGTTATTACCATTACTGTTTATAGCTGTTTTGGAAGTATTGTTGACTGTAATAAATGAGGATTCACAGATAAGAGACTTGAAAATAAGGAAAAAGGAATTGAAATTAAAAGCTTTCACAGATGATGTAATTATATTTTTGGAGGATCCACAAGAATCAATACATGTGTTGATAGAAATTTTACAAAGATATGGACAAGTGGCAGGATACAAGATAAACAAGGAAAAGACAATGATGATGACATTAAACATGACTAAAAAAGAGCAAGCCGACTTGGAGAGAAGATCTGGATGTCAACTAATTGAGAAAACAAAATATCTAGTAATTATTGTAATGAAAAAGAATAAAGAATTATTTGACAGCAACTATTTGAGGATATGGAAAGAGGTAAAAATATGGCAAAATGGAAAAATATAAATCTATCTCTCCTAGGAAGAATAAATGCTTTTAAAATGTCTTTATTACCTAAGCTCATGTTCCTTTTTCAGAATTTACCAATAATAGGAAGAGAGAAGATATTTAAAAAATGGGAGAAAGACCTACAAAAATTCATTTGACAAAGGAAAAAACCAAGAATAAGATTTAACACACTTCAGGACGCAAAAGAGAGAGGAGGACTTGACTTACCGTCATTCAAAATTTATTATTATGCATGTTGCCTAGACTGGATTAAAGATTGGATTCAATTAGAGAGAACAACTATAAAAGAATGGGAAGAAATAAACAATAGATTTGAATGGCATGGATATTTATACTATGATATGCTATGAACAAAGAGTTTAATAACCATTGCATCTGGAAGACATTGCTAAAGGTTTGGCTACAAATAAAGTGGAAATATTGTACAAAACTTCCAATATGGACTTCACCATGAGAAGCATATAGAATTGCCCCAACAAAACAAGGAAATGTACTAACATACCAAGAAATATTGAAATAGGAGGGGGAGAAACCAAGAATGTGCACAGTAGAAGAATTAAAGGCTGAAGGATATGAGTTAAACTGGTTCCCATGCGACAACTTAAAGAAAGATTTAAAATGAATCAAAAATTGTATGGATTTGAGAGAAAGGGAAACCAAAAGAAGAGAAACTCCAAATTTTGTAAACTATTGTTGAAAAGAGAAATGGAATCAGAGGTAGTTAAAGATACAATGGTCAGATGGGTTCAGAATGTGGAACATCCAATTGAATTAGAAGCTTGGGAGAGAGCATGGAAAACTGATATAAAATTTACACCAAATTTAAATTTAAGAGAACATTTTTAGAAAATGCTTCATAGATGGTATATGACCCCAGAAAGATTACAAAAAATAACTAAAACTGGGAGTGGGAAGTGTTGGAAGTGTGATGAAAAGATTGGATCCTTTTTTCATATGTGGTGGACTTGTAGGAGGGCAAGAAAATTTTGGAAGGGGATACATGATGAAATTCAAAGAATTTGTAATCTGAATTTTGAAATGAAACCAGAGTTTTATTTGTTAAATATGTTAGGGCAATACAGGGAGATAAGAGGTTATCAGAAGATATTGTTATATTTGATAACAGCTGCAAGGTTGACATATGTGCAATACTGGAAAGAAAAGAAAGATATAGATTTAGAAGAGTGGAAACTAAAAGTTTTGGATATGGTAGAGATAGAAAAATTAGCATTTTCCTAGAGAAACAAACCTATCCAGAACTTTGAAAGGGAATGGAAAGGAGTTTTGGATTGGATAAAGACATAAGTGTACAAGAAATGAAAGAAAGAAACAAATGTAACTGTTTTTCTCTTGTTAATGGAAACGTAATTGTTCTTCTCTCGTGTAAATGGAAACAAAGTAGATTCAGCTGGAGAATATAAGCTTGGAAGTGGGGGCAGGGAGTGGGATACATCCAAAAATTGTGTATATCCACTTTTTTTTTATTTTTGCAATCAAATCTTTGATAAAAATATTTCAAAAAAAAGAAAAGAAAAAAAGAAAAGAAAACTGAAAAACTGTCAATCGTACTCAGTAGAACTTTATTTCTTAGCATACATTATTGGGACTGGATTGTAAGTCTTTGATTATGGAGTAAATTAAAATTATCTTTGCACTTATTTCCATATATTTGGCCTGGTGGATATATATATATATGTTCACAGCTATCTTACATAAAGAATCATATTGATGAGTGTGTGAATTGCCTCAACTGAAAAACATTCTGTTTGAGGTGATAGCTCACTTAACATAGGGAAATTGCCACTTGATTCAATGATTGTCGAGTGATGTGTACAACATATGTGAACTGGCTCAACAAAATAGAGAGAAATCACTATGATGCACAGGCTGGTTGGAAGAAGGGGACTTACATATATAGGATAAAGTGGCAATATTTCAGTCCTTAAACTTGATTTATAATTCACTTGTAAAAGACTGTCCAGTGCTCTTACACACACTTCAGTTAACATATCAGAGGTAGTTAGGTCTTAGCAAGACGTTAATTGCCATGAGACCACAGCTATTTCCACACTACACTCTTATAGCATGATGATTCCACTTTCAACATCCTATGGAATCCTGGGATTTGCAGTTTAGAGAGGGGCCTGCTGGGGATTCCATAGGATGTTGAAAGTGAAATCATCATGCTATAAGAGTGTAGTGTGGTAATGGCCTACAACTGCAGATGACAACGTATTTGTGGATATTGGTCTCTCAAAGTTTGCATATATATGTTTGATAATTTGGAAATCAACCAGAATTATGGCACTCTTTAGTAGTCACAGGTTTAATGGAAAGATATGTGTTTTTTGTAACTATGTAGAAAACCAGTTCATTATTTTCTTAGTCTTTTAAAACAAACATGGATTCTGTGACATAGGATCACACACCAGGGATGTTCTGACATGAGTCTTCATTGGTTGATTTATTTCCCACGTCTCCGCAGAATTGCTGGGGAATTAAATAGAGAAAGCAATATTGCTAACCCTCATAATCTCTGAGGACAATGTGTTCATTATGATTTTGCACAGATGGTCAATGAAGTGGTGAAAGAGGTCTGTTTGCCGTAAGACAAAACTTTTCTGAAATTTTGCTTTTAGTATACTTTGCTTAGTGACTGCTCATTGGGAGCTAAATACAGACTTAATTAGTTTGATTGCTAAGATACATACCTCTGTGGAAATCCCATTGTGGGAAGAAAAAAAAGAGAATATATTGTTGTGTACTTTCAGATTGAGTCAAACTTATGGCGACACTCTGGGTTTTCTCTGAAAGATTTATCCTGAGGAGGTTTGCCATTGTCTTTCTCTTTGACTGAGGAGAATGTAACTTGTCCAAGGTCAGTGGATTTCCATGGCTGAACAGGGATTCTAACTCTGCTCTCCTGAATTCCTAGTTCAGCTCATGAACCATTATAGCACACTAGCTGTGTAGGGAATATGCACTCCTGTTAATGTCTAGTTTGATCCTAGGTAAAATACCATGCAGTTATGGATGTGCACTTTTCTCTTGTTGGATCAGATAAAGATTAGTACAACATTTTTTAGAAAAATCCCAGTATTCAGACAACACTCTTTGGTCTATCAGATTTTGTCAGCAATCCACCAATGGCCTATGGATTATCTTCTGCTTATTCCAGCTGCAGAAATACTGGGGTCCAACACAACAGTGCAGCAACACATTAGCAATAATGTTATATTATTGATAATTTATCACAGTGAGTTTGTGCATGCATGTGTGTATATCTCCATGCAAAGTAATTCAGCAAATAAGAACCATGCTGAATGCTTTCCAGAGATACAACCTAAACCACCGACATTTCTGTCCACCTGCATTCCTATTTCTGAGAACCCTTAATGGGCTGTTCTAAATTTAGAAATAGTTAACTGACCTTGCAGCAAGGAGCTCTGAAGCCTATGGAGATTTTAATCGTTTTTGTGACTAGAAATATTCTACTGGAAAAAAAAAAATCACAAAATGCTATGAAATTTCCCAAAGTAAAGGATACGGATTTTTTTTTCCTCTTGATAACCGTGTTTCCTTGTGGGCAATTTGCTGAGATGCACGTGGCTGCAAAGGTTGGAGCAATGAGTGGAGCTGGGTGAGACCATGGCTAAAAGGCAATGAGCCCACATCTTTTTTCCCCCTCTCTTTCTCCTCCTCCACTGTCTTCTTCCTCCTCCTCCTCTTCTTTTCTCCTCCTCCTCTTCTTTTCTCCTCCTCCTCTTCCTCCTTTGTCTTCTTCAATGCCTATCAGACTGTTGGCAGTGATGTAGACTCAAGTCGATAGACTCGGACTCAAGTTGGACTTAAGTTGCTTCAGTGACTCAACTCAGACTCAACTCAGCCATAAATGATGCACTGACTCAACTTGACTTGAGACTTGTGTATTTTTAATGACTGACTTGTTGACTTTGGTTCAGTAACATAACACATTCATCCAGAAACTTTACAACTTTGAACAATGGCTCCATCGCTCTTTGCCTACTAGTCACATGACAATCTGTCTCAAGCCCAAAATGTGGGTGCATTTCTCAGAGGGGAACAGCAAACAGGTTAGGCAATGGGCTTGAGGTGCGCTTGAGGTCTGCTCAGCAGCCTCTCCCCGCTGCATATTGGAAGAGCCTTCTAAAACATTTCCTAAGAGCAGAAGACAAAACTCACACCCAGAGTGCAAGGTGCATTTCTCAGAGGGGAACAGCAAATGTGTTAGGCAAGGGGCTTGAGGAAGAAGGATCCTTCCTTCTAAAGCTTTTGAATCTTCAGTAATGGGGAGTAAGATAGGATCCTATTCCTCACGTTCGAAGCTGCAGATGGCAAAATTGCAAATGTGGAGAACT
This sequence comes from Iguana delicatissima, assembly GCA_948472985.1. Lineage (NCBI taxonomy): Eukaryota > Metazoa > Chordata > Lepidosauria > Squamata > Iguanidae > Iguana > Iguana delicatissima. The sequence goes on along the minus strand of CAOKZL010002209.1, from coordinate 345,620 downwards.
GACTCTGCTTAAATTGTTAAAACTGTATTTATTTCACTCTGTCCAATAATTCTGGAATTTTGTTTGGGGTGTAAAGTTGGCTTCCAGACTTGAGACTTGGCTTGAAAGTATCTTCAAAGACTTGAGCCTTGACTTGAGACTTGGAGTAAAAGACTTAAATACATCAGTGGTTGTTGGTAAAAAAACAAACAGTTTGCTCTTGTAGAAGTCTGAACAGAAAACTTTCAGATGGATTTTGACACTAGGCCAAGAGCCATATATGCCCACCCTCATCTTAAGTAAGTATCCTCACAAGGAGCATATTTAAGAATTATTCCAATTTGACATATACTAATAAGACAGGCAAATGAAAATGCCTTGTGAAATATTAAGTTCATTGAATCCATTTCTTTTTTAAAAAATAAAATCAAGCTATTAGAAAGGCTAGAATGGCATCTGCCTTTTTGTCCCTTTGGGTGCATTAGTTACTTCAGTTGTCATTCCATGGGAGTTCTTTGTTGGCACATTACAGTCTGTGTCCAAGGACTACTTACTTCCTTTGGTTAGTGTCCCCTGAGGTCCTTATTCTTATTTTCTGTGTATCAACTTTTCTCAGAAACCTGGGATTCTGAGGAATTCTGAAAAAAAAAACAGGTCTCAGAAAGCAGTCTCAAAAATATTTACCAAGATATGGTAGGGTTGACCTTTCTGAAGTCAATCTGATCCAAAGAACAGCAAGAAGACTTCTATACATTTCTGGTAATAATGGGGGTTTGCTTATTATTAGCAAAGCCACTAATGAGAGTCAGATGAACTTCCAGTTATGTATCTTATGTATCATCCCCAGCATGGACAGCAACAACTGGAAATAAAATCCAATGTTTAGAAATAGTGTAGGTACACAGGTACATATAATTCTGTAGGAAATTTACAGGAACATTAAAATTATCTGCTATCAGAGAACTGTGAAGTTCTGTACATCTTTCTGTTATTGCACATGGGTATAATTTATTGAAACTAGTCCCTACAGTAGCCATGATATTGAGTTTATATTACATTAAAGAAAATCTAACTGTACCCTGGGGTCAAAAATGGAAAAACAACAACAACAACAAATAGAGTGCGTAAGATGTAAAGTCGAAGGCTTTCACGGCCGGAATCCATAGGTTGTTGTGGGTTTTCTGGGTTTTGAGGCCATGTTCTATTAGCATTTTCTCCTGACATTTCGCCTGCATCTGTGGCTGGCATCTTCAGAGAATATGGCTGGCATCTTCATATCCTCTGAAGATGCCAGCCACAGATGCACGTGAAACATCAGGAGAAAATACTAATAGAACACAGCCTCAAAACTTGGAAAACCCACAACAACCTAGAGTGCATAAGCATAAGCTTAAAGAAAGTAGTCTGTCTCAGTTTGGTGCCTTCTTCAACCTGGTGCCTGCCAGATATATTGGCCATACTGATGAAGAATGGTGGGAACTGCAGTCCAACATATCTGGGACCCATTCACAATACACAATTATGGTTTCATGATTTCACTTTAAATGCCATGGCTATATCCCAGAGAATTTTGAGGTTTGCTGTTTAGGACAGGCAACCTTGGGAGCATCACACACTCTCATTCCCAAAAAGCCCTATGATAGGTTTGCCTTAGGGTCACCATAACTCAGAAATGACTTGAAGGCACACAACAACAATAATTTAGAATTCTTGGGTCTCGTGACTCTCCAAACTACATACTCCTGGATTCCGTAGGATATTGCCATGGCAGTTAAAGTGCAGTCAGAGTGCTATATAACTATATAGTGTGAAAGGGCTCCTGAAGGCACCAGTTTGGGGGTGCATAAGCATTGGTAGAAGTTATTTTGAACCTTTTTGGTGGCTGGATGTGACTGGTAGCCTGAGGACTGCTCCAAATGAAAATTGGGCAGGGCATAGTTTACTGCAAGCCCATGAACTGCTTGCAATCACATTCTGTGAGAGCTGCAAGGGAGTGTTGATCTTTCATCCAGGCCAGGAGGATCATTAACAGTACAAGCCTTGTCCCAGATTTGCATTTACCGTTCAGAGTGAAGCTTCAAGAAGCCAAAGCAATCTACTCCCTACTGTTTAGCTGTATTTATTATTTTCCACCATGTGCTCTTCTGCTGGCAAGCCTCACTAATGCCCTCAGCTTTTCAGCACACCTGGGGTCATTCACGTCCTGTCTCCTCCTAGTTAAATGATGCAGTGCTGTCCATGTGTGCTACAAAGACTTTGCTCCAAAATTTCTAATGAATGTCTGTATGAGTAGCACATGTAATGAAAATAAATAGAACTGGGGGCTCGGAGTCATAAATCCATAGTTTGGTTGGCAATGGTACCTTCTAAAGCCTACACACATATATTTCCAATTATAATAAGCATCTGCTAATCTATCATTAACTGTCTGGTAGATAAACATATGTTCACATGATATTTTTCCTCTTGCTGTTTGTGAAGCTCTCTGTGGAGTCACACTTCATAAATGCCTCTGGTAAACAACAACAGCAATGAAGGCTGCTGCTGCCTTCTCAAATAAATTAGGTAAGAAAGTAATGTAGCTTCCTTCTTCCTCAACTGTTTAGGCATCAGCTCAGGAGAAATTTGGAAGACTGCCTGGGTGGGGGCGAGGGAGGGAAGGGAAGGGAGTAGAGAAAACACATGTCACTTCCATTATAGCAATTGTAAGGGATTGTTCTGGTCTTTCAGCCTTCTAGTCTCTTGAGAGTCTTATCTCTAGGAGCAGAACAAATGTATCATCCAGAGATAATACAGAAAGTGCAGCTTTTGGTCACTTGCGTGTCAGGTGTTTGGAGGGAAATTTTAGCTTGGCCCTGATGTTGCTGATTGTTCCCAACGAATGATGAATTTGGAATGTCTAAACCATCACTCCACTTGGCAGGGAAAAGACCTTTCTCTTCTCTCTGGTGATAAATGATCTTTGGATCAAGACGGGTTATTTGTTTCTGTGAATGGCTGCTTTAGAAGTACTTGATCACCCCTCTTTAGATTAGATCATATCATTTGAGTTTTGTTCCCTCCCCTCCCCCACTACCCCTGATGAAATTGATCATCTTCAATAGCCTTGTCTTTGCCAACATGTTTTCTGGCCACTCTAGCCTGACAGCACAGGTTAAAATTAGTAACTCAGCTTTGAAGATAGATTTTTTTTGGAGTGGGGGAGATCAACTGTTTCTAAATGAATGCCTGTTCTTCAATTTACAGGCTTGAAGAATAATGCAAGAAGTAAGAGAATGATGCAAAACTGTTTCTGGTTTTGGGTTCTTGAATTTTGAAAGGTGGAATTTATTGCCATGATGAGAAGTCTCCAGTCCAGAAAGAACATTCTGATTCTCCAGATTGAAGGGCTTTTGAGGACAGAGTATACAGATAATTGGATTTCTAATTCTGGATAGAAGTAGTCCAGAAGATAATGGCTGTTCACTGAGAATGTGAATGCCATATCTCTAGGTTCTGAGGTGCAGAATTACTTGAAAACGAATTGTAAGCTAGATAGGATGTTAATGTCCCCAGTCTCCAAGGAACCATCAGCAACCTCTCATGTCAGTCTGAACCAAGGATGGGCATGGTGTGGGTTGCATACAGCCCCTGGACTTCATTTCTGTGGCCCCAGAAGCCCCCCAGCCCCCCACATTTTTAAAAAAACTCAGTGCAATTTCCAGGCAGATGTTTGGAGGGCACAGAAAGCCACACAAATGTGTGAAAACACATGACGATACCTTGTCCTCACAAGCACTCCAGAATTCCATACAGCCACCAAATATTCCCCCCCTTCATTTCATCTCAAAATGACAACAGGGAAGTGATGTGACATGGAACTAATTAGTATAGTTGAAGTAGGAATATTGTACATTGTCCTCTGTAAAGTATGCCACCTTTTCAAGGACTTTGGCTTGTCATCGTGAACTTTGGGCCTAAAAACTGTGGCTCACAACCTTTGTCCTTCTAGACATCTTGAACTGCTAGTCTTATAATCTATGCTGGCTGGGCTTCTGGGAGCAGAAGTCTAGCAACATCTGAGGAACCAAGGCTGAGAACCAATGTCTTTGAACTTGTCCAGTGATAACTTGTAGGTCCTCACTGTAGGAAAATACTCAGTCCTTCTAGTGTGCTTGGTCAGTGGAAGGCAGACCAGGAAATAGGGATCCCAACTGTGCTGGATATTGGAATATTTGATATCTGTATCAAGCAGAGTGAAGTGTAGCCAGTGTAATATGAGCTTGTGGTAGAAAACAGCAGAAAATACTTAGGATGACCATGTAAGATTAAAAAGGAAAACATGTTTATTTTTTAAGGAAATCCATCTTGGGATTTCAAGAGAAGAGCTCCTATAATTTGGCTCTCATGTGTGGATATAAAACATCCTGAGGTAAGATGCTCATGGATGCTTGCCTCTCAGACAAAGGGATACAAAGGACTAATTAACTTTTTGAAAGAGAGGGAAGTGACCTTTGTAGCAGGAAGGAAACAAATAGGCTTGAGTATATATATCAAAGAAACAGAGGGGTAAAACAAAAGAGCAGGGATGTTCTATAGAATTACCCTGCCGTCCACTAATCACTTTATGTAAGTGTTAATATGTTTTTGCTTCCAACACTGAATGGGGTTACATTCCCACCCCAAATCTCAGATTCTTAGTTTGGTTGTACTCCTGGACTCAACTCTGAGCCTGGATGCCCAGGTTTCAGTGGTAGTCAGAAGTGCATTTGCATAAGTTAAGACCAGTGTGACAGCTGTGCCTCTTCGTTGAGAAGCCAGATACAGCTATGATGACACAGGCCTTGGTCACATCCTGTTTGGACTACTGCAACATACTCTATGTGGATCTGCCTTTGGAAACTGTTTGGAAACTTCAACGAGTTTAAAATGTTGTGGCTAGAATGCTTACTGGAGCAGGTTACAGGGAACATCTAACTCCCTTGCTGAAACAGCTTCAGTGGGTACTGGTTCATTTCTGGGCACAATTCAAAGTGTAGTCATGACCTACAGAGCCCTATTTGGCTTCTGTCCAGACTATATGAAAGATGACATCTCTCTATACAAGTCTACCAGAGGGAGAGGAGGGAGCCTTCTCAGTTGCTACTCTGTGGAATTCTCTTCAATGGGAGGCTAGGCTGGCCTTCTCCCTGCTCTCCTTTTGCTATTAGCCAAATACTTTTTTTATTCAAGCAAGTTTTTAGAAGTAATTGGTTGCAGAGACCCCTCCTATAGGGGACTGCTTTTTTAAAAAACTTTTATATGCTTTGGAATGATTGTATACTGCTTATAGTTACAGTTTTAATGTGATGGCTTTTAGAATTACATCTTAAATGCTATTGTCAGGTGTTTAGCTTGATTCTTTTTGTGAGCCACCTTGGATCCCACTCTTATTAATTGCACTTATTAAATTAACAAGTACAATAACAACATGAATGGGCCCTAGGAATACATTCAGTGTGCAAGATCGGAGGCCAAGCACTCAGTGTATTGTAGACTGTATACAGTGTACAATATGAATTATCTGAGCACCCTTTTCTGAAAAGCAACCTCCGATTATATGCTAGCTGCTTTCCATTTCAATTGATCATATCTGTTGGCTGCTTTTTCTCTGTTTCCAGCTTCTGTCATTGTTAGGCTGCTTCTTGGTGAGACTCCACCCAGCCTTCATTGTCTTTTTGACAGCTCTAGAAATGTCACCATCTGCAAGTGCCCGTACTGATTCATTTCCACCACCAACTGGTCTTTCTTTGGGAAATCAAGCATTTCATCCTCTATCGGAAAAGTATCTGAAATGTCTCAGTGATGTTTTCAATAGATCTTGGCGATTTCTTTGGCATCTGTTTCAGCAGTAGATTTTTGTGGCATTGTTTGGAGATAAGTTTTGCTGGTTTCCAGCTGTTCCCTGCTGTCCTCAGGAGGACTTAGTTGGAGGCCCAGCTGCCAGGGTAGAAATGTGATTTACCAGTAGCATCATAACACAAAATATTGTTATTGCACAACTCATAAGCTGTCTTTTCAAAAGTGACTTTTTAAGATGTGGATAGCTGCAGCCCGAAGGGAATTGAAAAACCCTAGCTCATCTGCCTATGAGCATTTGTGTTGGGGATGTCAGACCATCTTGGAATGTTTTTTCCCCCTTATGTACCTAAATTGCTAGATCTTGAAATGTATTTCTATGTTTAGGTGTTTAAGAAGACGTTTTTCTCCCTCATAACTTCAGATGTCCTGCAGTTATGTGGAGAAGGAGTTTTGTTACTATGGTAATGGGTGCTGCAGGCACAAAAAGAAGCTTTCATTGGAGAAAAGTTCTGTCTCAAACAGATTTAAACAACTTTCTAAAATCCTTTTTCTGTCTCTCCCCCTATCCTCCCCCGGCTTAGATAAAGGTTTAGATACAAGTTTGCTTCGTATATGAAATTCTTAGAATCGTAGATTGTTAGAGGTGGAAGGGGCCGCAAGGGGAAACAAAGGAAAACACGACTACGCCATTAGGCATTTTTCTGAAAAATAATGTTGCCAATTTCTTTAGTGTTTTTAATGAAATATGTGAATAATCTGTTGCTGTTCAGTTTTCAACATTGTAATATGGGAAACTGTTTTGCAATTTTTGAACCAAAAAGCAGAGGAGTAGTGATAGGAATAATAATAATAGTAATAATGATGATGATGATGATGATGATGTGTGCTTGCTGACATTTCTGAACAGAGTGTTTATTTTGCCATGAGTAAACAGCCTGAAAAGGGAATAGAGGGTACAGGGACTGCAGAACAGTCTTGGGGGCCCGAAGACCCACATGATTTCCCCTGATATATAACATGGGTGTGATAGATGATGGCTCTGAGGTCGGGGAGCAACTGATTGTGCCAGGAACAGAGCCAGTGTTGACCAAACCTGCTTGCAAACATCCCCAGCAGTTGAAGGACAAGTGGAGGCAAAGTTGTCCCAGCCAGCTCCAGGGGGAGAGGGAACCAGCAGTGATTTGGAAGAATTACAGTCATCTGAGCCTCTCAGCTCCCAGTCACAGAGGAGGCTGAAATGGGCAGCTCAGAGGGAAGCTGTGTTGGCTAGATTAAGGAAGCAATAACAAGTAACTGCTGTTCTCTGTGGCTGTTTAGGTCTGTCAGTGTGGCTTGCTCTTTGCTTGTAGCAAATTACTTGCAAGCCTCTTGACCCTTGTGCTCCGGCTCCCTTGGCCCCTCTGGATAGACCTCTGCTTTCTAGACTGTTGGACTGGACTTCGACCAGGCTGGGCTCTGCAGTTTCCTTAATAGTATCGGACATTCCTCGCTGCCTCGTTGTCCTCCTCGCAGTAAGTATTCTCGCCTCCTCTCCCTTACTGGCAGTGAGGCATAGGCAGGGAGTTGGACTCTGATGTTGAGGGTGGAGGAATTTATTGTCCTTCTCTTTTACTGGTTTATAATTTCCGTGAATAGTGTCTGTCTGTCTGTCTGTCTGTCTGTCCATGATGTATTTAAGTCTTTTACTCCAAGTCTCAAGTCAAGTCTCTGGTCTCTACCTTCAAGTCTCAAGTCCTTGCAAGATATTTTTAAGTCAAGTCTCAAGTCAAGTCTCCAGTGCAGTAGCCAACTTTAACAGAAAAAAAAGAGGTGATGGTGAGGTATATGGGGGTCAATGGGCTGGAGGCTTTTTCAGAAGTGGGGAATAGGATCCTTCTTATTCCCCATTACTGAAGCTTCAAAAGCTTTGAAAGAAAGGATCCTTCCTCCTCAAGCTTCTTGTCTAACACATTTGCTGTCCCCTTCTGAGAAATGCATCCAGCTTTCTGGGGACAAGTCTTGCCTTCTGCTATTAGGAAAAGTTTTAGAAGGCTCCTCCAATATACAGTGGGGACAGGCTGCTGGGCAGACCTAACCCCACCTGAAGCCCATTGCTGAACATGTTTGCTATTCCCCTCCAAGAAATGTGCCCATGCTTCATACTTGAGACAGATTGTCACATGGCCAGTAAGCAAAAACAAAGAGAAGTGTTGCTCAAAGTCATAAAGTTTCTGGATAAATGGGTGACATTACTGAATCAAAAGGTCAATCACTAAAAATATACAAGCCACGAGTTAATGTGTCATTTATTGTCGAGTTGAGTCCAAGTCAAGTCACTGAAGTGACTTGAGTCCAACTTGAGTCTGAGTCAATTGATTCAAATCTACATCACTGCTCTCTTTCTATCTCTCTCTCTGTATTTGGTGTGTCATAGGAATAGTGGCAACATTGTGCAACCTGTCAGATAAGTTCTTCTGATTCACCCTTACCCCCATGCAGGCAGCCTCCTTCTACTACTTCTAATTGTTTAAAAGCTCTTGAGCTGGTTAAACAAAAAGGAAGCAGCAAAGTGTGCCTATGAATCTCTCCAGACTGGGGGAATGGGTATTAAAATATCAGATACGGTTCAAAGTAAACAAGACAATAAATAAGTAAGTAATTCAATCAATCAATCAATCAATCAATCAGCCAATCAATCTATCCTAACTTCATGCATGAACCAATAGGTTCTGAAGTGCAGGGACCACACAGAGGTAGAAGGAGGTCCTAGAATGGCTATCTGCCTTCTCTCTAGACATTAAACAAGCAATGGTAACTTGCCAAGACATTACAGTATTAGCAACCTGCTCAGGCACCTAAAGAGGCAACACCTACTTGTTCTTACTCAGGACAAAGGCAAAAAAGTCATAGAAGACATGCAATAAGTGCAAGACCTGTAAGGAGGTAAGAAAGAGTACCACTATTAGGAGCATGGCCCTCAGTCTCACTCCACACTATCCTGGCAAGAGGACCATTTTAACTCCTGAAAGTACTTTTATGTCCAACAAGCAAGGGCAATATTTCTGAGGTGGGAGATCAGCAATTTCTTTTTCTAATGTGCTAGAGCTGCCTACCATATTTGTGTCCACTAACTACAACTGATTCGTTTTTACCTGGAAAATTGCCATGGACCAACAGCCAATGGCTCATGGATCACCCCTTTGAGTTGTACTGCTGCAGGGGACATGAGGGGATTAAAAATTGTTTATAATTTTTTTAGGGCTGTGGGCTACATGTGTCTTTTTAAAGACCACTGTGGGGCCCATATAACCCCCCAATAATGTCAGCTGCCCAACCCTGTTTTATAAGATTTGGCACAGTGCTGCCATAACTAGAAGTTTGTCTTGATTAGGCTGACTGAGGCCATTTCTGCACTATACCTAGTGCTATTATTCCACTTTCAACATCCTGTGGAATTCTGGGATTTGGAGTTTGCTGAGGCTGAGGATTCTAAATGCCCCTCTCTGAACTACAAACCTCAGGATTCCCTAGGATGTTGAAAGTGGAATAATAGCACTATAACAGTGCAGTGCAGAAATGGCCTGAGTCTCTGTTCTGTTCTGCTTAACAATTCTATCCATTAAGGATCACAAATCATGTCTAATTTGGATGCAGGAAGTCAGTAGAGGGCTCAGGACCAGTTTCTTTATGGTTCTAGCTCTCCCCTTCTTGCCAGCATCTTCAAGGTGGATGTCCAGCCCTAACCAGGTGGCCAGTTTGCTCTTCAAACTGTTCAATAGATTTTCCCATTATTTTCCTGTATTGATTTGTTTGACATTTTGAGGCTGCCTTTTTCCTTGCTAAGGAAGACTTAACATTTATTTAGCTTGTACAATCAGTTCCAGAGTACAAAGCAAATGAAAGCATTGCTTTCCCGAGTCTAGCCAGTGCTAATCTCCATAGGCCCTGCTGCAATAACAGCAGGGAAATGGCAACATTGTGTGATCGACAGTTGATATGCTTGCTTGTTCTGAAACACATTGACCAATGTAGAGAATGTGGAGTTTAAACTGACTTTGCAACACGGATGAACAGTGAGGGAGAAAACTGGAGGAAATATTACATCTTAATTGTCATTCTCAGCTGGGATCAGCAAATCTGATTCATCCTTGGGTTATTACTGTTTACTAAATCTCCCAGTCCCACTGTAATTATTTCCTTAATCGCAGAGTACTTTGTCTGTGGCAAAGATAAAATCATATAGCAGCCTGGGATCTCAGCCCTTACCTCTCATTAACTTCATGTTGTTGACCATTCAGCTTTTAACCTGTTCTGTGTTTGGCTGCAGCTCTGTTTCTGTTTTATCCCCACAAAAATCTTGTTTCTAAGGGGGAATTAATATGTGACCAAATTGTTCTAGAAAGCCATGGAGACATTTTGCCAAAGGATTTTTTTTTTTGTCTTGGACCAAGCAGCAAACGATGTCCATCCGAGTCAGCCTGCAAATAAGACCAAAAGCAGGCCAAGTTATTGTCTGCACATAAGACAGAAAACTCGAGTAAACTCTTCTCCCTACATGTTGCTGCTGATCTGAGTGAAGCAACTACCATACTCTGCCAAATGGTAAGGCTGTTTTTTCAGAAGGCTTGCCTTCCTTTTCCTGTGGGAATCACTACAATGATTTATGCAGGAATATTAGATTAGAAATTCTATGTAGATGTAGCTATCTACTCTTACTTGCTCCACATTGTATTTGCATAGGATTGTTGCTTCAGGCTGTAATCTTTGACACATTTACCTGACTATATTCCTTGCCTAAGAAAACCCTGAGGGTCACCACAAGTCAACAGGTAGCTTGACAGCACACACACACACACACACACACACACACAAAACATCACTGGGCTCAGTGGATCTTTCTCAATTGTAATACTGGGCTGTGCCTTTAAACTTGCTCCCCTCCATTACAGAAAAGAATAGCAAAATATTTGGAATGGTTAAGCATAAGAACGCCAAATATGTAACTCCACTGTGGATTTGGTCCATAATTTTGTAAAAAATTAGCTGAAAATTTTGGAGGGCTAAAGCTTCCCCCTTTTTTTTACAAATCTAGATGAAAACTTGAAGAAAATCTGATAAAGAATACCCATATCCTCCAACCTTTCACAGATTAAAATTAGGACACATGTGACCAAGCAACATCAGATGGCAAGAGGAAGAACACACAAGCTAGGAGAGGCTGCAGCAGTTTGCTTTTGCCTAAACCTACTGGAAAGGGCAAGATTCCTCCTCCCTCTGTAGCGGCCAAGAAAGTGGCGAAAACCAGGTTTCAGGGAAAAATAAAAAAGCCAGCTTTATTACAATACCTTGCGCAAGGGGCAACAGTTAATTCAGAGCTGTTGTGTCGATTAATTGAGGTAGCATCACTATATACCTTTTGCATTCTATGTCAGCAATCAATCATTTACTTAGCCCGCCCATCACTGGAGAAAAAGATCTTTGGTTAACTTTCCATTACATCATTGACTGGCATACACGTGTACAGACGAGAACAAAAGGGTTAGTTTACAAGGTTACTTAGAGTGATACAAATTAATGGTTACAGCCAAAATGAGGGAGTATGCTTACTCCCATTCAGTTCCCAGACCTCTGGATGTTGCAAGGCTATTTCTAAAATTTGAGATAAGACAGACATCTGCTATTTACTCAGAAGCACAATTCAATTCGCTTATTTTTCCTATTCAAGTGGCATTGGACTTAACCCCTTCACCTCCTCTCTTTATGCCTTTTTAAAACTGACAGCAAACTACTTTTCCTCTTTGAACTCAGTTTGAATTCAGTGGAAGTAAACCAAGGGCAAAGGGTGAAGGTAGGAGGAGGAGAGACAAATGAAAAGCAGGGAATTAATCAGGATTGTCTGTGACAAATTGAGACAGTTAGAGGGTATAGACATCGGCATTCAGATATTTTTGTGTATATGCTTGTTTTCTTCAAAATAAAAAAAAATGGGGGAAGAATTTTTCCCAGGAATACTTGTGATAGCACAAGAGATGGAGTTATTGTAGCATGTGCAGCTTGTTATGTAGCTTTTGGGAGAAGGGCACTCTCTTGAACAGTCACAAAGGGATGGGAGTGTGGAGGGTGCAGTTTGCCCCAGGCGGCAATGTTTTTGGGGCATTCTGGCCCATAGCCATGCTCCTGCTTGCCCTGGCCACACCCTCATGCACTGCAACCACCACCCCTGCACCGCAGCTAAGCCCACCTCCCTTTGGCTATTTGCATCTGGTCATAGAACTATGCTGCTTCTTCCCTTCCCACTTTCCATTGTCAACCTCATTTTGAAAAGGATGGAGAAGAAATTTCTTTTGTTGACAATTTAATTTCATATTTTTGAACTGGTATGGAATTCGGAACAGTTATCCTCAGTAATTCATGTTTTTGAATTTTGCAGTCTTGTTTTTTTTTCCTGTAAAAAAAAAAAGTGCAGAAAATGGCATACATTAGGAGGAAGACCACACAAAAATCTGTATGTTATTGAAAATGACATCTAAAAGTGCATTATATTCTGAATTTTTTTTTTAGAAATAGTTTTCTCTCCCAACTCTACATTTCTATGATTCTATGATTTGGTAAAGATGCACACAAAAATGCCTTCACATTTTCAGGTGCACTTTAAAACAAATTCTCAAAATCTGGGCCAACTGAATTTATGTCTGGAAAGATTCAAAATGTCTGTCTGACTGGGGACACCAGTTTGCAGATCATGGCTGCAAACAAAATGAGGAGGAGTGTTATGTTCCAGGTGCCACGGTTCATTCTCTTTCCCAAAAGCCCAGCCTTTTTGGGGGGCTCTGATATAGAGCAGGAGGGCCAGCTAGTCAGAAGCAGCCTGATTCACTCCAGTGGGTGGGGGCTTGTAAGCAAGCAAACATTTCATTCAGGTCTACTCCCATCCCATAATGTCTTCCCGCATTACACAGTCAGCTTCTATCATTGTCCTAACCCATCCTTCCTCAGTTTTTTTTTTTAATAGATCAGAGCAACTCAAGCTATCTGATATGGGGACTCGCAGTCCCCTCCTCCCAGTGTGCCAGGAGAAATATTATGCCCATCGGAAACATTTTTTTTTTCCTTTTCTGGAAAATCACCAGAGACCAGCAGCTGATGGCTTATGGACAGGCACCAGTCCATGGACCACCATTTTGACCACCATTAGCACTAGTGGACCACCATTAGCACTAGTGTAGATTATTCATTAGTAGCATCATACTACTAATACTGATTGTTACAACTCAGGGTGGTTTTGGCATGAGGGGGGCTAGATTTAGTTTGGGGCTAGGCAGTGATGTAGACTCGAGTTGGTAGACTTGGACTCAAGTCGGACTTAAGTTGCTTCAGTGACTCGACTCGACTCGGACTTGACTTGGCCATAAATGATGCACTGACTCAACTTGACTCGAGACTTGTATATTTTCAATGACTGACTTTGCCCTTGGTTCATCCAGAAACCTTACGACTTTGAACAATGCCCCCATCTCTTTTTGCATACTAGTCACATGACAATTTCTCTCAAGTCCAAAGTGTGGGAGCATTTCTCAGAGGGGAACAGCAAACAGGTTAGGCAATGGGCTTGAGGTGCGCTTGAGGTCTGCTCAGCAGCCTGTCTCTGCTGCATATCGGAGGAATCATCTAAAACATTTCCTAAGAGCAAAAGACAAGACTTGCCCCCAGAGTGCAGAGTGCATTTCTCAGAGGGGAACAGCAAATGTATTAGGCAAGGGGCTTGAGGAAGAAGGATCCTTCCTTCTAAAGCTTTTGAATCTTCAGTAATGGAGAGTAAGACAGGCTCCTATTCCCCACTTCCAAAGTTGCCGATGGCAAAATTGCAAACATGGAGAGTTGACTCTGCTTAAATTGTTAAACTATATTTTTTTCACCCTATCCAATAATTCTGTAATTTTGTTTGGGGTGTAAAGTTGGCTTCCAGACTTGAGGCTTGACTTGAAAGTATCTTCAAGGACTTGAGACTTGACTTGAAACTTGAAGGTAAAGACTTGAGCCTTGATTTGAGACTTGGAGTAAAAGACTTAAATACATCACTGGGGTTAGGCAGAGCCTGTGCTTCTGTAATACCTGGTGTGAGGGGCCCTTAGGGATCTCGGCAAACAAATCACACCTAGCTTTGGGGCAGACAGCTGTTTCATACTCCCAGGTAGCAGGGGAACCACACTGTGGCTTCCACCTGAGTGGATTCTGTCATCTGTCATTCCTGAGATACTTAGCAGGGGAGCTGAGCACATGGATTTCTGTAGTGAGTTGGGCCTCTGCCATCAGAGAGATGGAGCTAGGGATCCTTGTCAGTATCTTGGCCAAACAGTAACAGCTGTTCATTGGGATCATTTGTATTAGTCACATTGTTGGATACTGTTTGCATTTGCCTTGTAGTTTGAGGTTGAGAAAAGGCTAGAAATGGACTAGGGGAAGGAACTTTTCTGTGTTTGAACAGTTCTGTGGTAACCTGCTTGCACAGTTGTCATAAATATTGTGTGTGTGTGCATAGGTAATGGGTCACACTTGTGTACTTTGCTTCTGAGCTGTTTAATCTTTGTGAGTCCATCTTCTATGGGTGCTGCCTATGGTGTGTGCATTGCAGATCCTCATATATTCCGTTGATGGGAAATTTGATCATTAGCCAAGAGATAGGCTGGGTAGAATTTACTTGGGGATCCATTACTTTCATTTACTGTGGGGGAGGGCACCATCAGCAAGAGGGCTGGAATTCTCTTCTGCTGTGTACCATCTACAGCATCATTTATCACCACTAAAGCTTATGCTACAACAGTAATGTATGCCAGTGTCTGGAAACAAAGGAGTCCTTTGAGAGCTCTGGAACTATACCTAATTCTGCAACAAAACAGGTTCCATTGGCCAGGAGGTGGTTTAACTGATGAATGGGTTGTCATTGGCCAGCTAGCAGGTCAACTGATGCCTGAACAGGGCCAAGCCTGTTCAGCTGTGACTCATAAAGCTGTGGTCTTTTCTATTCCAATGAAATGTGGCCTGTGCTTATTCTTCCTAAATGTGATGGCCTGCACTTGCTGCTGGGTCTGCAAACCAAAACTGATAGATTCATTCATCCCTAATCTGAAAAAGATATTCTTATCTCCTGTGGATCACTACACACACTCTACTGAACTTGTCAGCATCAGGTAGTCAACTTACAAACATCTGAAGCACATTACACATTTTACAGTGACTCTAAGCAAGGTGTTCCAAAGACAACAGAGAAGATTAATAAAACAAAAGGGAAGGAGGTAATGTTTCTTATGCATCATTCTACAATTAATAGAGACAAAAGGACAAGTGTTGGCGACTCTGTAATTGTGTGCAGCATAAAACTCACTTGCAGAACATGTCCCATCTTAATTTGTGCTGTGCTGTTTGAAATGCTAATAGAGCTAGAATTCTCAAAGGTCATATTTGGAATATATTGGTGCTTATTTCCCCCCAGTTTCAAAACAATTAAAATAAGGCTTAGTTCCTAATTTGGCTAACAATGTTAGCTCTTCCATTAATTAGCCAAGGTGTAAGAATGCCTCTTCACTCTGGCCATTTGCTAGATGAGAAGACACTTCATTTTCATTTTTAAGCTATTCTGCTGTGCTTTTTTATTTTTCAAGGGATGTCTTTTCTCTATTGATTGTGCAAAATAACTAGGAGGAAATTATTTAAAAAAAAAATTAGGAGAGAGGGAAAAGTGCACATTTAGCAAATTCCCCACACTGCATATTTCAAGGAGTCATTTATCATCTTAGAAAGGTTGAATTCTTCTCAGATATTAAAGAAAGTAATTGGTAATTGCTGTGTGTAACTAATTGATAGAAGAGCTAGTGTTCAAGGCAGGGAGTTTCTGTTCTGTCTTCAATCTTGACACTTGGAGGATGGTCTAAAATTCATATTTGTGATAAACTTAGACAGCCCACAATATAATACCACTGCCTTCCTTTGTTCTCAGTGAATAAGATGGTGCTTTTTAAAAGATGTTATTTATCATTCAAAAAAGGTGACAGGCATGGCTCTGAATGTATTACCCCTTTTTCCGATTGTTCCATTGGTGCAAACAGGGAACATAGGTATTGTTATACAGCAAGGGTGAACCAGTTGCAGCCTGTGGGCCACATATGACCTCTGGATTCCACTTCTGTGGCCTCTAAAAGGACTACAAGTTTCCTAAAGCTCCTTCAGCTCCTCCTTTTTTAAAAAAAATCAACACAATTTTTGAACATCGTAGGAATTCATCTTACCCCCAAATACTTCCATTTTCTTCCGCAGCCCCTCTCAAAATGGGGACAGGAAATCAAGTTTTGTCACCAATTTGAGAAGGACTACAGAGGACTGTGCCCAAACAGTTGTTCACTGGTGTGATACAGTGTAGTTTTGGGTCATACAATATGCTTGTCCATGAGATCCCAGGGAAGGTTTGGGGAAGGTTTGAAAGGTCTGGATGGTGATTGTCTGCAACCCATTAATTGGTGAAAGCTAGAAAAATAATCAGGATTTTAATAATAGTTATTTCTCCCACATCAATGCATTATTTTACCATCTGTTGGGAAAATACGTGCCTTTGATGAATTGTTCCCGAGGTGATAATATAACAGATGATTTTTTTTTTCAAAATAGCTGAATTAAAAAAAGGATTTAATTTGGAGTACACTTGTGCTAAACTGAAGGTGAGGTTCTCAGTATGGCTTGGTAAAGATGTCTGTTGTCTTGTTGCACAAGCTAATTTGAGGTTTTTATTAGTATGCTGTGCTAATCAGGTTTAATGAATTTAAGCCAAAGCTGCATTATGGGTTATTGTCAATAGACAGGTTGGAGACATACTGCATTAATGAAGTGGAACAAGATCACAAACGCAACAAATACTAGAGAAGCGTGCAGCTATTATTAGTTAAAGGACTGTCCGTTTTATAGTATGTCAAGCTTAGGCATTTGACAGTAAACAAATATAAATCAGAAGGGACTAGAGCTGTTCAAGAAGTATATCAGGGGCATGAAGCTGTGGCTTCTGTGGAGGATTTAATCCTAATTTTATCCTCATCCTCATCCTCATCCTCACTGTGGTGTCCACTCAAGTGGTTTAATAAAATACATATAACCATGGATTACATTTATAGCGGGGCTTAAAGAACACAGTACTGTTCCCCAGAATATTTATCATTTGAATTTCTTTTTCTCCCTGCACTTGGTCTTGTCAGTGCTTGAAAGCATTTAAGATACACGAAGGATTTCTGAACCAACTCCCCTCTGTATAGATGCATTATAAATAAACCTCCTTAAAACTATTTACCAAATATTAAGAAAAGCCTGACTTTGGGAAACAGGAAAAACTTTACAGACTCCCTAGACAAATTACTCCATTCCCCATGTCTTACAGATAGGAGTCTCCACACCATTTACAACCCAAATCAGTGGTCCCATGTACTAGAGTGTTTCCAGATGAGATATTTAGTCTGCTTGTCTCATTCATGGAATTTAATAGGGAAGTTCCATATGATGTCTTCTATTTGTTAAATATGATTCTTGATTTTGTGAGTTGTTACAGGCTGAGCAATATTTGGGTATATATTTTGCTAAGTTTAAGCCCCTGAATATTAAGGAATAAGGGTGTCTGTTTAGAGTAAAATGCTAAATGTTTGTGTAAGGAATACCAATTTATCAGCTATTTCTGGGCAAGAAGCCACCTAAGCCAAAACAAAGAGGTAAGAAGAAAATAATTCAACAGGCAAATATTAAACAACTGACCAATGCATAATGAAACAACCAAAAATGTCTACTGCATTGTTATGAAAGGGTTACTTATATCTGATGATTGATGCTATCTGATGCAATCACGTGGTGGCAGGCAAAAAAAAAGGGGAAGAGTAAGAGTAAGAGTCAGTCTCAAGTGATTGGTCCCTCAAGTGCCCTCATATAAAAACTTCCTTTTCCATTGGAGGGGAAGATTATTATTGATCTTAAATGGGATTAAATTCATCTCTGACTGGACAAATAGAAATTGGAGACAGTATAAAAGCCACCTGCTGAAAGAAAAAATTAGGTTGTTATACGGTCCATTGGATCCTAACAGATCCTGTGCTGTTGATGCTCTTCCTAGCTAGTAAATACTCATAACATGCTGGTAAGAGAAAGAGAGGGAGAGGGAGAGAGAGAACCTTTTCTCTCAATATTAAATAGGATACATTAAATAGATATTGTTTATCTGAAGAGATAAATGATATAGACATTGTACATTATACAATGTACATCTATATATGAATATCTATCTATATTCATATCTATATTCATTGTTGGAAATGTGAGGAAAAGGAGGGATCCTTTTTTCATATGTGGTGGACCTGTAAGATAGCAAAGAAATATTGGAAAGAAATTCGTGATGAAATTCAAAGGATGTATGGTTTCAAGTTTGAGATGAAGCCAGAGTTTTATTTGTTAAATATTTTGGGGCAGCAAAGAGAAATAAGATGTCACCAGAAGATATTGTTATATATGATAACTGCTGCAAGACTGACATATGCACAATATTGGGAAAAAAGGGAATATGTAGATATAAAGGAATGGAAACTCAAGGTACTGGATATGGTAGAAACAGAAAAATTAGCATTTTTAATGAAGACTAAACCTATCCAGAACTTTGAAAGGGAATGGAGGGAAGTACTGAACTGGTTAAAGAAATAATATAGACCGGGAAGTAACAATGAAATAAAGAAAAGTAATAATGTATAAGATATATTACAAGTAGCAAAGTATTAATGTAAGATGTAACAGTGTAACAATGTAAGAATTCTGTAGTGGTGAAAATATGTAAGTATGAAGATAAATATGCAGAGTCAATTGGGACAAAGACGAAAGTGGGGAAGGGGGGTTTTGTTTTATGTTTAATATAAACTATAATATATTCATATATATATTCATATCTATATGAATATAAATGCATAATAATAAGCTTTTGGAATTTTAATTTAATATAATTTTTGTATAGTTTGATGACATGTACAGTTAGCCCTCTACATTTATGGGTTTGACTTTCATGAATTTGATACCTTACAAGTAAAATCTATCTATCTATATATATAAAAGATATACTCCTAGACAGTGAGAAGTCTATGTTCCTTCCAAAGGAGACTAGTACATGTATGTGCATATATATGTACATTTTTATGAAATAGCCTAGCAGACTACTAATCTGACTCTCACTCAGCCATATTAATGATCATGAGATTCCAATATGTAAGAATGCTTATAGGGAGTGTTGATGCTAACTCTCCCTGTTTGTACCATACCATTGTTCACAAGTTGGGAGCCCCAGGTAACCAAGAAGATAACAAAGGAGACCTCCAAACAGAAACACATTCACTGACAAGAATCCTCAGTCCCTCAGGTTTAAGAGATAGGGATGGGGAATCATGCCTCTTTCAGAGTGTGATTGTGATCTTGTGATTTCCCATAACTCCTGTCATTTTTCAGACTTTAAAATAGCTATTAAGAAAAGAAGACAGAATGGCTCTACAACCCTCTTTGATTGGTGGCACTAGCAGTTGTCTTTCTAGAAACATCTTTAATCTCATTGGACTGGATTGAAAATTATATATGTGGAAGTGGAGTGGTGGAAGTGTAGTTTCTACTCTACTGAAGACCCTCTGATAAATATCCTATTGAAAAGTCATACACAGTAGGTTGGAGGTTGCTCTGAATAGGGTAGACTAGGTGTAGTCAGGAGGAATCCATGAATATTGGTCAAGAATCCCTTCTATGAGAAGAACTCTGTGCCACATCTGCACTATAACCTACTAAAACTTGGAGAAATGATTTTTTTGGATCACAGCACCCAGATTTTCCCAGCCTAGGGCCAACCTAGGGTGGGGGAAGAGGAGAGAATCTGGTAGAAAACTGCCTGAAGGACGAGGAGGTTCTCTACCTCCATGTCCTAGGTGAGCTGTTCCCCCAATTCTTTTGCCTCTGAAAGCAGTTCCCAAACTTATCCTGACCTGGATTAGCTGTTGTTGGCTACAAAACATGTAAGGTGGCTTCCTCTGGAATGAAGTTAGGCAGATGCCTGGGCGAAGGGTGATGGTTATGGGTGGCAGTGACTCTGTATTCCCCCTTCTCCTCAAAGACTCAAAGGACCTTGAGGGAAGGAACAAACCTTTGGAGCCTGATTTTTCCCCCCACTAGTGGGACTCAAACTTGGTTTCGATGGCACTATCTTAGCCGATATAGTTATTCAGCAGCTATTCAGTATACAAACCCTGGTCTCCTGGAGTGTTAATCCAACACTCAAACCACTACATCATACTGGTTCTGCAAAAGAAATCTTTAGTGAAATTCAAGCACAGAACCTATCCCATAGTCATATTATGTGACACATGACTATGGCCCTTTCCGCAGGAGGCTTTTGTCCCAGCATGGGAGTGGGAAAGGAGCGGGACTGCAATGATGCTTCTGCAAGATGCTGTTGCGGTCCCGTCCTTCTCCTGTTGCCAACTGGCACAATAGCAGAATAAATCATTGACGGGTTTTCTCCATCAATGATTCCCAATCGTGCGACACTCCTGCATTTAGCTGCCCTGTGGAAGGCTTGGAAGCATGATGGAGGCACTTCCTGCCTCAACATAACATGGTAAGGTCCAGCTGCACTGCGGGAGGAAGAGGTGTGTCCATCATGCTCCCTTCTGCAGGGAGATGGTCCAGCGTGGAGCATTCTCGTCGAGCTCCTTTCCTGGCAGAGGCGCTGCCGGGATCACAACCAGAGGATGACGCCTGAAGGTAAGGTACAAAAAGGACCCCTCTAAACCTATAATTTAAGTTGGCTTTTAACCAGTTGGGAGTCTAGTGAGCACGTTTTACCTTTTCCTTGCAAGGCTGCCTGTGGTTTTCTTACCATATTGTCATGTACTGGCTAGCTTCGAGTTCAGAGAATACGCTTTGAGTGTTCAAAAGTTTTATTCTGAACAGTGAAGCAACAATAGCACACCTTGGCAATTGCCAGAAACTAAAGAACTAGTCGATTTGCAGTACATTATACATTGCAACATTAGAAATTTGCACACCCAAGCATTCTATTTGACAGCTAATTAAAACATCGCTTTT
Organism: Iguana delicatissima; assembly: GCA_948472985.1. Classification (NCBI taxonomy): domain Eukaryota; kingdom Metazoa; phylum Chordata; class Lepidosauria; order Squamata; family Iguanidae; genus Iguana; species Iguana delicatissima. Next base: position 324,713 of record CAOKZL010002209.1, on the reverse strand, counting down.
TCTCAGATTCTCATTCTGCCTGCATGACCTTGCAGCTGCATCTGTTCCCTCTTATCAAAGTTCATGAAGACACCATTCCCTCCTTCCCAGCTCACTGTTTCTCACTCTATTCCATCATCCCCTTCTAACTTTTTTCAAACATCAAAGTTCTACATGGTGTTACATGGCTTGGCATGACATGACATCACATTGCATGGCAGGGAGGGCAAAGCTGACCTGACACATATTTTGAAAGTTCATTGGTGGCCATCCTGGCTGCAAGTTTCAGAAGGTTCAAGTTGCAAGAAGTAACATATCCAAGCTGTCTGCAAAGATCCAGCCATGGAAGGTGGAGATGCTAAGTGGCCTACATGATAATAGAAAGGATTAAATTGCATTTTATTTATTTATCTATTAGAAGCACATTATTTGTATGTGTCTACATGCAATTTTACTGACCTTTTCTGTTCTCCAGAATGAAAGATTTTGCCAGCAAGTAGTATGTATGCCATTTGGTATTCAACACTCTAAGTATTGAATTGATATGTAACCAAGGGGATCCTGGGAGCTATAGTAAGAAAAGTAATTTTTCCAAGTTCTGCAAAGATCAGACCAGGGGAGGCAGCAGATGAGAGAGTAGCTATTTGTGTGGGAATTGTTTAGTTAGTTATTGGAACTGAGCTGTATGATAACAAGAAGGTATGAAAATGTATTATTTTATATTATAGGTGTGGCCATAATTATTTGTATGTTTCTATATACACTTTTACTTAACCATAGAAACTTGTAGAAACTTCCTCTCTCTCTCTCTCTCTCTCTCTCACAGACACACACACACATACTACATGCTTCTGACAATTTGCTTTTCTTACCTAGCACATAATTGCTCAGACAACTGATCAACATCTGTGCACTCATAAATCACATAGAATTTACCCCCATGTTAAAAACATGCATTCAGGTCTTTTCTCAAAGGGAATAACTTTGTCACCAATTACTGCCTATGTGTGTTCATGTATGTGTGTATGTGTTGTTTGGTATGCAGTGTAATAAGTATTGAATTTATATAGTGGTGGTAATTTACCTACTACTGAGTCACCAAACCTAAGCTTGGCTATAGCATATCATCAATCTTTTCTCAATAGTTCAACAAAGGAATCTATTTTCTTTTGGTAAAAGCCCCATTGGTCTTGTGATCTATAAATCATCCTTTCAACAGAAGCTCTTTGAAATATCAATTCAAGGTATTCTCACAGACTATCATTTTATAGCTTTTCCTAGTGATGGAAGATAATGCCGGTGCCTATCAAAAGAGAAAATGCTGCCCATTTTTCACTGAATTTTCACAACTTTAGCAAGACCTCTCTAGAGCTTCCAATATTGCTGTTCCTACTCTTCTGCAGGTTGTGAATTGAGTTAGAAAGCTTGTGTCAAAAAAGGCACATTTTTAATATGAAGGAAAGAGTGGGGTCATTAAATACAAATCAGATAATAGAGGAAGGCTCCCCCCGTATTGCATTTCAAAAATCCAGTGCTGTTCAGATGGACAAGGAGCCAGTTTGTTTCCTGAAAGAATAAGTTATCTAATATGACAGACAGGACTGTGACATCTTAGAGACTTAACAGGTTTGTTGTGCCAAGAGCTTTTGTAAAGCAGCAGCATAACTCATCTAGTACCCCAAATAATGTATTGTATCAGCTGGCCTTGTATATCAAACCTTCACCCCATTTTGATAATAGATGCAAAACATGATCCCAGTGTGGTCCAAGAGGTTCTGTTGCCTGAGCTGGAATACTAACTGGTACCCTACTGAGAGTAAAGTTATTGGGGTTCACGAGGCAGAAAATCCCACAAGCACTTCTCTTCATATCTCCTTGCATGGTATTGGGAATTGTTGCTTTTTGCTACCTTCGTGTCTACTCATAGCCTCTCACATAGCCATTTTTTTTGTCCCTGTAAAAGCAGAGGGTGGGGTGAAGGGGGAAACAAAAGCTGTCTGACATTGTAGTCAACTTGGTCAATTCACATCTCTTCCGTGCTTTCCCTCATTGCCATACCCATTGGCTCTGGATGCTGGACACTCGCACCTTCTTTTTTAAAGGGACAGGGGTCTCAAAATCCTTTACATAAACTGTAAGGGGGCACTCCAGCTGCCAGTTGCACCACCTTTCCCCCTTCACCATAGCAGCAAGGAGGAGGAGTAGCCACGGAACTGGTATGAACCACTATATCATGTAGCTCTCTCCCAAGTGTTGAGTTTAAAGTATGAAAGCAGTTTGCATTCAATTAATTCAGTTGGGGAGAGAGGAGAAGAGAAGCCAGAGTCTTGTCAGTAGTCTCAGGCAAAAGGAAGCTACCACAGCCCTTCCTGGCTTGTCTATTCTTCCTCATTAATAACCTAAGCTACTGAAAACACACTTGGATGTTGTTTGGCCTACTTATGTCCCAGTTTTCATCACTGGAGGGTATGCTATGGGCTCCCCACGTTATATGAAATTCACTGTGCAAATAACTTAACTGTAGCTAGCTTGTAGCTAGAGGGCCTTTCTGCACTACACTGTTATACTGCTATTATTCCACTTTCAACATCCTATGGAATCCTGGAGTTTGCGGTTTAGGGAAGGGCATTTAGAATTCTCAGCCAGAGAGTTCTTTTGCCTCAGTAAATTACAAACCCCAGAATTCCACAGGATGTTGAAAGTGAAGTAATAGCACTATAACACTGCAGTGTGAAAAGGCCCATAGTTTCATCCTGGACCAATTAACCCCACACTTCCTTCTTGTGCTTAAAGACAAAGTGACATATGAAGGAAATATAATATGAAGGAAATTAAGGCACTCAGATCATCCTTTAGAGGCACCATGATGTAGTGGTTTGAGCACTGACTATGGCTCTGGAAAATAGATTTTGAATCTCCACTTAGCCATGGGAACCCACTGGGCGACCCTGGGCAAGTTACATTCTCTCAGCTTCACAAAACCCGAAAGCAAACTCATTTTGAACAAATCTTGCTAAGAAAATGCCTTGATACGGTCTCTTTAGAGTCACCAGAAGTTGGAAACAACTTGAAGACACACAGCAACAGATCTCAGGGCCTGCAACCATTTTTCAGCTTACGAGAGTACTGTCTTGAAATGTGTGTGTACATATTTTTTTTAACTTGTTAGACCTGATGTATTTTTTAAAATTTAAATGGCATACTTTGTGCAACCTTAATTGATGCTTAACATATCAGGTTTAATGACATCACAAAAGACCACTCCTTGTAACATCACACATAGTCCCACGTTTTGGTGCTGAAATCTCAGGATGTGATGAAGTCCTGACCTGGCAATACTGATTGAAATACATTACTCTTTTGTCCTATTTCAACAATTGTTCTAAAGTGTTATTGTACCCTCATAACATACTTTAGCATAATTTGTTTCTTTAGAGCTTGCCAAATGTGTTAGGAACATATGACCTTGCTGAATGAATGGAAGAACTCAAATTCAAAAGAAATTGCTCTTGATTTTTTTTTAAATCCCTGCAAACTTCAATCATATGGCATTTCATGAACTGCTCCATTTTAACATCAGTGATGTCAATTTAATGAGAAGATAATCAACTGGACTTCACATACTGTCATATTTTGACACATCCAACTCTAGAATATAAACCAGGCACATTGTGAAATAATCAGTCACTGCTTGCAGAGGTGGCTGGCTGTTCTTTTGTTTTTCAGTCAGAAAGAAGCAATGCTGAGAGAAAGAAGTTTTTTCCCTTCAAATGGCTATTCCTGCAAAATTCAGTTGTGTTAATGAAATTACGAGTATGATGACTCAGCAGAGGCATATGCAATTTTTCCTGCTCCGTAAAGCAATAGTCAGGTTATGCTGGAAAAAAAAAAACTGAGACTGAAAAAAACACTGAGATAAACAAAGAAAACCTTCTTTAATCCTATATAGAGTTGACCACACGCTTTGCTTGCATTCTGAATGCGAACTTGTCTTTTCTGTTGAAAAAGGGATCCCAGAAACATTTTTAGCAACTTCCACTAGGGATAGATATGGTCAAAATGATATTTTTTTTGGCATTGTCATAAACTGTAATGAAACCATCTTTCTTTTTAAACTACTTTGTGATTAGATCCCTAAGTAAAATTTCATTAATAAACTATTACTACAATAACGTTGTTATGTGTCTTCAAGTCATTTGACTTATGATGACCATGGCCATTTCCGCACTAGGCTGTTATAGCGCTATTATTACACTTTCGACATCCTATGGAATCCTGGGGTTTGCAGTTTAGGGGGTTTGCATCTGGCCTCTCCCTAAACTGCAAACCCCAGGATTCCATAGGATGCTGAAAGTGGAATAATAGCACTATAACAGTGTAGTGCGGAAATGTCCCATGAGAGTATGTGATGTGCCCAAGGTTGGTGTTGATGTGTTGCTTTCACAGATCAACACTAACTCACCACTGTAATGATCTGAAAGACCTTTATCAACTTATGCAGTCCTTTGAAAATATAAGGCTTCTTTCTGGATCCTGTTACATTCTATTCCACTTCTACAACTGTATTAATATGCTTTATATCTGAGGCCTTATTACCACTCAGTACTGTATGCAAAGAAGTGGGTTTATATCCATGAAAGCTCATGAGAAAATAAAATGTAACTAGTCTTAAACGGGCTGCCACATTTCTTTTTTTCTCCCCCTTCCTTTTTGTGGAACACAGTGGCAATTCCTGCTGAGGAGACAGGTAAAATTACATTGCAGGGTCTTTCATTAGCTCATCTTTTCCTTTGGTTTTTTCAACACCTAGTGTGTATCATGTTGTGATGCATTTTCTTATATCTTTTTTATTTTCTTTTATAAGTAACATCTGGTAATTTCTTGACTGATTTGTGACTACGTATAAATCATAATAAAAATCTAACATACATATCAGTCTCTTCTTTAACATCTCTTTCTCTCTGTAACCTGTAGTTTATTTCCATTTAATTTCATAGAAAATGGATCAAAGCTACATTAGTTTTCTTGAAGGATTATGAAAAGTGAAGGCTACGTGACAGTCTCTTTGGTTATTTAAATAATGGAAAGCTTTTGTTCATGAAGTGAGAAGTACTTATGGCTTTTTATAAAATATCATTGCATGCCAAGAAAGAGGAAAAGGAAGTAGATTGTAGATAGTAATTGGGACATCTGAGACTTTTAATTTGGAAGAGCATCTACCAAATGCTACTTCTATCTGTTTACTTCATTCAAGAACAAGTATGGTGGAAGAGCCAGTATGGTGTAATGGTTTGGAGCATTGGACGACAATTCTGGAGATTGGTGTTTGAATCCCCACTCAGCCATGGAGACCTACCTTGGACATTTGCTGTCTTAGCAAATACTCTTTTAGCTTCAGAAGAAGGTAAGAGCAAATCTCCTCTGAACAAATCTTGCCAAGAAAACCCCATGATAGGGGGGTTGGAAATGTCCTGAAGGCACATAGGAACAATCTTAATAACATCAGAACCATTGCCTCAATCCTCACCCCCATCTTGGATTCATTGCATGACTGGCAATCAATTGCATAACTGGCAATCCAATCCAAGTGAAAATAACTGATGTAAAAGAAGACTGACATGAATAAGAGGCTTGAGTTCAAAAGGTAAATGACGTTGGTTCAGAAGTGGTGAGCAACAACCAGCATTGAGTGCAATCTGAAACACAATTGGCAGCATAATTGTACACATGGCTACTTAGAAGTAGGTCCCATTGAATTCATTGGTGCTTTATTTTCAGGTAAGTATGTTGAGAATTCCAGCGTGCATGTTTGGGCAAAGCATGGGAAGCCAGGGCTCATTATTCAAGGTCTTGGACATACAAAACAAACAAAAATGACTATTTCAGTCTTTAGAGGGAAGTAAAATTGCATTTATCTCTATAAAGCTTGAGTGCCATTTTTTTTTTTGCTAGAAAGGCATGATATAAATAAATGAAATAAACAAAGTTCAATTTGTAATTATAATAAATTTATAATAATAAATGTACTTATATCAAATATGATAATTTTGTGCCAAAAAAGTGATATATAATGAATTTTATGTTCCTAAAAAAGTGAGTTTGGTCATTTCTGCACTAGATGCCATTAGCATGTTGTAGCATTACAATTCCAGCATTGCCATTTGCACAATGCCATTGGGTTAGGAATGCTCTTTTCGACACCCTTCCTCCTCAAGCAGATGAGTAGTGGTATTGCCATTGGTGTTCCTTCTGCATTACAGTGCCCTTGGCCACTCCCTTTCCCTGCCTTCACCCTGCCCCACTGCTTTTGATTGGGTGTGTTTTTTTGTTTTATTTTTGGAAGCTGCACTAACACAGCAATGACACGCTAGTACACTATTGCACTTTTGCTCTATAATGCTCAAAAATGTATTAAAAAAAAGTTTTAACTCAAAGGAGAAATTTAAAATAAACATAGAGAGGTAATAGAAAGTTACCACACCATGGGACTCACTGAGGAAGGGAGAAGCTGGGTATACTCAAAGCCCACCCACTGCTGGATTTGCAGTAACAGGAGGTGCTATCAAGCACTATAATGCTACCGCACTAAAATGGCAGATGGGATTGAAGTGCTAAAGGGGGCTCTTAATGGATTTTTTCTGGAAATAGAATATGGCAGTTTGATGACACTTGGGAGTGGGATAGCAGCTGGATAGCAATGACGTTGTGCGATAGCATAACTCCTGGATGGAAACAACCCACTGCTGTTGCACTATAGCGATATTGTGCAGAAATGGCCTTTCATTATATGCTAATATTACATTTTCCAATTTTTGTAAAAATTTCCATTTAGTTTTGATTTTTTTTTCAATCCCCCCCCCATGGCTCCAAAATTGCTGGAAATTTTACATCTCTAGAGAGGACAGAATTGTAGATGACACATCTCTGAACTAGCTTGCTGCTGTGGTACAGTGGATGATACAAAAGAAGAAGAAATTTTCATCTAATTGAACCTATGGAATAAACTGAAAACAAGTCTGAAGATGCTGAGAATACTGTTGTTTTATTAGTAAAAACCCTTCTTCAAAATAAACTTCAGAGATTTCTGGACCACAAATTCTTGAGCCATTTATAGGACAAGTGAAAACCAGTGGATGATACTGGAGCATCACGAGTGTTGAAGCATGACTCAAGTGTCACTATAAAACTTCTATATATGGAATCAGGTGGGTGATTTTCATGTTTTCTGCTGCATGACACCTAGGGTTGTCAGAGTGAAAACTGGAGATGGCTCCAGTTAAAGGATTTGTAGAAGAGGGAATCCCAAGTGGTGTTGCTTGTTATCTGGTTGCATGACAACTGCTGAAATTTCTTTTTCAACACAACCAGTTTTCCATCTGGCAACCATAAGGGCACCCTCCCTCTAGAGAACACTAGGACAAATTACAGAATTTAAGCAGTGGCCACAGGGAGACCAAAGTATTTTGCATGATATAAGCTGTGCATTTCAGTTTTCTATGATCACATGAACCATTATGGGTGGACTGGGTGGCCAGAATACTGCAGTGTAGACAGACAAGGAATGGGAATAAATTGTCTTAATAAACTCTCCTTTTATTTGATGGAACAGCTATAATAAGATTGTGACTTGTGAGTCCTGTAGCAGACAGGTCAATAATCTGCTTCCTAATTCATTCAGAATTATATTAGATCATTCCAAAGAAAGCAGCTTATTATAGTTAATCTTCAACATTCATCTTTAATCTCTCTCTTTCATTAAAATCAGATGACAGCCAAGCTCATGGGTACAGCAGTGATACCCTCTCTCCTCCTTACATAAAAATGGAGTATATTTTTAGATTTATGTAGGATAAAACTAAATCTTGCCACTCTACTTTGAGAAAGGCAAGGGATAAAGAAGACTGTGTGAGCTGAAGATAGTTATCTTTCAGAATGTGGCAAGCACGGTCATAGTTTTGCAGTATATAAAATGTTTCTGGTTTTGCAGTACATAAAAATGTTTTTGTATGCAGGACAGAATTAGGCCTAGCTGCACTGAAGGACAAGCTGTATTTGACTTTTTGCTACCATTTTTATCTCGATAATTGTTATCAGATTACATACAACCTGATGTAAATGTGTGTAAAGAGTTGTTTGCACATGATTCCCAAATTTCTGCCTCTGTGATTTCATTTTGCTTAATAAATTCTACAGATGGGATCAGTAGTCCAAGTCTGTTTTGAAATACCTCCCACAAAAGGCTGTGGTACTTTCTTTTTAAAACAACACTATAAATAAGATTATATCTTAAGCAGTAAAGTATCAACTGTATTAAAAACTCTTTCTATGCACTTGATTTGATTTGATGCTTGGCAAGTTGACTTCAGCGAAATAAAAATACTTGGTAACAGTTGTTAGCATATATTTGCTTTGCTTGATTTGTCATGAACAGAATGAAGATCTGTTTATTTGAAGCCTGCATGTGTTACTGTTAACTGAGGTGAATCTTTCCCATAGTGGTGCCATCAGAACACTGTAGAATAGTGGTCCAGAGCCGCTTTCAGCAGAAAGAGAAGGGCTGGCTTATTGCATTTCCAGGAAATAATGCATATTATCACCATTTAAAGCAGGACTGGGAAGTGTGTGGCCATCAAGATTGCCTTGGACTGCAAATTACAGTATAGCTCACCATGGGCTATGATGGCTAAGGAACAGAAGTTCAACAGCAACTGGAGAGGTGCTCCACTCCCACTCCAATCATAAACAAGGAGCTTCTTTCTCCCTGAGGACTAAATTCAGTTTCAGAATTGCAAATTATCAAATTATGACCTCATGAGGAAGGAAGTGTGGCTATTTGGAAAAGCCTGGAGGGCCAGATTGGGTTCATAGGAGAGCTGGGTTTGGATCTGATCTTAACAGAAGAGCCCACTTACAGTTAATAAATCAACCATCTAATAGCACAACTCCGGTACATGTCTACTCAGAAGAAAGCTCCGCTGAGTTCAATGGGCCCAGGTAAGAGTGTATAGCAGGGTGGATATCTTTCAGAGGTCTAGGGGGCATGCCTTCCTTGACACTGTCCACCTGCTCCTCCTCCTTCCACTTACTACTACTGCTGCATACCCGCCTACATTTCACAGATGAAAAGTGGGACACAGGTGGCCAAGCAGCATCAGAGTGTAGTCCAGATGGCAAATGTTATTAATGAGGATGGATACACAATCTAGGAGAGTTTGTAGTAGTTTTGTTCCGAATGAGTTTACAAGTGAGGGCAAGATTCTGCCCCCTCCTGTCCTTTCCCCCCACTGAATTTAGCGCAAACTCTTTTTTGCAATTTGAACTCAGTCTGCAGCAACTGAAGGAAGCTGAGGACAAAGGGGGAAAGTGAGTAGAGGGGATAAAAACTGGGACATTGTAAAGGCAGTTGGAAAAGTGGGACAGCAATAGCTTAATCGTGGCTGTCCTACTCCTTCAGAAAGTCTCCTTTCACTCTCAAGGGGTTTGGGGTGCAATTTTGCTTTCCTTTGTGGGAATCCTGAGGTTCAGGCACAGGAGTGGCTTTTAAAAATCCACAGGTACCTAAAACAGCTCAGGAAGCTTCCATAACATAGCACATTTTCCCTATGTCCCTGGAGGCTTTAGGGCTTTTTTACAATTTCTTTGTATGTTTGCAAAAAGTAATGGAACCTCATGAAATTGTCCTGTAGGCCACATGTTTGCCATACCTGGTGCACAGAATCACTGGAGTCAGCTAGAGTGACTTAACAATAGTCCTACTTGTTGTTGTGTGACTTCAAGTCATTTCTTACTTATGGAGACCCTAAGGCAAGCTTATCATGGAGTTTTCTGTGGCTGAGAATGTGTGATGTGCCCAAGGTCACCCAGTGGTGCTGAGCAAAGAATTGAACTCTGGTCTCTACAGTTGCTGTCCAAACCACTACACCATGCCTGATGTTTAGGACAGAACTTTGTAAGGAAAGTCCCTTTTAAAGTAGCATTTAACAGCTTTTAAACTTTGAAAGAAGGCTGTTGTTTTGGTCCTTAGTTCTCACTTTTCAGAGCTGCTGGTATTATATGATGCTGGAAAGATGTTAAATTAGCTGAAAATTATTTAAACCCACAAAGTCACAGCAAACCACTGGTTTGATGACATGCCAAATGCAATTAAACCAAGCTCGAGTGCTTTCATATCTAGCCAAAGCCTCCTTTAATACAAGTTTGTGCTGCTATTCTTCTGAAGTTATTTTTATCGAAGAACTTCTTGTTGAGAAATAACTGTAATATCCTGGGTGTCAGATCAACTGCCTCACTAATATTACCCAGTAAGTACCAAAGCTACAAGGTCAGGGTCCAAATCAAATCACCATCCAGGGAGAGGAAGATGTTGACATATCATTATCAAAAATCCCACTCCAAGGAAGTAATTTCAGCTTTTAGCTGTGAGTCAGCAAGTAGCCATCAGCCTTCAGTCAGCTACAGCTTGTGCTTCTAGAACTTTCTAGAGCTGATTTATGACAACTATGAAAAGAAATACACTCGTCACTTACTGTTGTCTTAGAAAGAGTATAAACTGTTGTTTTCAACTCCTAAAACATGGATTATTTCCTGAAAGAAAGGCTGATTCCTTGATGAAAATAGTATTCTGCTTGAAACACTTGCTTTTTGGGATGACAAGCCCCAGAGTTGCCCTGCCATCATGGCCAATGGAAGTTTTTCAAATAAGTATTTTCTTTACTTTGGCATCTCATACTACAGATTTGCTAGTTCTGTGGACTAATTGTATTAAAAATTCATTTCCTGGAATATAGCCAATTTACTTAAAGAAAAAGAAATCAGAGTGGGGTAATATCTTGACTGGATCATTAAAATACAATTAAAAAGTGGAGTCCTTCAGAACACCAGGCTGGGTGTTACAACACATGTGATGGAGAAAAACAGGCTTTCTTTTTTTTTTTTAAAATGCAAGCCAGATGTTATAGCCATAGAATCTTTAACTTGGCAATACTCAGTATCTAGGGTTGGGAAATTAGCTTGAGATGACATGGTGGTCTCCTTCACAGTGCATAATTATGGCACTCAGATTCCATTTTAACTGACTTACTCTACCTCATGGAATCCGGAGATTTGATGTGGTTTTTAGAATTCTCTGTGAGAGAGCTCTAGTGCTTCTTCAACAATAAATCCCAGGACGTTTGCCCTGGCAGTTAAAATGGTATCAAAATCATATGATTATACAGTGTGAAATATAGAAAGAGTATCAGGTTGCACTTCAGAAGATCAAGGGCCTGTCTGCAGGTATATCCACACTACAAAGTTATAATACTTTGGTACCATTTCAACAGGCATGGCTTCCTTCTATGAAATCCTGGGATTTGCAATTTGCTAAAGGGTATTATGAATTCTCTGTTGGAAAGTGCTACTGATGTGGTTCAAAGCTACACTTATCAAGCGACACATCCCAGAATTTCATAGGACAAAGCCATAGCAGTTAAAGTGGTATCAAACTACTATAATTTGCAGTATGGAAAACCTTATACCTTTGTTGACCAGAGGTGGGCAAAGTGCCTCTTTCAAATCAATGTTGGACTGCAACTCTCAATATTCCTAAATTGGATACCTCCTTGTGCAAACATGTAAGAAGTATGCAGCTACTGAGAGAATAGGAAGTTATGCCGGCATAGCACCTTAACAGGATCCTAGCCCTTGTTTGCCTCCCAGAATTCACTTTCCTCAAAAGTTCAAAACTATCTGTATTAACTCGCTGTTTTCTGTATTAAGTCTCAAGTCATTGTTTCTCTGACCCATAGTGCTGTAACTGTAACAAATGTTGTTATAAAACCTATTTAGTCTGGGACTACAAATGCTAACAGGCACTAATTGTAATTGTACAGTTTATCTGTGGGACCACTGGAAGTGGGAGTTAATAGCCTGGGTACATTAGCTATGCTTTTGCATACATCGAGACATTTAGCTTTTCGAAAATTGTACTGATGACTCCCAATGTTCTTGTTTTGTAAAGCTTGTATTGCAGATAATTAAAACATCTCTAGAATGGTTCTTGCCTTCAAGTTCTTAATATGTACTCAACCACAACAACAGCTCAGAATAGGATGGATTCTCTTCTATCTGGAAATATGGAAGTGATTATTGTACATGAATGTCAAGGCAGACAATTATTCAAAATGTACTGACAGCAGAGCTGGGAAAAGTTACTTTTTTAGACCACAGCTTCCAGAAATCCTCAGTCAGTATGACCAAAAAACATGCTCGCAGGAAGGTTCTAGAACTGTAATAAAAAAGTCACTTTTTCTGGGGAATGAAGTGTTTATTCAGAACCACTTGTTCTGGTTGCAAGTGGTTTCTCTATTCTCAAAGAAATGTTTCAGGATCAAACATAACTTCTCATTATTTCTGCTTTCCAAAAGTGTGCTTATAATAGTTACTTTTTTTATAGAGAGGGGATGAAAATAATCAGCGCCTTGTGGCACATTCATGGTGAACTTCACAGGGTAACACTGACAATTTCCTGACATAGTTAGGAAGAAAAAGTGGTTTGGAGCTTTGATCCACAGTGGGAAGACACTCTGGATTGGACCTCTACAGATTCTATGCCTTCAGAATGAAAATGGATACCATAAGCATGTCTTTGAAAAAGTGAGAATCATGAAACATTGGAATGTAATCTTTGGAATGTAATAAATAATTAAAGAAACACAAGTAATGGCTGAGATCCTATACTGCCTACTTAGTTATGAATGCATAACTAATTAATGTCTCCTGGCCCGACCATCCAGATGTACCTTAACAGACAACAACTACACTGAGCGTTGGAGGTCTTGTGACTGTGCACAGCAGGGTATCTCCAGCTGCCTTCTGCCCTCAAACAAGGTAAAAATAAGGAGTCTTCATAATGCATATAAACAAATAAACAACCTCCCTGAAAATTATGACAACAAATATATACACACACACACACAAACAAAAAACAACAACAGTATAGAAACAAAAAATATTGTATAGGGAAAAAAAAGAATTATACATTGGGTTGCAGCTTTCCTAATGCAGATTATAGATAACTTTATAAAATACCTTCTTTATTTAGAAATACCATTGAAATGCTTCAACTGCTACTTTTCCAAAAACACCAATTGTCAAAACCTGCAGTCAACATATTGTACTCTCTTTCTTGCAAAAGAACCCTATTAAAGGGTCCCAATGTTTGAGTACATGGTATTACAGAATATAGAGCAATTACAGCTCCATAGCCGCAACACAGGATGTCAATCCTTATCTGCAGCTTTTTTTTAACAAAAGAAAGAGAACAATAAAGCCACAGGCAAGATTTTCTGCAACAGCAAAATGGCTACCTATAGGAACTGTCAGGTGGAAGCAAATGCATAGAGATGACATAATACTTAGTACAGGTTTGTTCTCTGTTTACTGTAAAATGGTTGATGGGGATGTAGGAGTAATGAGGAGTTTGTGGGAGGCAGTTTAGGATGGCTCATCATTACCTTATGTCCAATCAGACAGAGGAAGGGTGATGCCACTACTGCCTGTGACAGAGAGGAAATGTATGTCTTCCTGATGGTGCTCCAGACTTATGTGAGTCACTAGTTTATAAAGCACAACTGTTCATTTTGCAGTGCCAATGGGCATGAAACAAAGATTCACTTAGGACCTACATGGAACAATTATATGGTACGAAGTCATTTCCAGAAATGACACTATTCATTTTTCCCCCCCCAAAAAAAAGTTTGTAAAGATTTTGTTTTATTAATAGTGGGATGTTTTGAAACTTTCTGACAGTTCACCATAAGAGCATAGCAACGATGACTGATAGGTTAGGCTGATTAATGCCATGAGTCTGATTTTGTTGTAGTCAGGTAATGCAGTCAGCTAAGTGATGCTTTAATAAATTATATTCACAAAATTGAGCAGCAAAATATACTTTCTTATTTAGAGAAAAATGATATCCCTAAATTCTCCAAAGAAAAAAAGAACTTACTGAATCGGCCAATATCTGTGGAAGAAATTACAGAAACTATCAGAAAACAAAAAGAAGACAAAACCCTGGGACCAGATGGATTTACAGTCAGATTTTATAAGACTTTTGCACGAGAAATTTCCTTACCTTTCAAGTAAACAATTAAAGAGATCTTAACCACTGGAAAACGGGAAACTTGGGGTGACACCAATGTAACTTTGATCCAGAAGGAGGGGAAAGATCTTACAGACATTAAAAATTTCCATCAAAATAGATTTAAAACCGGAATTTTTCTTGTTGGGCATTTTCCATCTGGATAAGCAAACAGAACAAGAACATGGCAGATTGATGTGGCATATGGTTACAACGGCAAGAATTATTCTTGCCAGATACTGAAAAAAGAGTTGACACCACTTGAGACAGAATGGTTAGAGAAACTGGTTGAAATTGCGGGGATAGAAAAACTCACCTGTACGATAGAAAACAAACCAGATAGTAAATTCTTAAAAACTTGGCAACTATTGTTGGAATGTTTATATATCAAAACTGATATATCAAAACAATATATCAACTAATTGTTTAATGGATCAAGAGGAAAATATGTTTGAGAACTCACCTATTAGGAGTTTTAAAGCGGGAAGTTCAGAAAGGGGGTTCAAAGAGAGTGGTTATAGTAAACTATTATGAAAGTGGCTATTCTGCAATTATGAGACTGCGAAATTTTCTGTATATACTTTGCTAATAAACATACATATATGAAAAGTGAAAATGACTAGTATACAGGTAAATATATATATATATCTATATCTATATTGGTATACTTATATATGAATGTATACGCATATATACATTCATATATATTTATACATATAGTCTCATTTTCAGTTTGGAGGGGGAGTGATAAGAAAATAGCATTACGTTGTTTTGTCATCAGAGGGGAGAGGCCCTCTCAATAAATATTTGTCAATTGTCAATCGGTCTTTGAGTAACCCTAAGCCCGCGATTGTTTTTAAAGGACTTGTATTTGTAATGTTTAACTGAGTATGACTTGGCGCACTAAGGAAGGCCACTTTACCAACATGGTGGTCAGTGTACGATGGACCTATATATGCATATATGTTATATGTCATTATGTGGAATGTATGTTTTCTATCTTTTCATTTCTCTTGCCTATTTATCTCATCTCTCTTACCTATTTCCTTTTTCCTTCTACTATCTTGTTGAATAAAAATAATTAAAAAAAATTGACCAATTTCCCTGTGTTTAGATTATAAAATATTTGCTTCAATCCTAGCTAATTGGCTGAAAAAAGTACTCCCAATGGTCATTCATGAAGATCAAAATGGATTTTTACTGAAAAGATCATTGAAAGAAAACATTAGAACTGTCCTAAATATAATTGAATATTATAAGAAGCATAACGAAAGAAAGCTTGGAATGATGTTCCTTGATGCTGAAAAAGCATTTGATACGGTGAACTGGCCTTTCTTAAAAGCTGTACTAGACAAAATGAACGCTGGAACAAACTTTACTTCTTGGTTTGAAGCGATTTACGACAAACAAAGAACTCAACTGGTGATCAATGGAGAAAAAACAAGACCCATATCTGTTACAAAGGGAATTTCCACAAGGTTGTCCTTTGTCACCCCTCTTATTTATGTACTGGAAATCCTCAACAATGCCATTCGTAAAGATGTTACTATCAAAGGAATACAAATAAAAACCCATCAGTATAAACTTAAAGCATTTGCTGATGACCTAGCCCTCTTTTTGGATGACCCAGCAAGCTGTTTGGAACATCTTATGCATGTGATAAATAATTTTGGTCAATTTTCAGGATTTAGGATAAATAAAGACAAAACTGATGAAAAATATAAGAAAAGAGGAAGAAGAGACACTTAGGAACATTTCTGGTTTTAATATAGCCAAGAAGGTTAAATATTTAGGGATTTGGATTTCAAAACGTAATAATGAACTTTTCAAAAATAATTATGAGAATAAATGGAGAGAGATAAAGAAAGAATTGGAATCCTGATCCAGATGCCATCTTTCCTTTTTGGGTAGATTAGAATCTACAAAAATGAATGTTCTACCTAAATTTAATTTCTTCTTCATAAACCTACCTATTATAACAAATTGAAAACCATTCATTTAATGCCAAAAAGATTTAACCAAACTTATTTGGGAAGGGAAAAAGCCACGGGTTAAATGGAAAACCCTTTCAGATTTGAAAACCAGAGGAGGTGAAGGTATTCCTGATTTATACATTTACTATAAAGCTGCAGCAATGATATAGACTGCAGAATGGATCACACTATGAAATGATCAACTTCTAATATTAGAAGGAGCTGACTTAAGATTGGGCTGGCATGCCTATATCGGATACGATAAAGACAAAGTGGATAAAGATTTTATACATCGTTACATTCAGAAAGCACTATTAAAGATTTGGAAAGATTACAAAACATTGACTTTCAGGCAGATCCCATGGTGGTTTTCATCCCAAGAGGCTTTTTTTGGAAGGTGGAAAGACATGTTAGAATGGCTGAAATTCAAAGATTTAATTAACATATCCCCTGCGAATGTGATAACAATAAAGAGTAGACAGAAATTACAAGAGGAAGGCAAAGCATTAAACTGGTTTCCTTATCATCAACTGGCAGAGAGATTTCATATGGACCTGAGATTACAAGGATTTGAAACCACTTCAGAGAGGAACGTGGTGACAAAACTGTTGTTTGAAAATACACTTCATTTGATGGCAAGACTATACAGGATCTTACTAATTAATGACAGAGAAGACGATACAATTAAAGAGGGGATGATTAAATGGTTCTGGAGTGTTGGGCATTCTATTCAACTTGACCATTGGGAAGCAAGTTGGAAGACGACTCAGAAATTTACCGTGGAACAAAATTTGAAAGAAAACTATTCTAAGATATTCCATAGATGGTACATGACTCCCAATAAACTTAAGAAAATTTACAATATGGGCACAGGAGAATGTTGGAAATGCCACACAGAGGTGGGTACGTTTTACTGTCTATGGTGGACGTGCCCGAAAGCCAAAGACTACTGGTTTAGAATTCATAAAACAATTGAAGAAATTCTGCAGATAGAGTTGGCAAAATCTCCAGAAATTTTCTTTTTAAATATGCTACATGAGATTGATTATACACTTCGTAAGAAATATTGGAGGATGTTACTATATGTGGTAACTTCTGCAAGAATTGCGTATGCTAAATGGTGGAAAAAAGAAGAGACACCCAAGACAGAACAATGGCTCTACAAACTAGCAGAAATAAAAATGGCAGACACTCTAACTGAAAGAATAAAGGGAAGACCAGATGATAATGTTATCAATGAATGGGCTCCCTTCAACAATCACCTTCAACAATTATCTTCAAAATTTAAACTTGAGGCTAGTTGACACAGAAATCTATAGTGCATAAATAGATTAAACTAAGAAGAAAATACGAAACTATACTTGATAAAGGGTATAAGCAATAATATACGACGATTTAGAAAATGTGATATACAGATTACTTATTTATTAATTTTGATCAGGGACAACTTATATAATTTAAATATTTTCTCTGTTATTGGTAGTACTGCTATGCAATATCTGTAAAAACAAACAGGTCTTAGGAAGGGAAAGAGGAAAATTGTGAAGATACATATAATTGTTTAGCTTGAGTTTATAACTGTTACTACAATTTAATGGGTTATGTATTTTTATTTCTTTTACTTTTTTTGGAAAAAAACAATTAAAAAATTATATTCACAAATTGATAAATTTGGCTATAGGTATGTACATTTGGATTGAAAACCAGCTGGCCAGGAACAAAATGCCAATCTTACAGCCATGGTATACTTCCATTAAAAGTCAGCATCTGCTAAAGCTCTGGTCAAAGCAGCTCAATGAGCTTTGTGACCTTGATTTATCTTATATAAAATCATAGCACCTTCAAAGAAGATGTGTGTTTATGTATTTAAAGATCAAATTGGTTTCTTCCTCCTCAACTTTTATCTGTGCTGATTATACTATCAGGTCAGTGGTGTACCGAGGTGGGGGCAGGGAGGGTGGGGCATCCCAGGTGGCATGTTTTTTGGGGGAGTGCCAGGCCACCCATCACCTGCTGGCAGATGTCCAGTGATTAGATGGGCACTGGAGCCTCCTGAAAAGGTCTGCTGGAGGGGTATGCCATGCCAGGAAAGGGGACTGTCCTTCCTCCTCCTCCCAATCTGGAGTCAAACCCATTTCCAGCCAAAGCAGCAGTGCTGACAGCAGCAGACTTCCAGGTTCAGCAGAGAAGAGTAGGGGAGAAGAGGAGGAGAGGAGAGGAGGAGCCCCAGGAGGTGAGGAGAGGCACCTGCTCCCCCAATTCTGAGACTAGGATAAGCCCAGCCCAGCTGACCCTCCAAGGAGGGGGGGAAGAGAGAGAGAGTGCTTGCCACTGCAGGAATGCTGGCATGTCTCTGAGCATGTGCAGAGAGCCTCCTTTGAGCACGAACGCCCAGAGCCCAATCACCCAATGCCAACCGAGCATTTTTATTTGGTATTTTGGATAGGTCCTCCCTTCCCTGAGAAGGACAGCAAACTCAGTGACCCCTGGGTGGCAAACTCAGGGACCACCCCCAGGTGGCAAATGCTCTAGTTATGCCACTGTATCAGGTGAAATGTACCAACTAAAAATTTCAGTTTGGCCATAATACATACCTCATATACGAAGTGGCATCTCCCACTCTTAGTCACTGTAGGGAAAAGTACCATTCTAATTAAGTGAAAATAACAGTGATGCCATAGGTTAAGGCCATTTCTGCACTACACTGTCATAGTACTATTTCACTTTCAATATCCTGTGGAATTCTGGGGTTTGTCGTTCAATGAGGCCAAAGAACTCTCTGGCTGAGAATTCTAAATACCCCTCCCTAAACTGCAGACTCCAGGATTCCATAGAATGCTGAAAGTGGAATAATAGCAGTATAACAGTGTAGTGTGGAAATGGCATAAGCCCAAAATCAAGCTGGTGGAATGTAAAGTTCTCTTGGTATACTTATGAAAACGACCTGGAACTACAAAGGCAATAATGACATTCTTGTGGTGTTCTGGGCCATTCTGGGCCATTTTGGAATGGTTGCTATTCTATGCCATGGAAGAATGAGCTGTTGCATGGACTAACTGCCCAGTAAGCTAGCTCACTGCATTGCAAGGAGAAAGGGAACCGCTTGTGTAAAGAGCCTCCTTTTGCAAAGATGTAAAAGGTGCAAACCAAGGTCATACCAACATAAACTCCCCACAAGATTGTGGCCTATCAAATATGTTATAGCACGACCTTTTATGGACAGTAGCCCACTTCATCAGATAGGCATCTACGTTAAAATAGGTGATCTGGTCTTTAAGATTTCACTAGACTTTCTTGTTTTTTTGCAGTAGACTAAAATGGCTACCTGATCTGAAAATCTTCATTCAATGCTGCTCCATTTACTCTAGCTGGCCATTGAGCTTTATAGAGAAATAAAGCTCTGGAATTTCAACAAGCTTTTCCCAGTCTCACAGGATGAAATCCTTTCACTGAATTAAAACAATTATTGATGGTGAGCCACGACATTTCTAACCAGCAGCTGGCTTCTATTTAATACTTATGAGATCATAAACTGGACTTATATTTTTTAACTTTTAGGATTCACATTTATGGTCTTCACAACTGAACATAGCCCTAAAACCATAGAGTCATAGAATCATAGAGTTGGAGGAGACCCCAGGGGCCACTGAGTCCAACCCTCTGCTATGCAGGAACACCCATCAAAGCATTCCCAACAGATGGCCATCCAGCCTCTGCTTAAAAACCTCCAAAGAAGGAGACTCCACCACAGTCTGAGGCAGCATATTCCACTGCTGGACAGCTCTGACCGTCAGGAAGTTCTTCCTGAGGTTCAGTTTGAATTCATTGCTTCTTGTCCTAGTCTCTGGAGCAGTGGGAAAACAAGCCCTTTCCCTCCTCAACATGACTTCCCTTCAAATATTTAAACATGGTTATCATGTCCCTTCTTAACCTTCTCTTCTGCAGACTAAACATACCCAGCTGCCTAAGGCGTTCCTCATAGGGCATGGCTTCCAGACCTTTCACCATTTTGGTCACTCTCCTCTGGACACATTTTAGCTTGTCGATATCCTTGAATTGAGATGACCAGAACTGGAGACAATAGTCCAAATGAGGCCTAACCAGTGCAGAATAGAGTGGTATGAGCCAGCCAGTGCTCCAGGGCACTGGGAGATGATATTTGCAGTGCTTTCCCAGTCACAGGTCACATTGAAAGGGCAGCTGGAGAGATCCCTCAGGGTCCTGCTGCAGTTGCTTGTCTCAACATCCTGTATCTGGGAACACTGAACAGTTGTCTTTTCCCAATGTCCTGATCTGCAATGTCTTGGAAGTCCTCAAGTTGGTCCTACAGCTGACAATGCAGGGTCTCTATTGTCCATATTAGTAAAGGAGATCAAAAGTTGTTATGGTACATCAAGCACTATTTTACAATAAACATATAAACCCTTAGCGGGATTGAATTACATATATGGATATGAGAATCAACAACAAAGTAGCAATAGAATATTAGCTCTAGGAGTCGGTCCCTAGGAACAGACAAAGATGCCTGTTGCACAAGCACTATTCTCAGTTTCTTAGGAAGAATGAGAGAATTAGGAATGTTCTGTTATGATGTGTGTTTCTGCTTCCACCTGTCTCAATACGTTACTATTACTCACTGTTTCAACTGATATGCCTATTCTGTTAGCAGGTATATCTGTTCAAAAGTTACACTGTATGTGGTTAGCTAGCTTAGTTTATTTTATTTTAGCTGGTTGAGGTCCTGAAAGGAAAGTGCAGAGCTATGAAAAAATATTTTTCTGGACTAGAGATCCCAGATGGGGGATTCTGGGAACTGCAGCAAAACAAATACCTCCATCCTGTGGGAAAGGGGAAGATTGCTCTCCATAGAAGAGAAGGGTGCTGAAGGACATAACCTGCATATACCTGTAGTGTGCTTCCACCTTTCTACCCACGTTTTTCACAAGTAAATCTCTCATTTCTCCTTTGTGGAGAATACTATGTAGAGTCTACTAAGAGAACTCAGATTGGTAAATGAAGGTAGAAAAATGACAACGGGAGTGGGGAGGTGATTGTTCTGACACAGGCAGTGTTCTCTCACCTGCCACCATTCCTTTAGCTTCTTTGGATTTTATTTTAACATGTCTACAACATTTCTACTTCTGATTTCAGAAGAACTTACTCATTTTTTGAATAGTTTGCTGACTTAGTTTTCCAGATAAAAATACAGCTCCTTGTGGTCTTTCGGAAGGGGTTATTTATATAATGTCATTCTGACAGGCAAATTTTAATTAACTGAACAATGCGCACAATGTTCAGCACTTTTATATGACAATGTTACCATTTAAAAAGAAATTTAGCATGCTTATATGAAAAATTGTAGAAGTGTAATCTCAAAAGTTTTATTAGTTACTTGCTCTGAGGAATTTTTTTTAAATGTTGCACTTCTACTAACATTTAACTGGGCCCAAAGATCCCAGTTTGGGTGTTTTTTAAAGCAGAAAAACTGAAACGTTATTTTCTAAGCTACCCACCATTTTGGTTTATATGTACTATATACAGTGCCTGAACTAATCTCATGATTAACATACATAGAAACTAATCAACTTTAATGGTCTAAATACTTTATTTTGTCTACAGCATAAAGAAAGCAGAAAAAAAAAAGCTTTTCTTACTCTCAAAACAAGAAATTGGAACCATCTGCTAAAGCTGATGCTAAAGCTGATGGTGGGAGATTTAAGACAGATAAAAGGAAATACTTCATGCAAATATGGAACTTGCTGCTACAAGGTATAGTGATGGCTGCTGACTTAGATACATGTACAAAAGGTTTTGATAAATTTGAAATGGTTCTCACTACTTTGCTAGCTACTAGCCAGCATGGCTATTTGTTGTTCTTACATGCTTTCAAATCAACTCAGACTTATGCTGACTCTATGATGGGATTTTCTTAGGCAAGGTGCTCTCAGAGATAGTTTGCTATTGTCTTTCTCTGGAAAGATCTGATAGCACCTAGTAATCACTGGCGATCAGCTTTCCAAGTCTTAACCAGGCATGACCCTGCATAGCTTCCAAGATCTGATAGGATTGAGTGCCATCAGGGTATTTAGCAGTGATGTATTGAAGTCTATTACTCCAAATCCCAAGTCAAATCTCAAGTCTCTACCTTCAAGTCTTAAGCTGAGTCTCAAGTCCTTGCAAGATACTTTCAAGTCAAGTCTCAAGTCTAGTCTCAAGTCTGCGACCAAACTTTATACCCCAACCTGTATTCCAGAATTTCTGGACAGGGTTGAATGAAGTCAGTTTTAACAATTTAAGCAGAGTCAGCCCTCTACTTTTGTGATTTTGCCATCTGCAGCTTCGGAAGTGGGGAATAGTATCCTTCTTAGTTCCCATTTGCAAAGCTGGAGGCTTTTTCAGAAGTGGGGAATAGGATCCTCCTTATTCCCTATTACAGAAGCTTCAAGAGCTTTAGAAGGAAAGATCTTTCCCCCATAAGCCCACTGCCTAACACATTTGCTGTTCCTCTCTGAGATATGCACCCTGCACTCTGGGCATGAGTCTTGCCTTTTGCTCTTAGGAAGTTTTAGAAAGCTCTTCCTATATTTGGTGGGGACCTCAACCCCATCTCAAGTCCATTACCTAACACATTTGTTGTTCCCTATGAGAAATGTGTCCACATTTTGGGCTTGAGACAGATCGTCATGTGACCAAGAAGTTGTAAGTTTTCTGGATGAATGGATTATGTTATTGAACCAAGTGCAGCAAGTCAGACACTAAAAATATGCAAGTCTCAAGTCAAGTCAAGTCAGTGTGTAATTTTTGCCAAGTCAAGTCCAAGCCGAGTCACTGAAGCTACTTAAGTCTGACTTGGGTCTGAGTCAATTGACTCGAGTCTATGTCGCTGGTATTTAGGCTGCCCCACCATGGCTATAGATCACCTAAGCATCAGAGGCAGTTTGTTTTTGTGTGTCAGTCAGGGCCTGCCAGGTTTTCAAAAGAGTAATGTGGAATGTAGACAGATACCAGGTCAAAACTAGCCAGGTCATGTGAGACAAGCCTAAAGAAGGCCACCTCAGATCTCATGAGAAGTCTTCCTCCCATGAGATTTCTGGGATCACAAGATCTCAAATCTTATGGGGACCTGAAAACTTGTGCAAATCTCACAGTGGCAAGCCAACCATCATGAGAAAACAATCTTGCTTTGCAGAGTGGAGAAGAAGAAGCATGGTATCAAGCCATTCATAATCCCAGCAGATGGATATCCACAGTTTGCTATGTAATAAACTGTTTTTCAACGTACCAGAAGCTGGGGAGGGGCAGTCTGATGAGACCTCAAATGCAGTATTTGGGGTGTCTCCTATTACCCTGATACAGGACTGGGCTTTAAAGCCCCAAATAAGGGACATTTTACATAAAATGGGACACTTGGGAGTCATAATATCGGTAGCTGGGAAATGCATAAATACATACATTTGTGTTAAAGTGTGTTCTTATTTGTTTGATTGCAAGCTGCTGTGAGAGTATTGATTAAGAATCACCTGCATAGTTTAACCAATCAACCAGCTAACCACCTACATTCTAGTTTGGCCTTTGTTTTTTAGGGCCTTTCCACGCTGTACTGTTATAGTGCTATTATTCTACTTTCAACATCCCGTAAAATTCTGGGGTTTGTAGTTTGCTGAGGCCAAAAAACTCTCTGGCCGAGAATTCTAAATGCTGCCCCCTCCCAAAACTGCAACCCCAATATTCCAAAGGATGTTGAAAGTGAAATACTAGCATTATAACTGTGTAGTGAGGGAGGGTCCTTAGTCACACTTGACTTTTGTTGCAGTGTGTCCATCTGTGCAGAAGGGTATATGCATGCACCAGAAAGCTAACATGGTAGATATCCCTTAACTGTTGGGGAAAGCAAAGCAAAGGACAGAGCATGGAGGAAGGCACTGCCTATAGTTGTCCTACCAATGTCCATCGAAAAGACCACCCTGCTAAGAGGACAATGTAGCTGCCATTGTGTATCTGGGCAAACAGAGGCCACCATACAGGAACAAAAAAGTACTTTTCCACCTTGTGATGGTGTCACTAATAGCCACATTGAGCGACTGAATTCACCTCTCTCTCAACTGTATTTCCAGTTTTAATTCTCTTTTAAATATGTGTATAAATGATCCTGTAAAATGGAGTGAGGGAGCATCAGGCGTATGTGAAGAATTAAATAAGAAATAGAATTTGATAGTTTGGTAATGAGATATGAATGGAACACGAAAAGATTACTCCATTCCCACCTGTCTAGCTTGGTGGGGGGTGGGGACGGTGAGAAATGAAAAAATAGATTGTGAAGAAAGTGGGGGGGACGATCATTGGAAGTGGCAATTGAACTGTTTTTTTAAAGTCACAACAGTCACTCAATCATTTCAGCTTCAGAAGAAACTCACAAGAAGACACCAAGAGGCAAAATATGCTGTTTGTTATCGTCTTCTCTGTTTGTTCAGTTCAAGGTGAACTGCTGATTCATATACAGCTGAAATAGGAACAGGCTGTTTTAAAGATGGAGGCCAGGCTGTGTGATGTACCATACACAGCTGTCTCCCACAAGACAGGGGAAAGTCAGTGGGCTCAAGAAAAAGTGTTTAAAAGCTGCCACTACTGCCCTCAATATGTGAGACAATTGCTTCATCCTACCTATTGACAGACCCAGTCTGTTATGCCTTGCAGTGGGAAGGTATTCAAACTCACTGAGCACTGGGACTAACAAAGAGCTGACTACATCTTTGGCTTTTGGGGTACAGAAGCCTGTCTCCCTGGGTGAAGATGATTCAATTCCAGAACTGGATGAAGAGATTGGATCCCATCTCATTTCTGAGAAATGACATCAAGTGGAGGCTAGGGGATTAGCTTGAGACCATCAGAAGTTTTTGACTTCCTTGAAGTCCTTTGGAGTTGCAGCCTCCTCAGGAGCAAGGTGAGATTCTTTGAAATTAGGACTCTCTTCATAGGAAGACAAAATCCTGATGGCTTGGTTTTAATTTTTGAGTGGGGTCTCAGATAGTGGTTGGAGAAGTATATAAGCCCCATGTTTGGCGAAATGCTGGCTCAGTTTTCTGGACACTGGCTTTGGATCATCCTTATGTGCTTTGTTAACTGGCTTTGTGTAGTTTCACTGACTCTAATTTTGGACTGGTTGACCTTACTACTACAACTTGCCAGCCTGGAATTAGAACATGGCCCTGAAACTTCATAATAATTTTACTGTAATCCTAACACTACAGCCTTATAATGGAGACAGTATTATTATCCTCCTCTTGGAAGCTGATTGAGTGGGTTGTGCAGGGTTTGGGAGTGAATGAAAATGTCTTGCTTCAACCCTCCTTATGAGTCCTTGGTAGAAGCAGGAGTCAAATCAGGACTTTGGGTGTAACTGCTGAGCCTCTTAACCCATATGTCTGCCATACTCAAGCACATGGCACAAATATTTTTTCTGGGACTTTTGGATTCCAGCTCAGAGGGACTTGTTCCATTTTGTGCCTCGTGCCTTATAGAATGATTTCTTGAGCCCTTCTGTTTTGGGCATTATGTGAGTTGTTAGTTCAAGAGCTGTGCAGGATCAAATGTAGGGGGATTGTTAGAGGAAGCACAGCTCTACTGCCCATCCCATTTTCCTCTTCCCAACTACTGCTCCGCTCTGGTGAAACATGCACACAAACATACACCACTTTTTAAAAAAGAAACAAGAAACATTTTTCCCCAGTAACACTTACCCAGATGGCAATGAAAAAAAAACTGAACCGACAGCAAAGGAGAGGACTGAGGCCTTGCTGCCTCTCCTCTAGACCTTGGAGCTAGAGAACAGCTGTGGATTTGTGTGATTAAGCAACAGGAACTTTCAAACACCAAATGTGAATTTGTTGAAGAAGGTTACAGCCTCACTGATTAAGGATGATGTTACGATATCAGGAAGAGTGGAGACCTTGAAAAAATAATTACCCAAACAAGAAAGCTTCTGTCTGTGTGTATAGCGTGTATGCGTCTGTAAGCTGTAAATGAGAATGGAAAAGTTAATGAAGAAGAATCTGTGTGGCTTGGGAGGTGGTAATGAAGAGAGGGAAGAGGGACAATGAATTACCCTCACAACTGATGCTGCAACATGGCTCCCACTGAACTAATGGGATTTCTGATGAAATGTGCATATAACTTTACTAAACATTGGCCGTTTCTGCACTAGACTGTTACAGTGCTATTATTCCATTTTCAACATCCAGTTTGAAAACCCCAGGATTCCATAAGATGTTGAAAGTGGAATAATAGCACTATAAGAGAATAGTGCAGAAATAACCATTTAAAAGTAGTTTAACAATCTTAATAGTTAATATAGTATTCTTATATTAAGTTACTTTGAAGGTCATTTTTGCATAATTGTCAACTGTCCCAATTTGACAGGGACAGTCCCAATTAACCCTCTATTGTCCTGCTCTTTCAATTGCTTCTAAAATGTCTCACTTTCTTTTTCCCCCTACCACTTTCCCCCTTGTACTCAGCTTGCTCCAGTTGTTGCAAATTGAATTGAAAATGTAAAAGCAGTTTGCACTTAATTAACTCAGAAGAGAGGAGAAAAAAGGAGGAAGCAGGATCTTGCTCTTTCCTGTAGGTTCAGACAAAAGCAAACCGCTGCAGCCTCTCCTAGCTTTTCTGTTCTCCCTCAGTTATATTTGGCCACACTCTGAAGTTCTTTGGCCATACATGTCCCGGTTTTCATTTGTGAAATGTTGAAAGGTATCTTTTTCTGCACCCCTAGCTGGAGTTCCTGGGGGAGATTCCTTCCATTGCCGTGTGAATGGTTATGATTTTCTCTGAAGTTATCTTATCTGTAGAAGCCCTAGTTCATGACAACTCACATTCGTCCCATTTCTGAGAATGGTCTGTTTAAACATTTTCAGTATCCACATCATAAAGGTGAACATTATAATATAGGGTATTTGTTGCAAGCATTAGCTTAAAGATTCTTGTGATGACATCTCTATGTAAGTGATAACCATGTTAGAAATATCTGATGGTGACAGAATTTTCAGAATCAAAGGTATGGAGATAATTAGGACTCTGGTTGATCATTCTTCATTCCTCCTCCTTCAATGAAATGAGATTCACACAGATTAATTACTACCTGCTATAAATAAATTCTGAGAATGGCAATCTGCATGCAGAGGGTAACTGTCATTTAATATATCACAGCTTTTCACGCACCTGTTCTCTCTATGTTGTTTCTATGGAAACCTCACTTTTATAAGAGAAGCCTTGGATAATTAGCATGGATCGAGGTCTGTATCAATCAGAATAATTTGGAAGAATACAAGGAACCCAAAGGAGCAGGCAAAAACAGCTTTGTCTCAGGAAGAAGATACCAGATTGCTGCTGTGTGGTAAATGGCGGGGATATTACTGCAGGAAACCAGCAGAATTAAGAGAGCCGATTGTAGCATACTAAACCAGAATGTATTTTTTCCCAACAGGAAACTAAACTTCTATATTAGTTTAAATCTTCCTCAGAAAATACTGAGGAGAAAATAAACATCCTGGAGAACGAGTTTTAAACCCAGCTGGAAAAACCTTAGGGATATAGATTTTGAATACTAACATTAAAAGTGGTAAAATGCAGTCCAATAATATTAAAGAATATAGAATGAAATCTTCACAGCAGTTGTCATATTCCTTTTAATGTCATTTAATTTAAATTCTTTCTTGGACCAGAATAATTCTGGATAACTCATTTCAGGTATTTAAGTTGTTTTGGAAGTCTGGTGTACTGCCAAAAAAGTTTTACTGAACTCAGATTAAATATTCTGTATTTACAAACCTGATATTCACATTTTGTTTTTTGTTTTTTTACAATACAGATGGATGTTCCAAATGTTTTGGTCTCCAGCTAGTCCCAGTCATCTTGGACAATGGTAAGAGAGTGTGGAGGTTGCAGCCAGATGGCCAAAAGTTCTCCACTACCTTAAACTCTTATTTTTCAATAAAGAAGAAGCCATAAGATTATTTTCAGTTACTTTTAATGAAGATTGAAATATTTTGTGCTTCAGTCAGTTTTAATGAAATATTGAAATATGTTTAGCAAACAGAGTGGTTATCACTTATGTGTGGTTGATTGCTTGTTGTCGTTATTGTTGTGTGCCTTCAAGTTGCTTCCAGCTTACAGTGACCTTAAGGTGAAGCTATCATGGAGTGTTCTTGGCAAGATTTATTCAGAGGGTGTTTGCCACTGCCTTACTCTGAGGTTCAGAGAGTGTGACTTCTAAGTCTCCAGAGTTGTAGTCCAATGCTGAAACCATGAAGCCACACTGGTTCTCTCGTTATTTGTTACAAACCACCATTTTTACTAAAAACTGTGCCCACTTTATTCATAGGTTTGACTAACCTTTTCTGTTTGGTTTTCTTTTATTTGCTTTTTGCTATAGAGAGGGACTTGTTCTTTTGTGTTCATGCACAGAACAATTTCCTCCAGAAGTGCTCCCCTCTGCACTGGCTGCCTACTGGATGGGAGGAAGCACGATGGCTCCCCCTCCCTTCCACAGCACAGCTCGCCAGTCTCCCAGGCTGCGCTGGGTGTGGAAGTGCAGCCACTGCACTTCCTGACGTTCTGCACAACAGGTAAGTGCAGCAGAGAGATGGGAGGACCGCACAATCGTGTGCCATTGGTGAGAGAAACCTGTCAATGATTTAATCTGCGATTGCAATGGGTGGCCACAGGATTGGGATGACGTCATGCAGAACTGTCGTCACAATCCCTTCATGATCGCGTGGCCATTGTAGGTTGGGAGTGGGGTGTGTGAAAGCAATAAATCTGCTTACCAAAGTCAGTTTCCTTAGGTTCAAAACCTTACTTCTGTAACAAAAAGAATGTTCTCAAGGAAGGTTTTTGAACCCAAGGAAATTCAAAAGAAGTGGGTTTATATCCACAAGAACTCACGAAAAAGTAAAAATCAGTTTGTTTGAAAGGTGCTGCTACTTTCCTCCCCCTCCTTTTATGCTACAAGAGATTAACATGGATCTCACATGTTGCCTCCACTAAAATATAATGGCATAAGTTTTTGTGGAGCTGCTTCATAAAAGCCTATGTCATAATGACTTTGTTGGGCTATAAGCCCACAAAAACCTCTGTTTTTGCTGTAACAGATGAAAACAACCTCTGCTCTAAAAATATAAGGTGTGAAGTGGATTTAACACGATATTCTCAGTTTCTGAGCATGACTGTGTGGGAAAAAGAAGGGTAAAAAAACCCCTCAGTTTGCATATTACTGCTGACCTTGTGCGAGAGGAATAATTCTACAGTCTTAGGGCTTTACCACATGAGGCAAGTAAATCTCACCTACAGCTGGATAATAGCATCTTTGGCAAGGACTTATCACATAATGTCATTGTTGTTCCATTGTTCTCTTCTGTGGAATTGGTTGGAAGGCATTTCATTGGAAGGCATTTCATAACTTGCTTTCCTGCTTCTGGGGTGCTATGATTTCTCATGTGAAAGTTCAATTGAAACTTTATGTCAATTTTGGGTGTTCAGGGGATATTAATTGGGTGTGCTGTGGGTGGGAAATGTCAACCGATCTCCAGTGATCAGAGGATAATGAGTAGGAGTGGAAATTTTAATTTGATTTCCTTTCAATTGGCAAAGTAACTGAGAAACTTTTAAACCTCTCTTTTCTCTATAGAAAAAAAAATCTATTGCCAAATGACCACTCCCCTTGCAACTGGGCCTTGTCAGGGAAGCCAAAACTTTCCTCAATGCTTCCACCTCCCTTTCCAACTCTATTCCAGAGTCTTCTCTCTCTCCCTCTCTCACCCATCTAACACCCATAGTCACACAAGCCTGGAAATATAAGTGGAAAAGAGTTTTACAGTTTAAAAAGCATTTATTTTATTAATCCATTAATTCTTGCTTTCTTCTAGCTTCAAACATAACTAACTGCTGGAAGAGGAAAACCAGTATCAATGACACAGATAAATCAGTAGCTCCTGGCTTTTATGTGCCAGTGATCAGTTAAGTCCAAAGCTAGAAATCTGGTCTCCAGATCAAGAAGACCCCTGCCCCACCAGGAATAAAAGACTTTTTAAATGTGGGACTGCTTTCATTTATATTTTCGGGTCTCTCTCTCTGTGTCTCTCTCTCTGCACATGTTTGTGACAAACTAGGAAAAGGGGGAGAGAGAATGTCTTGAAGAATGTCGTGGGGGGCAATCCCTCATGCTGTGTGTGATAAACTCTTAGCACAAACAAATGCTGTAATCCCAGAATGGTTCCAAATGTATGAAACCAAACAGACCATTCCTAATTCAATAGCATTTTTACAACAACTATTTTAGGGGGAGAAGAGCCTGATTTAATAAAGCCAGTAGGACTGAATGGCCTGGAATTTTATAAGGGATATCTACCCAGCGTTGTATCTACCCAGCGTTGTCTGGGATTTTATTTCTCATAGGTAATACTTGCTAGAAAGATTTGAGATCCTGTGCGTCTAATTCCCCAAACTGTCTTGTCCATTGCCTGTAACTTTCCCCCATATTTCCCAATCCAATCTGTATTCAGAGTTATTAACATATTGGGGGGGCGTCCTGAGCGAATTCCTGTTCCTGTTGGGTTCCTGAGGGAATACACTGTCCTCCTCCTCCTTGCTGCTAGGCCTCATCTCCATAACAACCAGCCTATTCAAGACAGACACAGTTGACTGAGGAAGAAGAGCTCTCTGGCTGAGAATCCTAAAGGCACCACCCCAAACTGCAAACCCCAGGATTCCATAGAATCTTCTTAAGCAGCCGATCATATGAGGTCCTCACCTGACACAGACAAACAGACAAATTTTGACTTTCGTATATTAGATTAATCCATAATGAGTGAGCACTGCTTGTGGAATAAGGGCAGGTGGGCGGGAACAAGGCTCTAAGCTATTCCATAACAGGCTTAACTATATTGTTACAAAGCAATCATTCTTTGGGTGAAATGCTTGTAACTCCCAGACTCAAAGTCATCTGAATCCTAAAATCAAACTTCAAATCAAATCAAAATAAATCAAAAGTGTTATCTTGCTTCAGCACCCAGTGCCAAATACAAGATCAGTCAATGCAGATAGGCCTACGGAAGACCATCACAAGTCAGAAAGGCCAAATGAAACCTGTTTCCAGTGACAAAAGCCAGAGACAAAAACAGAATTACAGAGGTTACAGTCTTCTGGGATGTTAGTCAGTTTGATATGTACGAAAGTTCTTTCTTTGCTTAAAATGTGGTATTAATGGTATACAATTAGCATAAACTTAATGCATCAAGAGCATCTGGGGAAGGGGAGACAGAGATCAAGCGAAAAAAAAGAAAAATTCTATGAGATACTGTACTTAAATAAAATACCCCAAGACTGACATGTTTTTTTTGTAATGGGCTGGCATCCTGTTAGTAAGTTAAAATGGCAATAACGCAGACTTATGCTATTATAACTCACATTTTGGAGTGTTGCAGGGGTCAAAATTCTCTAGTGACTGTGTACCAACCAATCCCCCAACCCACCTGTGGCCAGGAAATGACTGAGTTTGTGTGGGTAGCAGCTGAGAAAAGATAAGTTGGGGAGGTGGGACAAGACACACATTGTAGCTACATGTTGTAGCTTTCTCTCCTGATCCAGGAATTCAGTTAGTGTATATAATATTTTACGGAAATTGCCCACTTCATCATAATAAAAAACCTTGTGGCACCTTATAAGCCTGACCAGCATACCATAATAAATGTGTTATTCTTTAAGGTACCACAAGGTTGCTGCCGTTGCTGCAGCAGCTACCACTCCTGCTGCTATGGTAGAACAAGGCAGGTATCCCTCAGAAAATGGCAATGGGACAACTCTGAGTATTTAGAAGAAAAAGGTGGGACCATTTAATGAGCTTTGAAACTTCATAATTGAAGCACCATTACCTGGAACAGGTTTGATCATTTTAGATGTGTTCAGGAGTATTTAACAGGTTCTGAACTGTATCTACAATTCCTTCCATTCAGTAGTCTGTCAAAAGCCTCTGTGATTTCCTGCCAAATATTCTCTCTGATTATGTCGACCATGTTGGTGTGCATTGTCAATAAAGCCATGCACACCTGCTCACAGTAAGCCACTTCTCGGAACCATAGTAATTATACCCCATGTGAACTTGTCTTATAAAGTAAACATCCCTCCAGTCTATTTGAGACAATAAGAAAAAGGCCATAATCTCATTTAAAAAACTATTTTAGCATGACATGTGACTAAGGGTGATAACAGTTGTTCACACATACTTTTGCAGGTCTTGTGCCTAGTACTACATTGTAGTTGGCAACTGAGGGTATATACTTAGACCATTTCTGCACTATAATGTTATAGTGCTATTATTCCACTTTCAACATTCTATGGAATCCTGGGGTTTGCAGTTTAGGGAGGGGCTGGCTGGTCTCCCTAAACTGCAAACCCCAGGATTCCATAGGATGTTGAAAGTGGAATAATAGCACTATAATACTGTAGTGTGGAAATGGTCTCAGCAACAGGATTCTGTTTGGACTTTACTTTGATAAGCCAGAATGTCTGATTTGACATGGGCCCTTTCCACACCAGGCAATTAGAACGGGGCAGTGTGTCCTCACACGGGGGTCGTCTGCACCTTGGAGCAGACTAGGAGTGGACTACTTCCGGAGATCCGCACCTCAGTCTGCTCCAAAATGACCCCAAGTGGTCCTTCAGCATGTTTTCTAAAGACCACAAAAAACAGGTCTTTATTTTCCTGGAACGTGCCATTGCGTTCCTGCTCCCTTGTGCAGATTCACAGGCTTGCACCAATGCGAGCCTGCGATCTGCAGAGGGCAGGCTTTAGGCGTGGCAAGCTTCAACAGTTGGTCAGGATGCACGAGCAACCAGAAGCCGCCATTTTGGAAGCCGGAAGCCGCCATTTTGGAAGCCAGAAGCTGCCATTTTGGAAGCCGGAGCAGTGCGGATCTACAGACCTCACACTGCTCCAATTCACCCTGGACCAAAGAGAAGCCCTGAGGAAGGGCTTCAGGGACAATCCGCATTGCTTCGGACCCCAGAAGAAGCGGTAGGCAATGGCACAGAGCTATTCCCTCGCCTCGTGTGGAAAGGGCCTTAGACTGATTAAGAAAATACTTCATTAAACTTGGGTCTAAATGTGAATCTCAATTTAGAGATACAAATCTATGTGTTTTCCATTTCTATCAGTGGAAACCAACCACTTATCTCTCTCTCTCTCTTTTGGTATGAAAATGGTGGTATGTTCAGGCACTGTAACCACCTGGGAAGGAATTATGCCTGTCAAATTTTAGACAAATAGGTGCTGAGATTTTATTGCACTTCTTAGAAGTCTGATGATGTTTTAAAGGGAACTTTTAATAACATTTTTATTTGTTGTCAAAACTGGATGAAATTTGCATTGAACTTTCATGAGTTATCTATGTGTTATCTGAAGAAACATGATCATAGAATATTCCCTACATATGCTTTTTTCATATTGTAACTTATAGTTAAGTATTCCCCTAAATGGGTGATTTGAAGCATTGTTAACCTCAGTGTTTTATATAATTTCAAAATAGCTTCCAGAGGGGATGATTCAGCAAAGCATAGATTCACCAACATAGAGTTGGGGTGTCCATTGTTATGTTAAAAATGAATCTAAACACAAATACTGATGAACAATTAAAGCATAATAAAAATGGATGTAAATTATGATATGACAAGGATGCACTAGCACTTAAAATCTTGATCGTTTTGTTGGCAGTGAACCTTATATTGTCATTTGCCTTGATTCATACTGTTTCCCAGCAGTGCTTCCAGGATACGCTGTGTTTTATGGTACTGTTGTTAATTCTCTGCTTCTTGTTATTGCAAGCCTGATGGAAACAATGATTAATAGCAGTGCAGATTTCAAAATAATACCTGATAATTACTCCCAGTTGATATGGTCCTATTTCCAGTTCTGTAACAAAACAATACTTGCCCAGTTCTGTTGAAACCCATACACTGTGTATTTTATTAGAGGTGCTGACGTTACTAACTCTTAGCAAGCGTATAGTTGTACCTTGAAGAGGAGGTTACATCAATACCTAAGATTTACAAAGCTGTGTTAGTGAGAAGGTTAGCAACCAAAGCATGTGAGCATTTGCCCCTTGACATCACTCTCTCAAAGGGAGGAGGAGGACTCTTTTGGACTGTCAAAAGAACACTAGAATGTGTGCAGACTTCAGCATTTCTTTCAAAGGCTGGCTCAGAATAATTGTAGATACATAGCAAACTTCAGAAA
This sequence comes from Iguana delicatissima, assembly GCA_948472985.1. NCBI lineage: Eukaryota > Metazoa > Chordata > Lepidosauria > Squamata > Iguanidae > Iguana > Iguana delicatissima. Next base: position 290,356 of record CAOKZL010002209.1, on the reverse strand, counting down.
CTTTCAAGGTGAAGTAGATGTTGGAAGCCTGAGACCAAGGGCTTATCCAAATGGGCCAGATGCATTGCTCTGGTGGTGGATTTCTGTTCTCTACTTACTACTTTTTCCCTCCCAAGATCCAAATGAGGGTATGTTTATCATGAGTTTCGTGAGCTTATTTCCTATGTTTTTGGACTTTGTTTCTTAAGAAGAGACCTTTAAAAAAACAACTATATTTTCTGGGTTGTGATTTTTTTTTTAAAAAACCCTATATTTTCTGGGTAGTGATTAACTAGTGTGGTTCATAAATATGGCACATTTTTGTTCATTTGTGGGCATCTTTGCTTATGATATGGATTGTAAAGCCCCATGGGGGTGTGTCCATCCTCCCACCCTCTCCCAATGTTGTCCTTACATATTTGCTGTTACTGGTCCTAACAGTCTAGTTCTAATTTCATTTCCAATGCCCCCTTTAGATGTTGTATTTTAAAAATTTCTTTGGAACTAATTGGAGCTATTTTGGTAAGGTGCAACCCCACACACACTCCCTTTCTCAGTGACCAGTATCCTTCAGTGTCTCATTTCATACATACACTTGCAGTCTTTTGGGATAAGCAAGATCTCCAGAGTTCATACACAAGTTCATATAAAGTTGATTTATAAGCTCCAAATCAATGTAACCGAAAAGTTAGAGGAAGCAACTTTAGCATACCTGTGTTCAGTAGCTGGTAGTTTGCATCTCTTGCTAAGAGTTCAGCCATAGCATGTATTATGACATTTTCTGTGTGTTGGTTTCAGGTACACTGTCCTCTTTTTGCATCAATAATAAGTAATTAGTAGGAGTTTGTTCATCCTCTATTTTGGAGTTTGCCATACTCTTTTTCTCCACCATGTTTGAAGAGCAGATGTTACAGAGCCTCTCACCATAAGATGTTATGAAACCTATAGTTTTCATAAGTAAACCTCATTTATTTCACAAGGAAGACTATGCCTGCTTTCTTTGATATGATAGACTCTGTGTGTGAAGGTGGTCTTATGACACTGGCTGTTGTTCACCTTCTTCTTGTGAATACTAATTACTCTGCTGTGAGATACATCTCCCATAGAAAATAGAGAAGAAACCCAACTGTCCTGGCTTTCCCTAGTATTACTTGTTCTGAATCCCATGATGATAGTAGCTTTCCGCTACGGTGCCATATTATTTTATAGCAGTCCCACCAATTCTGTCTCTCTCATGTCCAGTACTTCTTACTCTGTCCGCTCTGGCCAGTTCTTCAGCACACCTTCCCACCAGAGGAGGATCAGGCAGATAGATAAGGAATTGCATCCCATGCAGGCCTGGCTGCACTCTTATGAGCAAAGTGGAAGGTTGTGCGAAATTAAGACAGTAGGCAGGGGTGTAGTGGCAGGAAGCTGAAGCATGTTTGGCAATATGTCTCAGGCCAACTCTTTGGTTCATGCCAAGAAGCCAATGCAAAGGTTCTAGGGAAGTTGACTCAATCTTCTGGTTGGAAAAAAAAAGAAGATGAAAAGGTGATCATGAGATTGTTAGTATCTTCCTAAGGTTTTCAGGAGGAAAATATAACAGTGTTGTAGGAAGGGAGGTGATAAGAAGCAACATTAAGCATCAGATGTGGTACAATTGCTCAAAATATCTCCTTCTTGATGAGCCCAAGATGGAATCATTGTTGATATTAAAGATTATGGAGTCCGTCATGGCCTCACCACCAACTGATATAATAGTGGGTCTCCTATCATAGGACCCTTTCATGGTACCCAATTATATGTTCCTGCTTTAACTACTGGTAGCCCAATGTACAGCAAACTGTGGAAGCCCATCTTTGAGGTTACTAGTGTATTCACTACCATCTTTAAATCCTCCAGCTCTAGGAAGAGGTGCAGCTGCCTCCAGCTGCCTCCAACTCTAGGAAGAGGTGCAATAGCCAAAGTTGATAGTAAGTACTCCTGGCTGTCACATATATCTGGGCCATCATTGGAATGATGGATCCAGAAGCACGCTCAAGCTATGAACACAATTTTTCAGGGGGAGAGTAAACTCATCCAGGACTGGTTGTCATACCTACAAACCCATGTTAGGACCCTTGACAGTAAGCACCTACATCTTGTTTGGATTCAACTACAGTTTGTTTTTCCTCACTGAGCCCATTACCACCTCCATGCATTCATTCAGAGGAGAAACACTGTCCTTAGCTGATGCTATTATTAAAAGCACAGAGAAGTATATTTGGGTCTACCACCCTGCCCCATGCCTCTAGTTGATCTCTCCCAGAGGTTAACCAGCATTGGGAACAGAATGGCACCTTGTGCTATGTCATATAACAGCTCCTTTTTTGAGGATCAGCTATCCTCAAGCACTAACCTCTGGAATCTATCCAAGAGATAGGATTGAAACCACTAAAGTATGGTTCCTCCCTCAACCTTGATTTCCAGACCCCTCAGACATTTCAAAAGAATACTATGATCAATGGTATTGAATGCTGTTGAGAGATCCAACAGCATCAGCAGGGTGCTCCTTTGTCAATGCTCATGTGAAGATTATCCACTAACATCACCATAGTGGTCTCAACTCTGCAATCTGTTCTGAAGCCAGTTTGAAGTGAGTCTAGAAAACCTGTGCCATCCCAGATTGCTTGGAGCTGGAATCTATGCCAGGTTTTTGTCTTTATGAAGAGCTATCTAAGGGGCTGGACATATTTTGGAGCTGAGTTTAGCACCTTGGGTAGCTCCTTCTCCCTACTTTGGCCATTTTTATACTAGGCTGTTACAGTGCTATTATTCCACTTTCAACATCCTATGGAACCCTGGGAGTTAAGGATCTCACTGAGCTGTGACGGTCTATGAAAATCTACTTTGCCCACTGATACCACAAAGTGGCCTTTTGCCTGGAATAAGATAAAGAAGAAGATCAGAAAATTATGCATTTTTTTCTTACAGAGAAATATGTGAGCACTACCTATCTTCACAGCTTATGGAGATTTAGTAATTAAGGAAATAAGTATCTGGTTATCATTTTAATTTCATAATTACCTCTTGGAAATATCAATTCCATTCCAGGTGTTTTCTGTAACAGCAGGAAAATTAGTTTCAATTAAAAGGAACAAAATACAAACCAAATAAAAGTCTTCAGAAAACAAACCCCAACATTTATTTACTGAGCATACTCAATTTAAATTATTAACAGCTCAGTCTTATACATGTCTACTTGAGAGTAAATCTCATTGAGTTCAGTAGGGTGTAAGTTACAGAAGCATAAAATGTCTTTTATGTAATTGGATGATCTTGTAAAGGAGCGCATTTTAGAATGAGCTTGTAAAAATTATGGCCAGTATTCTGTATCAGTATAGTTAACTGAATAACATGTCCTGGTTTCACTCCCCAAACCTCACAGAAACATCATTCACCAGTGCTTTGATTACCAGCAGAATGGACCTCCTTCTCTCCATGTAACTGATGCCTGGTAAAGTAGGTTGTGGGGCAAGTTACAATCGTGACAATAGTATTACAATAGGAACAAAGTAGCATTTGTGAATTCAAAACAGTTACGGATAAGGAAATCTAGCTAACTATTCCCTGTTTATGTTTGCTACTTATTCACCATTGTGACACTATTGCACAAACATCCGTATTTCTATTTTTGTATGGACTTTGCAGAGTTTTTACTCAGTTTACTTAAGGTACACATTTGTAAAATCCATTTGAGTGTCTTCATCTCTCTGTCTCATATACACATTTTTAGCTGTCCTCATTTACTTTAGTGGAATTTGGAGGACAAGAAGAAACTTACATTTGTGGTTTCCTTCCAATGAAGAAAAAAAAATGAAAGATATAAACTTATTAATAATCTCTCAGACCATGAATTGGAAACTTTTGTACAAATTTCTGTTGATGAAGATTACTTTTCCATACCTAAAGAAAAGGGAAGCTTAAATGATCATAGAATGGTATTGAGAAAGCTGAAGCAGTTCTCCTACGGTAAAGGTATAACATTTTTTTTTAGCTTAGAAAAATGACAAGTACATGCAAGCATGGCAGGTATGTATATGTATTGTGTGGAGAAAGTGTGCAAGGAGAAGATCTTTCTGTTTTCTCAGTATTACAACCTGGGGCCATTTGATGAAGCTGAATCATGGGTGAATGTGGCAGATGAATGAGCACTTCTTCACATAACACTGTGGATTTCAGCACAATACAGTGTTCTGATGGCCAGCAGTGTGGTTGGCTTGAAAAGCACAATAGACAAGCTAATTCTGGAGAAGGTTATGAATGGCTACTAGTGAAGATAATTATGGATTATGTCTGTTATCTGAGACAGTATTCCTCTATAAACCAGTTGCTGAGACACATGGGATAGAAGATGCTGTTGCATTCATGTTGTCCTGACCTTTGGTCTGTACTGGCCTTTGGGCTATACTGTAAGTATTTTCTTATATTCGTAAACCCTTCTTAGATATCAGCAGAGTGTTCATTCATGTGCCTTTCATGTTCCCTTTCCCTCAAACAATTTTCATTTTGTTAAGAAGAGCTATTTTTGTTTAGAAATGTGATACATAACAACCTGTTTTCTTTTGCACGTGAGAAAAATCATAATGTCTCCTTGTTAGTGATATTTCCATGGCAACAAACTGATATCTGAAGCACTGGACTGTGACTTCGACAAGAGATTATGGAGTCATTCAGTGCTAATTAAGATATGATGATTCAAAGCAAGCAAGATTATTCTTTTGTATTCTTCTTCTTCTTCTTTAGTATTATGCTGTGATTAAATATGTTGGATCTAGGGGCTTGGGTTAAGATTTCAGAAAGGCCAGATTGGCAGAACTGATAGTAAAAGGCGATGTTTGAATGCTAAACTCTCTGCTGGTAAGGCTAAAGTATTCCTATGCCTATTATGATGTATATGATACTTTAAGCAGCTTTTGTTAGCTCACTGAGGATAGTTAACTGAGTGCCAAAAACTTCAGTTCATCAGTTCCTACATTTTACTCAGGACTGTTAATAAAACAACAGCACTAAAAATGCAACAGTTGTTTCTGATGGAGATTTCTATTGAATTCTGTAGTTCTAGTGTTTAGATTTCTGATGCATCAGTGGTGGTTATGACCTGTAAATCCTTATATGGCTTGGGTCCATACTACTTGAAAAATTATTTCAATGTAAGTGTCTTAAAATTTGCAGAGGAGGGCTTTCTCCTGGTCTCACCAACATCACAGGCCTGACGGAGAGGACAGGGGAGAGAGTTTTCTCCTAGTGGCTGCCCTGGATGCGGAATTTCCTTCCGTGACAGACTAAGCTGTCCTCCCATTTGTTCTCCTTTCACTGGCAGCCAGAGACCCTTTTATTCAACAGGACTTTAACGATTAATTGGTTGCAGGGAACCTTTTCCTGGGCTGTGTGTATTGTATTTTTTAACTTCACTGTTATATTTCAGGCCACAAAAATGAAATGCACAGGTCTTATGATGCAGGATGCTTGGCTTAGCAGCAGTGCATGAGAAAAAGACCTTGGGGTTATTGTTGACATAAGCTGAAGATGACCCAGCAGTGTGATTCTGTGACAAAGAAGGCAAATGTAGCTTTCATTAGTAGAACCATAGTTTCCATGTCAAGGGAATAATATTCCCACTATATACTGTTCTAGTCAGTCAGTTCAGAGAAGGGCAACAAGAATGATATACAGGATGCAGAACAAAACATAGAAGGAAAACAAGAATATTTGGGATCTATTTTAAGCAGAGGGCAGCTGGGCTAGTGCAATATGAACTTGTGGTAGAAGCAAGAGGAATTACTTTACATGTTCTACATGCTCTTGTAAGGTAAAAAGACATAACTTATTTTTATTGTCTCAGGAAATCCATTCTAGGATAAGAAAGGGGAAACAAAGTTGATCTATATTTGTTTACTACAGCCCCTAGAAGCTGGTTGTTATGTGTACATGTAAGCTAGCATACATTTTTGGAGTTGGACACTTATGGATACTAGTTCCCAGGCAAAGAGAAAACAATAGACTAACTAACTTGTTGAAAGAAGAGGGAAATGATGTCTGCATGTAAAAATGAAACAATAGGGTTGAGTATATAGACTGAAGAAAGACACTGAGAGGTGAAACAAAGAGCAGGCGTTATTTAGACTTCCTTCTCTTACTAATCACTTTCTGTAAGTGTTGATGCATCTTTGCTTCAAACAGAAAGGATGAAGAAATTGAGCATGTTCAACCTGGTGAAGAGAAGACTGCATGATCCAACTCTTTAAATAGCTAAAGGGCTGTCACAGAGAGGAGGGATCAGGTTTGTTCTCTGCTGCCCCAGAAGGTAGGACCAGATCTAATGTTTCAGGAGGGTAGATTTCAACTGAACATTAGAGGAATGTCTTGATGGTAAGTGTGGCTTTGTAATTGAATCATTGACCCAGAGAAGTGGCAGAGTCTCTTTCTCAGGATGTCTTCAAAAAAGAGACTGGGCAGCTACTTGCTGTAGCTAGAGTTCCTGACGTGTGTGTGTGTGTGTGGGGGGGTAGATTCAATGGCCTGTGGGACCCTTTCCAATCCTAGGATTCTAGGATTTTGAAAAGGTTTTACACTTTTTATAATTTAATGTTTTAGCATGAAAATCTGTTTAATTGAGTTTCAACTTTTTTATTGTTAGGTTTTAGCTTTATCTTGTTTTAGCCTTGTGGTAAGCTGCCTTAGATACAATGTTGGGAGAAAGGAGGATATAAATAAGTAAGTAAACTCCTGACAAGAATATTGGCAGCCTTCTGAGCGACACTGTCATACAGAATGTGCAGCAGTAGGATTGAGACAGCATAGGATGACTTTTCCAGAAGCAGGTACCAAGAACCTTCAAGACCCCTGCCAGCTTTTCCTTCATAGCTGCAGCAACAACCCACTCACCTCCTTCTCACACCCAGATCTGACAGGGATGAGCATGTGATGTCCACCATCCTTAGGAGTATATTGTTTACCAGCCACCCATCAAACATAGTTGGTCCCAGATTCTCTAGTGCCTCACAAGGTGGCACACATCCCATTGAGTAGAAGTGGGGAAAATGTGGCATATGTATTGCCATGCCATGCACCCCAACTCCATGATGTGATTGGCAATGCACATTATTTAATTGGCACTACAGATCTCTCTCCACATTCACAGGTTTGATTCTTGCAAATTTGATTATTTGCAAGGCATCAGTTCCTCCTCCTCTCTTTCTCCTCCTCCCATTTCCTTGTGTTTTGCCAGCACTGAGAAAGAAGGCAAGTATACTGAAGCAAAAAGTAAGGCAATGGTGGTGGTGGTGGTGGGTAAGAGACCAGTGTGCACACTTTCCTTCATCTCTCCAGAGCTCTCTCCTCCCATTGCTTTCCCTCTGCCCCAGCACTGAGAACTGATGCCGAGGCAAAAGGTATGGCAATGGGGGTGAGAGATGAGCATGTATTTATGTATCTATTTCCTTCACCCCTCAGTAGCTCTCTCTTCCCATTGTTTTGCCTCTGCCCTGGTGCTGAAACTCACACAGAGGCAAGATAAAGTATTGAGTGGGGAGATAGACATGCACGCATGCTTTCCTTCACCCTTCCAGAACTTCCCCCTCTCATTCTCTTGCCTCTGGCCTGGTCACAGAGAAGGAAGGCTCCTGCATCAGAGCCCCAGAACAGAATTGGAGAAGGAAAGCTGAGAGTTGCAGGAAAGGCACAGGAATACTGAAGGTCGAGCGAATCTGCGTACTCCCTTTTTCACTCCATACTTCTGAGAAAGTACGGAGGCAAACAGTTAACTAGGTACCATCTGGAGCTTAAATGAAACAGAAGCATTAACACCTTCACTCCATTCTCTCTTTTTCTTTCTGTAGCAGTGTATTTCCTTCACGTTCATATCAGCTTGTCCCCATGTTTGTGTTTAGAAATTTAGCCTTTTAGAGTTTTTGTAGCCTGGTTTCCAGCAAAACTTTCTAAACCAGTGAGGGAAAAAAAGAAGGAGAGATGCACGGCAAAAAAGGAGGAAGGAAAAGGCTTTGGGGGATGTGCTGCAGAAAGGAGCTTATTACAAAGGCAGCTGAGGTGTTTCAGATTCTACCTAATGTGTCCTTGTGGTGAGAAAGCTACAAAGGTTGGCTTTACAATAGAGCCTGTGGCACTATGTTTGATGAAATCTTGCAGGCTCTCAGAGTGAAAGACTGCGACAAACCAGCAAGAATTAATAGGTGCATCTAGGTCTTGCGCAGACTCTGTGGTCCCTCTACACTCATGCGCTTCCCATTTCTGTTATTGATTTGCTGATCTAAATGAGTATTTTGAAACTCTGTGGGAGTTTTCCAATTAGATAAAAGGCAATTCTTGTCACCCTGCTGCAATGCTAACAGCTATAGCTCAGAGAACACACGGAGGACTTCTTAGTGGAACAACCTAGTTTAATCAAGGCTGGCCCCCCTTAGAGTCACCCCATCTGTGGGACCTTTCTCTCAATATGCAAGGCTTCCTTTATTAAGAGTTTTAGGATAACAGGCCACAGCTAACTAACAGCTCCGGTTGACTTTAATAGGTCAATGAGGTGGCTAATGCAGAAGATGCATGATCTCTCCCACCATGGGCTGCTTTTCTGGAAGCAGTGTGGTTTTTCAGAGGAAAGTGCAGGGGCCAAGCACATGCAGTTCAGTGCATTGCTCCAATCAAAGTTGCCATGAGTGTGACCCTTTGTCAAATTAGAACAACGTGTCACAGAGAAATGTGACAGTTGCTAAAAGAATGTTACTGTGTTGCTATGAAGGCTGCCCTGTGGAATCTAACAAGCTGCTAATATACATAATCTAAGGAATGCTGTGCACCACATTGATATGCTTTATATATCCACACACATACATGTGGCTTGTTCTGTACTTAGAAAATTTGAACATCAGTAGCAATCAAAGCCACATTATCGCTTTCTAGCACCATCCTTTAACATAAGAGCTGATGAGCCTGTGGTTCTCCAGGTACTGGAGACTCTGATAGTCTGGCCAATAGAGAGACATGATAGAATTAGCAGTTCATCAACATGACCAATTCAAAATGGGATTGAGCTACACAAAAAGGAGCAGGCTCCCTTCATGTAGTGATGGTCTCCACGTAGTAATGCCTGCCTGCCTCTAGTGCAGTGGTTCTCAACCTGTGGGTCCCCAGAAGTTCGTGGACTTCAGCTCCCAGAAGCCCCAGCCACTATGGTCAATGCTCAGGGCTTCTGGGTCCATGAACATCTGGGGACCCACAGGTTGAGAACCACTGCTCTAGTGCCTTGGAGGACTACTTTTTGGCCACCTCAGTTCTATTGTATGGTACCATCTTATTTTCCCCCACAGAACTTTGAGCATTTGTGAGAGCAGAATGGAGGCTGCCTCTCAGGAGCTTTGCTACTCCAAGTAGTTTTTAAAAAGGCATATTAAGTGTATGTGCTACAAGTTTGACTCCTACCTCAGTCTTGAGGGGGTCCTCCCACAAAGGCAGAGGCCCACCCAAAGCACTTTAATGGCGAAGTCCCTCAAATTTGTTCTCAATCATTCTAATTCTAATTTTAGTTCAAAGGGATAAGGTAAATGGGCTACAGCAGTTGAAACGAATGAAGAGACTATATGTGACCTTTGCTTTAATCGGTGTTGTTCCTAGGAGTATTGCCTATCAGAGCACTAATGATCTGGGCAAAAATGTGTGCACTTTTAAGAATCACTGGTTTTAACAGCAGAGTCTAGCCTATGCTGTCTCCAACTAAAATTGGTGCAATTCAGATTTGGCCAGCTGGATCATGGACAATTTTGTGAGTAACAAGAATACGTCTGAAGTACATTCACTTTCTTAGCATCCTTTACTTGGCTCTTAGATTTTTTTTTTCAGGTTGTGCTAGAACAGTGGTTCTCAACCTGTGGGTCCCCAGATGTTCGTGGACTTCAGCTCCCAGAAGCCCCAGCCACTATGATCAATGCTCAGGGCTTCTGGGAGCTGAAGTCCACGAACATCTGGGGACCCACAGGTTGAGAACCACTGTGCTAGAAGTATGCTGAAAAAGATGAGCAATGATTTCTTCAGAGGAAGGCAGTGTTGGCAGCTTTTCAAAACAGCAATAAGGGACAATTGAAATTCATGACATGTGGGGCTGACAATCAAAAGGTAGCTATTGACAACTTTGGGTTCTACTTGAACATCTAATGAAAGTATTGATTTCGGTTAACCTAGCCACGTATTTCTCTGTAAACTTGAACATATAGTCCACATTCAGAAATTAAGTGATGCACACATTTCTGTATTTGTGAAAGGCCAGCATTCCAAAATGTGGGATTTTATGGCATCTTGTTCAGTCTGTATAAAAGGCAAAGCCTTCCAACCCTTAAATAGGAGACATCCTCTATAATAAGGGACAACTGCCAGTCTGAAAAGGGAAAAGTTTTCCTGCTTCAATTAAGGGACACCCCTTATAAAAATGACACCTAGCAACTCTAGAGGGAGGAGAGTCAGCAGTGCTGCCATGTTAAATTCTGAACGGCAGGAACATTTTATGACAGACCCCCATGGCATGTCTGACATAGAGGCAGCTGAGTTGCTCCTTATCATAAACCAGGATCTTTTCCACACTGCACAGTTATAGCACTTTGATACCTCTATAACTGACATGACTAGATCTTATGCAATGGTTGGGTTTGTAGCTTCATAAGCTATTTAGAATTTCTGCTGGAGCGCTCTAGTACCACACCATACTACAAGTCCCCTGGGTTGTACTTGAAGTGAGATCAAAGTGCTATAATTTTGTAGTGTGAAAGAAGTACAGTTTGAGAAGCAAATCTAAGCTTGTGGATTTTAATTCCCCACTGGAGATCAAAGTAGTTCGAAATACCTCACATTACAACAGAGATAGCATGTAATACAGTCAGGCCTCCTCATTTGCAAGTTTAGCTTTTGTGGATTTGATTATTTGTGAAATTGTTCAACCCCTCCTCCCCAAATTTCCCTCTTGGTGGCTCCAATCAGGCCATGCAGCTCTTTACAAAGTGCTTCTGGTCCTCTCCCTCCTCCTCCATCAGTTGCTGCCAGCTAAGGATGGCTCATACCCCAATTTCTAAGTGCTTAGACTGATGCTTAGAGGGGAAGAAAATATAGAGGACTTGCCATTCAAACAAGTGGCTCTGCTTCACAAGGAAAAAGGGACCATAGCCTATTCCCTTCCTCTCCCAGAAACCATCAGTGCTCAGTTTCATTGGGAGAAAGACCTAATGTCCGACAGAACATGCTGGCATGTCCTCAAGGGAAGCCAAGCTGGCCCTTCCCAGGCCAGATCCTCATGGGAGGTTAGTGAAGGGGCCACTCTACTGGTAAGAAAACTTGGCTTTGTGCATCTTCTCTCCTCTGCCAGGTTCAATATGCACATGTTGCTGCAGCTGCATAGCCACAATCCCTGGGCAAGCTGATCTATTTGACCACTTGTCACATTCCTCCAGAGTAGGAAGAAGGGAGAAGACCAGTTTAAGGGTCTCAGTCTGAGCGTGCATGTGTTCAAATGGACTAGGCTCTCAATCTGAGCTGGTAGGTTTACTCTGGAGTAAAATCTGCCTGTCTGACTTATGTAGAGATATCTATGACTTTTCCACTCTCACAGGGGACCTTAACCCCAACCACTGCAAATGTGGAGGGCTGATATATATGGTTGCTAAGTTCAAATTCTGTGCTACTGTGTGGTGTAACTCAACTTAGAGACAAAAGGGAAGTCTAAGGCATGTCTTAGGTGATGTCATTATCGCAAAACTTTGAACTTGAAGTCCTTTCTCTACACTGTTGTCAGTCCTCCCTTATCATCACTGTCTGAGTCAAAGGATGAGGGCCGGGAAGTACTTCCATACATCCAGACAAAGGTCCTTTAATAGTCCAGCAAATTGACTGTTACTAGGTTATTCTGCACTCTCCCTCCCCAGTACTGTGAAGACTGCAGTGAAGCTGAGAGGGAGAAGAGAAGTCTTGCTTTGTCAAAGCTTTTGTGGCTGCGACATCTTGTAGTTCCCAGGCCAGTGGAGCTGTGAACCCAGGGCCATTTCCGCACTACATTGTTATAGTGCTCTTCTTCCGCTTTCTACATCCTATGTAATCCTGGGGTTTGCAGTTTAGGCAGGGGCATTTAGAATTCTCAGCCCAAGAGCTCTTGGGCCTCAGTAAACTACAAACCCCAAATTCCACAGGATGTTGAAAGTGGAATAATAGCACTATAACAGTGTAGTGTGGAAGTGGCCCAGGTCTTAATCCAGGCTTTACAGGATCTCTCCAAGGTACTGAAACTAGACAGGATTAGTATTCAGCACCTCAGAAAGCTCCCCTAAAGCAAGACAAAATCTGGCATGAGTTTACCACCCAACTCATATGGCAACCAACAGTCAACATTCTATTGTGGCCTAAAGAATTTGTGCAATTCTATATAGATTTTAAATTTTTCTAATTTGTTTTGATTGCTTACTGTGTTTTGAGACTGTTTAAATTATTCCTCATTGTTGCAACATTAAATTGTCCTGCATTGACTTCACCTGTGCACTGCCCTGAGAACTCGTGATGCTGCAGAGGGTAGAAATACTTCAACAGATAAATTGCTAGAAGGCAGAGCTAAATGGTTTTAGTCCTTCAGGCCCTAATCGTAAGGAACTACCATATGATTGTGGGGGTTATCTTACAGCAGGTCCCCTGATTTAATAACTGCAGGTTTATTTCCCATGAGGGGCCTGCCCTAGCTGTGTAATGTACCGTGTACCACAGAGCCAAGTGAACACTGCTGAAGCTGCTATGGCAAAAATGTGTGTGTGTGTGTGTATTTGTGTATTGTTGCTTCTGAATTTCCTCTCTTCTTCTGAGCTTAAGTTCTAACAAATCCGAGTAATTTCTTGCTTTTGTAGTTTTGCTCTGAACAGATCCATAAATTAGCACAGAACGGTGGAAACTGCCATTACTGTCTAATGTGCAATTCCCTCTCCTCAGCCTGGCTTTGTTTTTTCTCCTTGTTCTGTAAGTTTTTAATTGCCTAATGTTGTGCTGTATGACATGAAGAACAGGTGTTCAGCAACCATGTAGCAATAAAAAGGAGAATTTTTTCAGGTGTGGGGGGAGGTTCACATTGGAATCCAGGTTATCTTTTGACTAAGACATCTCCTCTGGTGTTTGCAAGGTGGGTAGAAGATAAATGGAGATCAGAGTTCATCTCACAGTTTTATGGGTAGTGCTGTCGGCTATTAAAAAGCGTAGGCTATGAAGAAAGACGTGCAAATGATACTGATCAGGAAAACATCACATCACTTGGCATTTCTGGCCAATTAGGAAACCTCTGAAAGTTGTCGCTTGCTGTGAAGAGGTGAAGATGGGATCCATTTTTGAAAGCATGATTGACTTTCACAGGAAAGTGATGTCAAAAATATGCTTAAATGTTCACACTTTAATGCTAAGAGGCGTTTATGTGTTTATAAGAACATTTCTGCATACTTAGAGAAATCTCATAGTAACATTTAGTCTGTGGATGGTGAGTAGGTTCAAAAGTTGGCCCAGCATGTAAGTTATAAGTGTAGCAGTGCACATGTGGCCTCTGCGACTACACATTTAACTTCTAGAGTGAACTGGGCCTATGCGTATCAATGTCCTTACTAGTCGATCACACAACTTTTCTATTGTGAAACACTCTGAAACACACTTAAAAAAACAGGACCAGAGCTTGGTAAAGTTACTTTCTGGACTACAACTCCAGAATCCCACAAACAGTGTAGTTGCTCACTGGGGGAAATTCTGGGAGGTGGAATCCTCATAGGTAACTTTTTCAAGCTCTGGATAAGATAGTAAAATAGATCAGATATTTATTATACATGCACATCAATGCATGCAGAAGCGAGGCTGGGAATTGCACATTTTGTCCCTCTCCCAAAGTCCTGCATGTTCACTATCTGATTTACACAGAGTGCTAAAAACATATAAATGAATGCTTGTTGGTTCCCTACATGCAGTCAACATCCTTTGCAGAGGAAAAGACAAGTCACAAGCCCATGGACCTTGAATCCATGGAGGTGAGATAAAAGACGTGCTGCCCAAAGCATCCTAAGCCTCTTCCATTCATTTACTTGTACTTCTAAGGGATATGTGTGTAGAGTTGCTGACTTTTCTAACTTATGAACTTAGTATATCAAGAGCCATTTAAGCACGCTGGGTAAGGATGTCCTACCCATTTCTTTGGGGAAAAGCTGGGGGCTCTATGTCTGCAATGACCAGGAAAGAAGTGGACATGGCTGCAGGCTTTCCTTTATTTCCTTTCTTACACATAGCACACACATACCCTGCCCACATCCATCCACCCATCTGTTGCAGGGGAAGATAAAAGATAGCCCATGAGCCTCATGCAGTCCCTAAGGGTTGATATTTAGCAATAGCAATAGTATGTGTATTTCTATACCGCTTATCATCTAAGGCCCTTTCCAGATGTGGGGAAGGAGCTGCGTGAAAATGAGACTCACCGGATTTCCTGAGCATCTGGGTGAGTCTGTCGCAACGAGGAGCAGTGCAAGCTCGTCGCTCCGCTCTGCTTCGGCGTCCAAAACAGCAGCTTCTGGTTTGTGGAGGCTCTCCACCAACCGGAGAAGCTTGCCAGCCGAAAGCCCGCCCCCGCAAGATCTGCAGGCATGCACTTGCGCGCGCCTGCAAATCTGCTCCTGAGTACGGCGACGGAGTGGCACAGAGTCGCGTGCTCCATGCTTTTTAAAAACTTCTAAAAAGAGGTTTTTAAAAAGCATGCTGCTCGACCAGTATCGGTCGCACAGAACCGGACTGAGGTGTGGAACTACAAAAAGTAGTCCATCCCAGTCCACTCTACGGTGCAGAAGACCTCTGTCGGAGGTTGCTCTGCACCATTTTAAAAGCCCGGTGTGGAAATGGCCTAAGCGCTCTCTAAGCAGTTTACAATGTGTTAGCCAATTGCCCCCAGTAAGCGGGGTACTCATTTTACCGACTGTGAAAGGATGGAAGGCTGAATCAACCTGGAGGCCAGCAGGATTGAACTCACAAGCAGTACCGGCATTTAACCACAGTGCTACCAGGGCTCCCTCAAATGCCCTCTAGGTGTCACTTCCTCTTTTTCAGGGCCTCTTCTGATCCTAATGTGTCCCTGTCTCCCCCTACATTGCAAAATAACCCCATACTCCTCGAGGGTATTTGGGGTAAAAATACTTTGTGTGAGAAGGGAGTGTCTTCCGAAGTCTCCTGGGGAGGGGCTAATGCAGCCCCTTAGGCTTCAGCCATTGCCAATTCCTGGTCTATTTATTCCTCCCTGAACTCTGAGATCAAACTAGACTAGGCTCATGTAGGTGGCTTTTGAATCCCCCTTTATGGCAGCAAACCATGGTATCTGGAAAAAAAAATCTGTGCTCCTTCCTCTTCCCTGCCTATTTTGTCTTCCCCTTCACTCCCTTTGCTCCTTTCCTCCTCTCTGCTCTCCTTCTCCAGCAGCCATCAAAGGAAGAGCAGACATGGATGAGGAAGACAGCAAAGGTAGCAGTAGGGACTGTAGAACCCCTCCTCACTAACAAGGATATTTTTTCAAAATGTCTAGCTTGTTCCCAGGGGTAGGATTGTGTTACCCTGATTTCTGGGGTCCCTTGGGCGACACCTCTATGTGCTCCACGTGATGGGAAATGGAAACTAGCCAGAGCACAAGCAATAGTAATGCAAGAGGCAGAGTAACCTAGTGGGGTCTTTTACCCAGTTTTTATGGGGTCAAGCCAAGCCAAAAACCAAACAAGAATGTCCAATAAATGATTTTATTGAATGAAAGTCTCAAGCACCAACTAAATCATGCACACACACACCCAAGAGCTATTAAGAAGCAAAGAGAGGAAATTGGACAGGGGAGTATTGGAGGGGTACAGCTGGGGTAATACTGCACCTTTTCCTGAAGTCCTGGGTCCAGGAAAGCAGCAGAGAAGTGGGGCTCAGCACAGAGAGGGCTGAGGGGATCACTCAACGGATGGAGCAATGGGCTGCCGGGATGACCAAGGGTGATCCAAAGAACTGCTCAAAAACTGGGACTATTTATAGGGGGAAAAGTACCTGGAGGGCTAATCCTTTCCCAGGGAAAACAATGGGTGTTGGAGCGATAACGATGCTCCACCATGGTAATTTCCTTTGGGTGATGGGATTGCAAGTTGTTGCCAAAGTCTCAGGATCTTCGGCTGTGTTAGTTTGTGGTGTGACTTCATGTAAATGGTCCTTGCCTGATGGAATATTTGCTCAACTTGGGGCAGACATGCTAATCCCCTCAAGTCGGCTTCTCAGGGGCTGAGGACCCTTTGTTTATTGTGGGTTTGCACAGCTTGAGGTCTCCTGGGGCTACGTGACTGGGGATTTTACTGGCCTGACCTGGTTTTCGATCTTTGACCATTGCTGCCTATGTCCCATCTGGTGACCTCTCAGGCACATTGAATCATTTTTAATATCAAAATTGTAGACCCCAGGATAGGGTTTTTCCAGTGGAGTAACAATTGACAGTTCAAAATCTGATCCCTAGTGATATTATTAAGTAGTATGCATTAAGTATCAACTACAATTGCTAAAGGGACTATTCCTAGATCAAGATGAAATAAGAGGATTGTTAGGGAATCTGGGAGATTGGATAAGGAACATTTAATCTAGCCTATTGTTTCTAGCCAGAAGGTGGATGCAGAGCAGAATGGAGGGTGAGCCCTGATGCCACAACGACTGGGAGGGAATTTATGCACTGAATAAATGCATAGGCACCCCTTGGAGAGTCTTTGCAAGCAGCAGCAATGGATCCATTCAGCCTTGCAAATTGTACCAAGCTGCTAATATACTAGCTGAGCTGGAGATCTGCACATAGCTCTGTCCTCTGGTCCAGAGCTGAGCCCACAAAAACTGGAGAATTTGTACCTTCATCTCCTGCCTGGAGATGACCCATGAAAAGTGGAGACTCAGGGCCAGACCCTGAGATCTGGCAACTGTACCAACAGTGACCATGGATATTGCCCACGTACAGCTGTACCAGGAGGAAGCCAAGGGTTTTGAAAAAAGCTGGCAGCTGTTTGCCCACATCTACACATGCCCATTCCTCCCAGCAAGGAATTAGGAAACTAACTGGCAGCTGTGTGACTTCTCCTCTCCTTAATATCCTCTTTCATTCTAAATATCACACTAATTTCTTTTGGGATTTTATCTGTTACTTTAAGAGACATATGCAAGTAGCCATATTTTTTAAAAAACTGATATTTAATTGGATTAGGAATACCAAGAACACATGATATATAAAAATAACATTCTATAAATAATTCCAGAACAGCCATGAATAATCCATAATAAATACTTAGGAAGAACAAACGAAACAGCCTAGTAAGAAATCTGTTTTAATTAAACTTCCAAACCTATTTCAGAGGAGGTACAGGTGTTTAATAAGCATTTATAATATGGCCATCACTTGTGTCCTTACATTATCTTGTCCAATATTCTATAAATAAAGCCAGATCACCATGGAAAAATCTGAACTATGTTGTATTCAGCCCAAACAAACAAAAATGAATCATTGCATTATTTTGTTCATGATAATTATATGTTGCACTTTATGTTTTTTCAAAAAAGAAACCACATATTTCCAATATTTAGCAATCAATTTTCTTATTGCCATTATTAGACCCTTAATAAATCTCCTGGATGATAGTTTTTCCTATTTACCTGACAAATATTTTCAGTGCTAAACTAAAATGGTTTAATAAGCCATGTTCTGGTTAAGGCTTAATTTTAATGCACTGGCCCTAGGCCAGCCAAGTTGCATTTAGCTTGTCATGGAGAACAGCTAGCAGCATTGAATACGAATATTCATCCACAATCAAAGCTATGGCCATCGGCTCTTGCCTGACCAAACATTGTTAGGAGGAGCTGGCTGTCCTTGTGCTTTTCTCATGTGTTTGATAAGGTTTGAATCTGGTATTAACTCAAGTCCTTTCTCACCTCTACCCCTTCTTCCCATCTTTTCTGCTGGCAGGTCTAATCCAGCAGATTGCTCTGTTGGCAAATCTCTGATATCAGATAGCAGAAGAGGGCTGCTGGCATTTCTTGTGCCCCAGGCTTGCCTGCAACAGCTGGTACACCTTTCTGTCAGGGCTGCACTGTTTGAAAGGAGCAGAACTTGGAAGTAATGAGTTACAAGTAATAGAGTTACCCATCATGAATCGCATCTGTTGGTTAACAAGCGATCAATGAAGCTATATTAGAAAAATTACGTATAAAGTGGAAATGCAATTAGTTTTTCAGGTGTTTGTGTGTTCCATGTTTTGGATGGATACTTTCCAATAACTTTCAACTGTCATTTTGAGAGCATTTTGAGTTCCTTCCCAAGCTTTATGCCAGCATAAGCTTAAAAGAAGAACTGAAAAAGAAGAAAAAGCAATAGCAAATGTAATGAGAAGTGGTAAACATTACAATAGTCTGATGTAAAAAAAAAAATTACTTAAAATTGCCTGCTATGGGGGATTTTGGAATTCCCTGAATTCCACGCTTTGAGAAATGTGGGATTAAAATAAAATAAAATAGGGGGGAAAGGCTCAGAATCGTACAGACTTCATGGCCACTGGCTCTGTTGACTGGAGGACTTCAGGAATTTTAGTGCCCTAAACTAACTTTTCCCAACCTCTGAAAAAAATATGAATATATGGGGAGAGGAGTTCCGTTTGGAGGGAATGGCTAGAAGCCTGAAGGATATTTAGAGGACAGTAGATACAACATAACATGTTTCTGCAGGTCCCATGAGTATCCACTTCCCCACCATCTATCTAATCTTCACAGTCTTTCTTATCTTTTTCATGCATCTGATAAAGTAGGCTTTTTGTTTACAGGAGCTCATTGGAAGTAAATGGGTTAGTCTTCAAGGTGCCATAATATTCTCTCTTATTATGTCTTAAGAGTGATAGGAATGATTGAAAAGTAAATAGGTTTTAAACACATTGCTTTTCATTCGCTACACTTAAACCTGAAGCGAAGAAATCAATTTGGCTTTATAAGGAAAGCATCAATCTTCTTGATGATCACAAACACAAAAGAAGGTTTACTGAGGGAAAATTTAATTGCACTACTAAATGTACATACATTGGCTGTAAAGTCAAATATAGCATTTGTTCATGTCTTTACAATGCCTTGAAGATAATAGGAGTATGGTATCATGTGTAACTTTTAAACACTGTTAACAGTAAACATGTTCTAGCTGAAAATGAAGAGCTGGTTTGAAGCCAGAAAGGTACATGGATGCAAAGTGGCTGGCACAATTTGTAGTTTTGCTGGAAAAGGTTTTATTGCTAGAATGGACAATTCATGAATAAAAGATCCTAGCTCATTCCCATGCATCTCCAGGAAGATTAGAAAAGACTCTTATCTGAAATTCTAGATGAGGGTTTGTTGCCAGATGTTATATGTGAGAGTCAGCTAAATGGGCTACTGGTTTGATCTGGTACAACATAGGGTCTCATCTCCTGAAATTCTAGAACAGAATTCATACTTTGGCCTTCTTCTTTTGACTCAGTGTAAATGTAACACAGCCCTCTGCATTTGTGGTTTTCACTTTTGCGGATTTGATTATTCACGGATTATTTGCTGTCACCGCTGCTACCTCCCTATATCATTTTTTAAATATGGACTGCAAGCCTCATGAGATTGAGAAACTGAGAACGAGGCTTGTCCCTCTTAAAAATAGTGTGGGGCAGCAGGGGAGGTGGCAGTAAGCCCAACCAGCCCCTTACTTCTGCCTTGTGAAGAAACCCTGATGCCTCAAAGGAGTCCATGGTGGGTTGAATACGGTGATCATACTTTTTTGTATTTTAAATTGGTTTTGGAGGGCCTAGAGTAATTCACAGTTTTTTCACTTTCATGGGGGTCCTGTGTCTCTAACTCTAGTGAACGCGGAAAGAGGACTATACTGTGCAAGTATCATATAGTCTTGCATTTTTTCCCTTCCCCTTTGGATCTATCTATATTTAGTGTTCCATCTGTGCTGGTGTTTTCAATATGGGGTGAAAACAGAGGTAGGGAAGAACAAGAAGGTAAGAAAAAGCAGAGGAAGAACATACATTTCTTGGAGTTACATGTTCTAGGGCTTCAGAGGATATGAGAACTAGGGAGTTACTCAAAAGGCTTCAGTGAACCAAAAAGATTTGAGAAGGAATTTGATATCACTAAGAGAGATGGCTTAACGCAGATATTCTGAGATGCCAGAGCTAGCTCTAACATTAGGCACAGTGAGGCAGCTGTCCCAGGAAAAGTTGTGGTCATGAAACTGTGCAAATTGTTATCTAGTTAATTAGTATTGCATTTTTTTTTACTGCCCATGAGGTTGAGAGCCACTTATGAATTTTCTTTTGCCTATGCATCTTAACTGGAGTGTGTGTGTACCGATTTTTGCTAAAAAATTTTGGTGCTGCCCTGTGACTGGCAGTTCTTAGGTGTAAGTTGCAGCAAGAGGTATATCGTCTTCATTTTCCATTCTTAGGCAGTCATGTGAAAGTTTATTTGTAGTTTACTGAGGCATATTATTTGGTTTGTTTTTGGTATTATTTCATTTGTTTTACTGTGATAGCTGCATTGAGCTGGTTCTTGTCAGGAAAAGCAGGTTACAAATGTTAAAGGGAAGATGGAAAACATGTTACCCCCCTTTCTCTCTCTCTCTTTCTCACACACACTCTCTCTCACACACACACATACACACAATCTGCCACTATCCCAGCATCATGATCCTCCACATCTGAATTAGCTTTCCCTTACCGGCAGGTGTAATTAATGATTTTTGAAAACTCAGGCAATTATGTTCACTGATCCCTTGTGACACATCTAGTGGCCCTGAGAATGTGAGAAACTGAATAGATCCTTTCTACTTTTCTCTGGTGGTTGAGTCATCGTGCTCTTCTTTAAATTCTGATTTACTAAGAGCTTTCTGACAATTAATATGAAAGACCCCCCCCTTCTAATGTTATATTACTGTCATTCTTCTTTGCTAAAATCATGTGGGAGTTCATTGACAATTGCTCAATCTATTAGCTATAAGGAGCAATTCCTGCTACAGTTCAGCTTCCTGGCCAGGAATGCTCAGTGATCCAGAACCAACACATTACTGTCACTCCAGTGTTATCAAATCACATGCTTAAAAACTCATGAAATGTGATAAGAGAAAAGGGAGGACAAAGGAGAGACAAGCGTAACTGAAAGCTGAAAGGCCCGATCTGAAAGAGGCTACATTTGGAATTGACCATCTGATATAGGAAGGCAAATATGATTTAGCAGGTTTCACTGAAAGCTGATGCTATGATCTCAGGAATGCTATGATCCCTAAAACTCAGTAGAGGTTTCTTTAAAAAAAAAAAAAAGGCCAGACTAAATCTCTCTCCCCGTCTTTTGATAAGCTTGGTAGATCACGGGAGTTCTATAGAGGTAGTAAATCTTGGTTTTAATAAGGTTTTGACAAGGTTTCTCATGATATTTTTGCAGAAAAGATGGTAAAATATGGGCTAGACAATATTATTGTTGAGTGGATTTGTAGCTGGTTGGTAGATTGAATCCAAAGAATGCTTACCAGTACTTTCTCTCCATCCTGGACAGAAGTGACTAGTGGGGTGCAGCTGGTTATGTGATAGGCCTGGTGTTTTTCAACATCTGTATCATGGGCCTGGTATTTGGATTCGAAATTTTCCTTCTACCCCTGACTCTTGTTGGGGGTTAGCTCCACTGACTTAATACTTCCAAACAGATGTATTTAGATTGCGCACCCAGTTACAAAACAACTGTGTATTTTAAGAACGCTTGCTATTTCTTTTAAACACAGCCGCAGCAGGAGCAATGCACTCAGTACTGATCTGATGCCAATGTTTATAGTAGTCACATATGCATGCTGTGGACAGAATCATGTTAGTGGATGATGCCAGTGGCTGCACTTTTTTCACAGATGGAAAGGAAAGTCAGGGCAGGCAATCTAATCCGAAAGATGCATTGGCTGTAGCTGGTTAGGAATCAGCAGAAGCCTCTTGTGCCAGATGAGCTGACCTCCTGCTGGTTGGCCTGTCCTCATGCTAACATAACCTCCTCCAGCTGGTTGATCTCACAGATTATCCTGCCTTGACTTAAACTGCAGTGGAATTGAATTGGTTAGAGTTTGGGGTGTGGAAGTAAGTTCAATCAGCTAGGGAGAGGTCAGGAAGAATAAGTTGCAGAAAGGAGAACAGCATATGCTATTATCAGTCCATGGCCAAGAACCAATAATCCATACTCTCTATTTGTCCTGATTTGGCAGGGACAGTCGCAATTAATATTCTCTTTTCCACTTGCATTTAAAATACCCCAGTTTCTCTCTCCCCCTCTCATGAACTTTTTTTGTCCTCAGCTTATTTCAATTGCTGCATACTCAGTTCAGACTGCAAAAGTAGTTTGATAGAAGCTGCAACTGAAGAGAAGCATCTGAACCTGTTCTCTCTATCTTCACTCTTCTGGGGTGGTGATGGTGGTGGCTCATCCTCCTCCCCTTCACATCTTGAACTGGCTTGTCTTGATAGCAGAGGGGGCTTGGCCGGTCATCCTCTTGCTGACCAGGTGTGTGCCAAGTCTCTTCCCTTCTCTGCTGACAAGGTAAGTCAGACTCCTTGTCTGAAGAAGTAGGCATAACAGCGATCAGGTGGCAGAGGGATCTGCTGGCGCAAGTGCTCTGCTGGCTGAGCAAAACCACCAGAATAGTTCAAAAAGAGGTGGAAGAAAAGCTAGAGAAGTTAAGCTAGAGCAAGGGAGAAGCCAACTTATGCCAGAACCAAATCTTCCCCAGCCCTGGGACATAGCCACTGTGACAGCACAAAGAGGCCAGAGCAAGGCACTGAGTCATTTTGCGGTCTGCTGACTTTTTATGATAACGAGTTATAATTGTGTTACTTTTTGCCTAGAATGCTTGTAATTAATTACTTCTTTTCAGTGGGATGTAACAGGATTTCTGCCTGTGTGTACTTATGCAGCTTGAGCAATGGGAGGAAGGATCACAAGTGCAGCTTGTATTGTCTCTTTGTAAAGTGGGGGACAGCTAGTGAGGAGTCAGTGATAAGAAGGGAGGGCTAAGCAGGGGACGGAAAGACACATTGAAAACATGAGTTTTACTTGAAGAAAACTTAGTCGTCCTTTCCTGCCTCTTTCCCATCATTCCAAAGGAAAAGAACTGTTGGTCCTGCCAGAAAGAGAAAGAGAGGGTCAGTGTGAATGTATGTGGGATGGGAGGAACAGGGAGAAATCTTCCTTAACAGGCTGGCTGCTCCAAAGTGTGGTTCAGAGTGCACACTAGGACTGGTTGGACTTGTGTGTGCTGTGAGAGAACATTTAAAGGAGGGTGTGTTTTTAGTTTGAGGACACACCATGAAATTTACAGAAAATAGCATGGAGATTGTCACTGTTGAGCCTAGGATACATTTTGTTATTAACTCTTCCAAAAGGGCTCTTCTCATATATTTAGAGTTGATTTCCTCTAACCTAGATTTTTTTCCCTCCAGATGGGCTACAAAGCCAATAACTGAGTTGCTGCTTGGAAATCGTGACAGGGCAATGTGTCCAGGAGCTGCTAGATTGAGAAAGGCTATCCTAAAAAATGTGGTTCCATCCAACAACCTATTCAACTGCCTATGTTACTGATTTGCATGTTTCTTTTCTTTCCAGCCCATGTACACTTTACTCACTGTTCAAAAGCTCTGCTTGTTGAGTTAATAAGGAGTGATATATTTTGGTTAGAGGACACTGATCCATTTCAAGTGCAGCAATAGGCAGATACCTGCAAAGATCAGTCAGTAAATCAAGGATGGAGAGTTCTTAAACAGAAACGTTTTGGAAGCCTAAACCTATACCCAACATTTTTCTGCACAACTGAATCACTACATTCTTTTTGAATCCTTACTCCCAATCTATAAAGGTCAGTGGTAAAGCACAGGGTTTTGCTTGCATGAGCCAGGGTTCCAAATTCAATCTGTGACATCTCCAGTCTAAAAGATCAGGTATCTAGTGACCTTATTGTTTTCTACACCCATCTTACCTCAATACTTATTGGTTTAGATCTCTTAACCTTGTACCAAGGCTAATGAAATAAAGAGATATGTGCACTTAATTATTTTGTTCCCCTCAGTTTCACATTGTCATGTGAAATATTTGCTGCAAAAGTTCAGGAACGAATCAAAGCAAACTAGGGAAGGGTGAAAATACGATCTATTAAAGCAGCCCAACTCTGACAGCCTGATCTTCTAAAGCCTCCTCTCCTCTCCTCTCCTCTCCCCACCCTGACCATAGGTTGTCTCAACCTATTGTAAGTCTGTGTTTTATGAGATCTTCCTGAGAACAGGAAACCTTCAAATATGTTTTCTCCCCAACCAAACTACTATGAAGCCTGCAGTTTCTTATTTCCTTCATGCTCTTTACCCTGGAATGATATTCCCAAGAAAAAAAAATCCTCATCCCAAGGAGCTACCCTTGAAATTGAATTTTTAGGACTTGCCAAGGTATTTTGCTGCTAGAATGCTTCTTTAGATAGAATGCTTCTGAGGATTATCTTCTCTAGTTTTTACCCTGCATTCTTTCTTTGTCAGGATTTTCCTCTTCTCAGGATCACCCTTTCTGCCTAAATACACACTTTCTTTCTCATACACATGACATGCCCCTCCCTTCTCTTCCTGCCACTTAACTACTACTGGCTCCGAGATCAAATGAGATCGGGCATGTTCAGGGTGGTATGGCCTCGCCTTATTAGCCTACTGAATATTTCTTCTAAATCAGTGGTTCTCAACCTGTGGGTCCTCAGATGTTTGTGGACTTCAGCTCGCAGAAGCCCCAGCCACTATGGTCAATCCTCAGGGCTTCTGGGAGCTGAAGTCCAAAAACATCTGGGGACCCACAGGTTGAGAACCACTGCTCTAAATTTTATGCTAAATATTTACCCATAAAATTAAATTACTTGCTGGAGTCTAATGAAATGATTGATGAAGAACAGGTGGGTTTCTGATGTAACCATACAACTATGGATCATTGTTTTGTGCTGTCCCACCTAGTGCACAAATATGTTAGATTGAAATGAAAGTGCCTGTTCGTAGCATTTATTGATCTTTCAGCAACTTTTGGCTCTATTAATAGGGAACTGCTATGGAACAAATGATATAGAACAGATATAGACAAAATGTTGCTAATGTTAGTGCGTGAACTCCATGCTGATACTAAGATCCAAGTAAGATTGAATCAATCCGGCTTGTTATCAGAACTGATACCAACTAGTTGAGGTGTTCAGCAAGGCTATTAGCCCCATCACTCTTTAATTTCTGTGTTAACTCACTAGTAACTGGTTTAAGCAATAATGACAACTTTGTTCCCCCTAGACTGGGAAATAAGAAATTAACAATACTTATGTATGCAGATGATACCATTCTATTGTTACAGACACAACAAGCGATGAGGAGATTACTGAAAGCCTTTAATCAACTGGCATTACACAACAAATTAAAAATTAATTATGATAAAACCAAAATCTTAGTATTTGCCAGTAGACATATAAAACATGTACGGGAGATTGACGGGCATCCTATAGAACAGGTGAAATTGTTTAAATATTTAGGTCTTAATTTTTCCTAGACCGGATTCTGGACAAATCATTATGAGAGTACCAAAAAAATCACCATTAGCACTGTGAACCCCCTACTAAGATTCTATTGAGGCAGAGGTGGTAAACAGATCGCACCTGCTATTAAAATTTATAAGGCTAAAGTAGTTACTCAGATATGTTACGGCACTGAACTTTGGGGAGTATCCTTGAAAACGCACCTAGAAACAGTTCTGAATTATTTCCTCAGGGCAATTTTAGGATTACCTATAGGAACTGAAACCCCCATTTTGCAGTTGGAGACTGGTCTCCAAACACTGAAGAGTGCTGTTCACATGTATGCAATCAAATATTGGCTGAAACTGAGAAAAGGAATAGGTTCTTCTTTAGTTTTGAGTGCCTTCAAAGAAATGTCAAATTGCAATAGTAGAAAATATTTATCTTGGAATCAGAAGATTCTACATCTAGTGGAGGGTTATGGTCTCTCGCTGGAGTCTTTAGATGCTTTAAACTTTGAGCAAGCAGCTTGACATCTGAAAGCACACATTTCAAAAAAGGACTTCCAAGCTGATCGTGCTTCCATATGCTTGTCAAAATGTGCTCCCTGGTATGCCAAATTACCTATACAAATGCCTCATCCTCAATACTTAAATAGTATAACAAATTTTAAGTGGAGATATGCTCTCACAGCTCTCCGTTGTAACTCAATGGACTCAGCAGTAGTTCTTGGAAGGTACCATCACATCCCTAGGGAGGACAGAGTCTGCTCACGTGGGAGCAACACAGTTGAAGATCTAGTACATTATCTATTGGTATGCCCAATTTACACAGACTTAAGAAAGGCCTTGTTTAAAGAACTTGACCTTATATCCAATAAGCCTAGCTCATTTCTAATCAAATTTCTTCTGGAGGATTCAGTTCCACACATTTCCAATAAAATTGCTTGTTTTGCTTTCAGAGCATCAATTTTGAGAAGGGAACTTAGTAGTACGGATAAGTACATACTAGAGATGATGGATGGGACCATAAAGTTCAGCACTTTTTATATTGTTTCATGCTGTTTTTATCTGAAATACTTTGTAATGGCCTTGGCTATACAAATAAAGATTTTTTATTACTATTATTATTATTACTACTACTACTACTGCTGGCTCAGAAAGAAGGTCTTACTGGGTATTGGTT
Source organism: Iguana delicatissima (assembly GCA_948472985.1). Classification (NCBI taxonomy): domain Eukaryota; kingdom Metazoa; phylum Chordata; class Lepidosauria; order Squamata; family Iguanidae; genus Iguana; species Iguana delicatissima. The sequence goes on along the minus strand of CAOKZL010002209.1, from coordinate 263,571 downwards.
TAGGAGGAAGAAGGCCCTGTGTCATGATGGGTGGCACCACCTCCTTTTCTCAGTAATATGGTTCATGACACCACATTACTAATCCCCAAAAGGATAGAGAGAGGCCTTCAGCTTCCCCATTCCCTATAGTTTTGGCAACCAGCAGAGGCTAGTTTGGCTCAGAAGTGTGTACTGCTGCTAGAATGCTTGACAACTCAGCTACCCTTCACCCCTGCTTCTGCTGATGAGAATGAGCCCATCAGTCAGCCAGCTGTCAAGCACATCATCTCTGTGCTTGCCATTCTTGCTGAAAGTAATGCATGACACAAAATGGAGTGCTTTGCTTCTTCTTTCCCTTGGAGGTCAATTAAAAAGTGAAGAGAAGGGGTGGTGTGGAAGCAACTTCAGAAAGAAAGGGGAAGGTGGAAATGGCATCATGCTAACGTGAGTCACTCAGTTTCCTTACTCTTGACTTTTTCCTAGACTGGAACTAAGCCAGTAAGAGAGTCAAAGCAGATTGTTGCTGATGGTTCCCATTTCACTAGTGTGCTGAATTTGGTCTGGGTTTCAGCTTGGATTTTAAGGGACATATTCAAGCTGCTAAGCTTGTTTTGGGGGATAGAATTCAGTTCTCTGGATAGCTCCTAAAGCAAAATCCATAACAAATTCACTGTTTCACTTCAGTGGATTAGTGGGACCATTAGGTGCATGGCTCCAGCCCCAGTTCAAACAAACAAACAAACAAACAAACAAACAAACAAACAAACAAGGGTTTAGTGCTCCACCAACCACTCCATCTTACAGCTGGGTAAAAAGGGGTAAGTGGGTACCCAATGTTTGTTGTTTTCTTAATAATAAGACACTGGACTATTTGAGACCAAGATTAATGTACCTCCTCCCCCTTATACAAACATCTTCATGAAGACATAGGGATATCATTCAGGAAAAAAGCAGCAAAAAGACTCAAAGGTTGATTTGGGTGAATGTACCCTTCTGGGGGAAGAGGAAGGGCAAAGGAGAGATCATAACTGTATGGGAAGGCACAGCAGGCAGGGAGATGATGCTACGAAGAACTGTGAAGAACTTGTAGGTGGACTAATCATTAATAGAAAAATGAATGGTGGGTTAGTCAGGGCTAATGACCTTAGGCATGTGATTACACCGTACTTTTCCCCATGCACACAAAGCAATACGTTGTTTAAGTAGTTGCTTCCATGTAGTTCAGAATGGCTTCTCAATAGAGAACAAAATTGTTTCTTGGGGAATGCCACAATGTATCTTAATTGAGGATTCTTTATTTTTAATATTGCATAGAAAATTGTGACTTTTGTTTGAAGATCCCAGTTTCTTCTTAGAGACATACTATTGCCAGATGCTTGATAACCCCTCAGTTCTTACAGTCAAGACTACATCCTCCCCCTCCCCTGAAGAAGGATTGTTAAGCTTGAATACTTGTGACTGAATTTGGCTAGGTGGATTCATAGGTTTTTCAATTCTGCTCTGCATAAATATGTGCAACAACCCACCCACCATTCTCCCTCTGCTCTGCTCTGTTTCCTGTACGACATGGGCTTGTGAGTGATTGGCCTGAAAAGTGTTTGAGAAAAAAAAATTCAAACACATGTTAAGAATCTCTCTGTAGACATTATATGGGTGCATCCTGCTTGTGCGTTGGAAGACATTTCAGGGGCTCCAGTGTTTTATTCAGGATATAGTTCCTTACATGCAAGTCACTGAGCAGTGTTTCAGCAATATTCATATTTTTTAGCTATAAGTAAGAGAACTGAGAAGTTTGGAAGGAACACATTGAGTATAATGCATTGTTAATTTTTGATATTCTTTGAATGAAAAGGGGAAACTGTTCCATATTTTGCTTTCAAAGTAGCAAGCATGTAACTGATACTTTTTCATATAATGATAAATGAATTTAACCCATTAGTTTCATATTCTTTTGTCTTTGTCTCCAGTCAATGATCAGAGACAGAGATAAAGAGGTATATAAAACCTTGGGAAACTTGTGCCATTAAATTAACTACAAAACATTTTGGATGGAACAGGAGCTTGGGTATGCTGACTACCTACATTGTTTTTAAAAACTTAACGATTGAAATAATGCTGAGTGTCCTTATTTATGTAGTGAATGAAAGAGTTTCATTAGTAATAATAATGATACCAAATAATTGTTTTGGAGTTTGTTAGCAATTATTAAGATTAACTAAGTAATGCACAGTGTGTGTGTGTATGTGCCTTCAACTTCCACATTTGGTCAGGGCCTAATTCTTTCTGTTTTTTTTTTAAATGGGATAGAATCTGTACCTTTTTATTTGTTTTTTAAAAACATGTACATGGTTGTACATATGTTTTAACTTGTACACAGAGCTTGTTCCTTTCCCCCCTTGACTAAAGCATGCCTGAGCAACGTTTTGTGCATCTTTGAAATATGTACATTCTTCTTTGTGCGTGTTTCAAATAACAGCATTGTTTTCAGATGTGTTTCAAGCCATCCATCAGCGTGTGTTCAGGAGTGCAATTTGCATTTGATCTGGACAAGTTTGAATAGTATCGGCTGGATGAAGTCCACACAAAAACTCCATCAGAGTAGATTCCTAGCACATCCTCAGTTGTAATGAATTAGAGTTTCACTCACACAAAAGTAACATCGAAGAAGTTAATTTATTTGTTTATTGCCAACAGGTAAATCTAGGAACATCTGTTGGAGTTCCATTCTCAGTCTTCTCCCAGTATGTTCTCTTCTCCAAAGTTCATCTTTAAACTCTCCATCTTATATTCCCCACTAGGAAACTTATTATCTTCACTGTCATGTCCAACAAACCCTATAGTGTGCTTTCAAGGATTCATTTGCCTGCTCCATGATATAGTTATCTCATAGCTATAACTATGAATATATGGATAACTGAACCATAGGCTCCTTGTACCTTTTGAGGCAGTGAATCACAATTAACAGTAATTGCTTCTATCTCTGTGCTAAAATATATCTCTGTTGGTTGACTCAACATTCTACTATCTTAAAAGCACACAGCAATAATACAGAGAGATAAAGCACCTGAAGAGCAGAACTGTCAACTAAATGTTCAAACTATTTTCTCTGATAAATAAATCTGACAGAGAGCCACACAATGGGAATTGGGAAGGCCATGCAATGTATTGAGTGAGAAAGGAAATAGAGATAAAAGCAGTCAAATGAGAAGACCACTGAATGTATACAGAGCTAAAAGTATTTGCACAAATTGCTACAAACAATATAGACTGCTGTGATAATAGTGACAGTTAAGGTTAATTGTTTTAAAAATTACACACCATGCTGGAATTAATTACAGACAGAAAACTTTTGATCAATGTACTTCTATTGTATTTTAAATGTATGTATTTGAGTCAAATAAGATTATGCTTCAGTCCTTAAATCCAGGAGAAAATCCAATACTGTGAATTATTTAGCAAAGGAGCATGACTGGGAGTTTAATTTGTGTGTGCAGTTACAGGGTGAGTAAATCTTTTATAATGAACAAATGAGAAGACGGTTATTGTTATGTTTCTGGTGGTACTCGTAAAATGTATGTTGAAGACGAATACTCCTTTTAAGGATCAGACTAATTGCATAATGCTAAACAGGGCTATCAGTGGAAAATTTTGAGGCAAGATTGGAAGATCTTGTTTATCCAAAACATTTAAGACATTTTGACAGAAGCCGAAATAATTTCATCCAGATTCATGAGATTTATGTCATTTCTGCACATTTAATCCCAGCAATTCACAAAAGATAATGACAAAGATTGGTTGTTGGACAAACACTGCTGTGGATGTGACCTGCCTCTTGAAAGGCAGATTGGGTTTGTTATGGGAGGAGAGCCTGCACTGATGGAAAAAACTTCCTGAAGCATCGGATGTGTTTGCTACAGGATACTCCCATACATCTCTCTGCAAATTTTCTTAGGTGGTTCTTTCTCATCTTTGTTTGCATAAGAAGAACTTTGTATCTTATGTATGTGGTAGCAAATGAACAATGCAAAAATAATTATAACAATAAACTAGGGATGGGATAAATCCAGAATTTTCCAAATCCGAATCTGGATCTGAATCCTTCGAAGGTTCTGGGAATCCACAAATCTCACGAATCTTGACTCTTTCAAATCCTTTTTTAAAAAGGGTTTAAAAAGCAACTTTAAAAAACTTTTAAAAACTTTTTTAAAACAGGACTTCTTTTAAAAAAACCTATTTTTTGGTGGGTGGATTTGAAAGGTTCAATTCCTCTATTTTTGCATAGGGATTTGGATTTGCGAATCTCAAAACCTTGCTGAGGATTCGGTTGGCCCATCCCTACAATAAACAAGACAAATTCATTGCATTCATTCATTCATTCATTCATTCATTCATTCATTCATTCATTCCCTATCCTCATATACCACCATCAATCAGTTTTACGTTGCATTTTACTGGTCAGCATAAGGGGAGAAAAACCTCCCACAAAAGTAAAGAAAGGAAGAAAGGCAAAGTTGACAAGAAATGCAGCTAATCAAATACAGGCATACGTAGACTTAGGCCATTTCCGCACTACAGTGTTAAACTGCTGCTATTCCACTTTCAACACCCTGTGGAATTCTGAGGTTTGTAGTTTACTGAGACCAAAGAGCAATTTGGCTGAGAATTTGAAGTGCCCTTCCCTAAACTACAAACTCCAGAATTCCATAGGAGGTTGATAGTGGAATAGCAGCACTTTAACACTGTAGTGCGGAAATGGCCATAGTCTCAGTTCATCCTGAGGAGTAGAACTATGATGATATTAAATTAAAAATGTAGGCTGGCATCCTGCTAGGCAGTTACAATGCTCGAAGCTTAGGCTTACAACCTTGTAACCGTTTGGTATTCATATTTACTATTGAGGCACTTTTGCCACAACTGCAAGTGCCTCCCAAACTCACCTGAAAATCCAGAGAGCTGTACCGTGGGATGGAATTCTGCAGCACTGGTCAGTGAGGCACTGAAGGATGCCAGTGAGCTGCATTGTGACAAGAAGTTGTGACAAGAGGCCACAAGGGTTCCTGCTTCTTCAAGTTGCACTGCTGCTTCCTGATGTGAATGGTCTGGATGCATCCTTCAGTGCTCCACTCACCAGTGCTGCCAAACTCCATTCTTCAGTATGGCTGCCTGGATTTTAATGTTTGTTTTGGGGTAAGATCATGAGACAGAGTATAACCATAACATTGTGGTTATGTGTCTGATGCAGATCTCAGCTGTGATTTTTGATGGAGGATTTGATTGAAGACTATGAGAATGACAGCATATGATGCTCCAAACAATAGGTAGAATCATTCAAGAGAACAGGAAACTTTTGAGTGGATGAAGGTGTTGGACCTGAAGGGCAAAAGATGTGGCCAGATTTGGATAACGGGAGATAAGAACTTGAGAGTCTAGGTGGGATAGAACATAGAGATCATTAAAGGGGTGCAAGAAGTTTGAGATGGATATGACGATTGAAGGGAAAACAGATGTACAATAGGAAAGATGTGCAATTGGAAAAGAGTCATGGAAGATTCTTCAGTATATGACCATGGCAGCAGGACTGTTGTATGTTCAAAGATGGAATAATTGAACACTACTCACTATGGAGGAACAGTCGTTGAAACTGACAGATTTAATAGAAATTAACAAATTGTCTGGTCTGATTAGAGAAAGGCCATTAGTGACATTTCTTAAACACTGGAAACCCCTTATGGACTTTTTTTTGCAAAAGAAGAAAGTGATTTGGTAAGTTTTGGTTTTGAAATTAGAAAGAGTAAGCTGAAGAAAGAATGGAATATATTGCAGTTTTGGAGAGAGTGGTATGAATAAATGTGTGTATGTATAGCTGTGGAAAGGAAGATTGGATGTCACTTTTTCTATTTCTTTTCTTCCCCCTTTTATTTTTATTTTTTTCTTCTGCACTTTTACATTTTTACTATATTGTATTTCTGTTTTCTGTTTTTTTTTTCCTTTTTTTCTTTGTATTTTTAAAACATTCTTCTTAATGAAAAATTGTTGTTCTTCTTAGACTATTTCTCCCTGTCTCCCTTCTTCCTTTCTCTCACTGGCACAACACCCTTCTTTCCATATAACAACATTCTCTGCTTCACACTCATGTTATAACTCTATTATGGAATCACAAAATTGGAAAGAACCACAAGGGCCATCTAGTCTTCCTGCATGCAGGAATCTAAAACTAAAGTGCTCTCAAAAGATAGCCATCCAACTCTGTTTAAAGACCTATAAAGAAGATGACCCTACATCATTCAGTTTGCTTTTTTGCAACTGGCAGAGGCTGTGTTTTTGGAGTTGGGGGTCTTCAGAAAAAAGCCTCTGGGCTGAAGTGCATATCTCTGTTTGCCTCCATCTTACAGCTTCTTCCCTTTTCTGGTCAGATTGCTCCCTCCCTCTCCCTCTCCCTCTCCCTTTCTCCCTCTCTCTCTGATTCATGAATATCCATTCATTCATCAAGGACACACACATGCATCTTCAATCAATCCCATAGATCTAAATCAGCTTTTTGAAAGGTGGAATTTTCTTTTCAGCCTCTGTTTGTTCAGCTGTTCTCCTGTTTTTTGAACAATGTATCTCAATCTGCCTCACTTTGGCTTGGCCTTTGCCTTGTGCAAGGCAGAAAATGATATTTTATACACTAGCTAACATCATATATCCAAAGGTAATGCAAATGACAAAGCATATGTCTCAGGGTGTTATGTCTGTTACATTTATTACACAAGCAATGGTGTTATTTGTATGATGGAATTACTAAAAATACAGAACAGACACATTAACATACCAAGAGGCTGTTTCTGTGGGCAATGTAGATCTTATTGCAAGAGTTCTCCAGGTGGCCAAGGCCTGTGATTCTCATCCTAAATCTAGAAGAACCTTCCCCAATCTGCACATCCTTCAACCGTCTTAGTTTAGCAGAGACATCCCAGTGAATGCTCTGTTGCCCCACTTTCTCAACTGCTTTTAAAATGCCCCAGTTTCTTTTTCCTTTTTCATCCTTATCTAACTTCATTTGCTGCAAACTGAGGCCATTTTTGTACTACACTGTTGTAGTGCTATTATTCTACTTTCAACACCCTGTGGAATTTTGGGGTTTGCAGTTTAGGGAGGAACCTTTAGAATTCTCAGCCAGAGAGCTCTTTGACCTCAGTAAACTACAAACCCCAGAATTCCACAGGATGTTGAAAGGGGAATAATAGTGCTATAACAGTGCAGGGTGGAAATGACCTGAGTTCAAAATGAAAAAAAATAGTTTCTATTCAGTTAAGTCTGCAGGAGAGGGAGGAAGGGCGCGAAGTCTTCTCTTTCCTAAGTTCATTTAGTTTTTCTTTTTTCTTTTTACAGGTTTTCCTAAACTCAGTACATATATGCCAGGGCTTCTCTGATTAAAATAGTAGTTTTCTGTGTTCTTCTCCATTAGGAACTTTTGCCTTTTTGTTGCCTTGCCATATCTTTTTGACCACACTCTGAAGTTGCTCAGCCACAGATGTCTTGATTTCAATCTGTGAAACGTTGGAAAGAATGAACCTGGTGCTCTCCAGACATTTTGGACATCAGCTCCTAGAATCCTTTGCCATTGCCATGTTGGCTGGGACTCCTGGGATCTGATCCCCCAAAACATTGGAGGACCAAAAATTGATTGCCGCTAGTTTGGGCCTTTTGCCCACTACCTCTTCCTTCATCTTTGTCCTTCCATGTTAATTCTGCAGTGTCAGAAATTAACAAGACAGTAAAAAATGGTGGATTGTGTAAACACTTTTGTTGATATAGGCATCTAATTAGTTAAGTGTACTTCTGGTTTCAAGAAAAATTTGTGTCACTATTTCATATGCTGAGACAACATATCCTCTGTGTTGACAACAGTACTTTCTATTGTGTATCTGATAATTAATGTCTTGACAATTGCTTAATGTGCAAACAATGTTAATTGTAACAAACTAGGTAGGAAGAAACATTTTCAGATGGTGACAGTTTTAAGCAGGGCTTGGCTCTTTTATTGGGGACACTCAAGTATAGTGTCAGGAGACTCCCCAAACTGTGTCGATCATTCTTCATCCAAAAACTGGAATACCCAGAGACAAGAAAAAATATCCAGCACACTTTGTGATGCTCCCAAATGGAATGACTTGGCATCTCTTAAATAGACATAATTTCCTTTCCCATTCCCAACTTCCCATATTTCCCCTAAAAAAAAAGAAAAGAAGTAAAAATGAATTATGACATATCTAGAGAGAGCAGGAGGATACCTGCATCTATTGTGGCCACAGTTCTAATAGGTGGAAAATAAAGGCAATGTTTCCCATAATAACGTTCAAGATTTAAGGAATCTTAAAAGATAAAACCAAGCAATTCAGTCCATCCCTGTCCCTTGTGCCTTCATGTTCCTTGACCCTACATTCTCAGCCAGCTGTTCTCACTTTGTTTTTGCTTTGCCAACTGCATTGCAGTTATGATGTCTGCTGCTACACAGAGAAGTTAGTTTGGCAGCTGGTTGAGCGCTAGAGCAGCAAAAAGAAGATCCTCACAGTGGCTGAAGGTCTCTTAGAAGAGCCATCAAAGCAAATATAAAGAGAAAATAGATCACCAGCACAGAAGGGCAATGCAGTGATTAACAGAAATCCTCACTCACTGCATTTGGCCAAAGCCACAAATAGTTCTAGGAGAAAACAAAAAGAAAAATCAAATCCACGTGACAATATCTGCTGTTTTTCATTGCTGAAATTTCTTTTGGAAATAATCATTCATTGGAATTAATCATTTTTACTGAAACTAATATCAAGTGTACTGGCAATAGCAAACTAATGCTTTCCTCTACTATATTTAAATCTGTGTCTTTGGGGATATCTGAGCCTGAGCACTGGCAATCTTTCTTTTGCTTCTCAGAAGGATGATGTGATTCCCTGTTTTGTTAAATATGGGGCTTCTCCACAAACAAATGTGTTCTTTTGCATCACTTTAGCTTATTGTTTGTTATTATGCACCTTCAGGTCGACACCAGCTTGTGATGCCCTATCATAAGGTTTTCTTGATTTCTTGGCAAGATTGATTCAGAGGGGGTTTGCCATTGCCTTTCTCTGTGAGTGAAAGAGTGTGAATTTCCCAATGTCACCCAGTGTGGGTTCTATGGCTGAGTAGGGATCTGAACCTTAGCAGTGTACATCCACTGGATCCTGTCATTTCTACCAGCATCAGCAATTCCACTCTGTTCTGCAGCCTACCCTTTCCCTAACAACTGATCTGGAGGGCAAGGAAATCCCCAGCACAGGTTTTAACATTCCCAGAGGGCTGCAGCAGAAGAATGAAGGGAAGAAAGTCTTGATTCCAGTAGCATTAGAGCCAGAAGTACACCAGTGGATATCATTGTATCCTATTGGATTTTGACCATTGTTACTAGGTAATTGTTGACTGTTCCAGAGATATCACTGGTATGTATTTGCTGCCTGGCACCTTCTTGCTTAGGGTTACCAGGTCAGTTCCATTCCAAGTCTTGAGATTTTTGGCTAAAATTCTGAGATCAAGGACAGTTCATGGCAATGTCACACGAGATGGGAACCTGGTATCATTAAGCATCATACATTAAACACAACCAGAATTGCTCTGAAAATGTTGTTTCCAATAGGTGTGGCTGACTAGTGCAAAGCAAGCATTGCTGTCTTGAACAGACTTGCTCTCAGAACACAGGAGCTGTTTGTTTAAATGTGCCAGTATTGATACTAATGAATCTAGTGTCTGAAAAAGTTGTAGATTATGTTTTGCTCTAGTTATAGAAGACTTACACACAAATAATATATCCCAGAGAGTAAGGATTTAAATACACAGTAAAAATAATAACTATGGCCCTTTTCGCATGGCATTTGCCATGCGAAAGGGCCCCTGGAGTGTCACATGACTGCAAGGAGAGGTCCACACGATGCACTTGCAATTGCACAATGCTCCAGCAGCTGGCAGGTGCCAATCGTGCACTATTTCATTTTCCACTTTGAGCCACGCATCACTCCAGGGCCCTGTGCACACTTGCTGTGCATGTGGAGCTCCAGAGCCAAGGCGCTCGCACTTCCTGCCCCAGCGCAGCCTGGGAAAATCCCAGGCTGCACTGCGGAAGGAAGTGGAGGGGCTCTCGCGCTATCTGCTCATGAGCAGGCAGCAGCTGTGGAGCTGAAGCAACGGGGATGTGAGAGGCTCTCACAAGAGGCTGCTCATGTGATCTCCACACCCCAGCTCCGCAAAAAGGTGAGTTGCGGAAAGGGCCTATTTGTTGGACAGAGCAAAGAGTGAAGTTGACAATGAAGCGGTTATCTAGGTGTTTATTTACTTTTGAAAATATGCCTGTGTTAATTGTACCAGCAATCTTGCAGCTGTAACAAAAGATGGTATGCTGGGGAAATGGGGAATAAAGATACTGAGTTTCACAAATGATACTATAAACTCTTTGTAAGAAAAGAGGACTAGACTTAGAGCCTCCTGAAAGAAGACAACTTTTTACTCCTCCCTTGGTTCTCTTTTCTCTTCCTTCGCCTCCGAATCTAGAGAACAGAAGAGCAGCCCAGCAAATGTTCTCCCTCCAATTCAAACTGCCATTGCAGTGGCCTCTGAAAGAGAGAAGAACAGACAAGTACAACTCTATTGTGCTTCAGCCCCAACAGCTGGCAAGAACCTTTCTGTCCGTGTTCCAACTGACATTGTTGTGGCCTCATTGAGAGAAGGACAAGACCAGAAACTGCTGAATCTAATTCGCATCCCCACCATCCCCTGTTCTTTGTGTATCATGTCTTTTAAACCTGAGGGCAGGGGACTGTCAAACTAACTAGTGTTAAGCCAGTCTGGGAATATTTGTGGTTGAAGGGTGGGATGCAAATAAACCAAACTAGTAAGTAAATACGCAAATGTTTTAAAAGTATCAGGATTCTGCTGTAGAAATATACACTTTGGTACTATTCTAATAAGACTGTATATTTGTACAACAGTTCTTTCAAAGGTAATATAAAAACAGCTATTTTTAATGTGGTAATATTCCTGTAATAGCAAGTTGTGAGCTTGGCATAAAATATATACATACTTAAATATATATAAAAAAATGAGTCATGAAATGCCATTATTGTCTTTTGTGGTCTTGTAGAGGAATAAAAACATTGGAACACAGCATTACAAGTTGTTTACATGTAATATGAGAAAAAGACAGTTTGAATGAACACATTGACATCATGAACGTGTAACTGAAGTTTCTCTTGGTTTCATAATTTCCAGGTAATGGTTTTCATTATAACCCATGGAAGGAACAGGATTTTAAGAAATTTTACTGCCAAATTTGAGAAGATTTTCAGCTCTTTGTGTACATTACATCCATGTAGAAGCAACATGGGGATGGACAGGGGGTGTACCATGGTGGTAGATCCCATCCTCAACATATGCATATAATATATAAATATATATATGGGGTTTTGTGTACACATTCTAAGCATGCTCATTCTGTGCATTTAGAAGACCTTTTGTGTATAGAAAGACAATAAAGGAACATCTAAAAAATACTCTAGTAAATTAGAATCAGAGCAGTTAAAAGAAAAATTATTAGCGTCAAAATCCCAGAATAAGCATGTTAGCATAGTTTTATAAAAGGCCTGGGAATATTTCTTTGTGTTAAAATTAAGGAGGAAAAAACACTTTTACTGTCTCACTCCATTTAAACCAAGAATAGGCAGCTGCACAGGAGAGGTCAATTGTGAATGGTTTTGATGTATTTTGGTCCATTTGGGGGCAAAGTTTGCCCCCATCAACCTGAATTTTTAATTTTTTGGGAAGTTTGTAGGGGCATTACAGATCCTCAGGGGGCCTTTGGGGGTGTGGCTAAAAAGTTGGGGCTTGAGAGTCTCCGGACATCCATGGGCTGTCCTTTCCCTGCCCCTGATTTAGACTAGTTGAGATACATGAAAATGGACAGGACAGAAGATTATGAGAATTCTGTATGTAGTTTCAGTCACATGGGGTAGCCATAGCTCATTATGAAAGACTGCTGAGAAATTATGGTTTACTTAATAAACAGCACAATTCTGTACACTAAGGGCCTTTCCTCACCACAGAGTTATAGTGCTATTATTCCACTTTCAACTTCCTGTGGAATTCTGGGGTTTGTAGTTTACTGAGGCCAAAGAGCTCACTGGCTGAGAATTCTAAATGCCCTTCCCTAAACTGCAAACCCCAGGATTCCGTGGGATGTTGAAAGTGGAATAATAGCACTATAACAATCTAGTGCGGAAAGACCCTAAGAAGTAACTCTTACTGAGTTCAACAGAAGTTAGTAAGTGGGTATAGGATCCATATGAATGATTAGACTGTATCCCTTGGATATGCTCTAATGGAGTTTACCTTAGTGGGATATAGAATATAAGTGAATATAGGATTGTGGCCCAAATAGGCATGAATTCTGTAATCCCATTTGGCCCAATAGAGATATATAGTCCAAGATCTTGGTCTGGGAGATGTACTGAACATGTGTAGCTATGTTATGTCTCCCACCCAACTTCCTAAATCCTTTTCTCTATTTCACCCCCCCCCCCGGGTGTTTTCTAGCTGGTAGAGAGCAGAGGGAACAGCAGAGAAGTGTCCAGCTGTTTTCCTATAGCTGCATGCCTAGCAGTGGCATCATCCTCAGAGACTTTTGGAGGATCCTGGTTTGAAGGATGCCTTTTCCTGTGTGTCCAGCTATAGGAAAACAGCTGGTCACTTCCCTTGCCATTCCCTGGCTGTCCTCTGGCCAGGAAATGGCCATGTTGGTGGTGCTGCAGCAGTAAAAGGTTGTGGCTTTTTGGGAGGAGGGGTTTTGGTCATTGCTCTTTGCCTCATTGCTCTTTGCCTTCAAGTCACCTGTTGATGTATAATAACCCCAGGAATGTCATAGGCTTTTCTTAGGTAAGGAATACTCAGATGTGGTTTGCCAGTCCCTTCCTGTAAAATATAGTCAACAGTACTTGGTATTTTTGGAGGTCTCCTATCCAAGTACTAACCAGGGCTGACCCTGCTTAGCTTCCAAGATTATAAAGAATTTAGTACCTTTTGGTTATTTAGGCAGATCAAGCAGTAAGTTATGACAATGTTGGCCATAATAATTTAATAACCTAATTAAAATAATAACAAGATGCCAGCCTGTTATCACGATTGTCTGTGTCTTCGATTCTCCCCGCATCTCTTTTCCTGAAACACTCTAGACAGAAGCCTTTTTCTCTTCCCCCTTTCTCCTCCATTAGCCCATGTGTTTGATTATGGCAAGTAAATGTAAGTAAAACTACTTGTATAAGTTTTGCAATGAATACTAAGCTAGATTTCTTTCTCTGCTAAATGCTCTCTGTGGGGAGAAGGAGGCATGAAGCTGATAGTTGTTCAGCTTCTGCCTTGGCAAGAGAAAAATACTACTGTTTCTTACATTCTGCAATAAGCTTGCATAGATAAGAGAAGAATGAAAGGAAGAGGCAAATATCATAACAAATGAAATTCTTTTTATCATTTTTGTAACCTATGTTGTAATTCAGAACGAAATTATTTGGAGTAGTTTAGAAGCCTCATAGTTCTACATAATTCCTTCATGGTTTTACATAATTTTCATGTTTTCATGGTATTATGATGGTTCCATTTTATTGCTTTTATTATGATGAATAATTTCTTGTGTGCTTGTAAACTAGCATTCTGCAATTTCTTGATGGGTGAAATGAAGAATGAAGCAAACGCCTACACTGGTTCTCACTTTCATCTTTTCTGTCTTGCTCCACTATGCCTGTGGTACTTCCTTTTATCTAGTATCAATTTAATGCTCTCTCCCTCTCTGTCCCCATCTTTCCCCCTCCTGTTTTAAAAACCTTTTAAAATACTTTCTCTTTTCTCTTGCCTTTTGAGTATGATTGCTTTCTATAGTTTTTTTGATAGTTTATTTCTGGTACTATCCCTCTTCACCTAGCATTGCCATCATTTTTGCTCACATATTCCCCCTTCCTCTCATCTGCATCAGTCTTTATTATGTTTTAGGCTGATGGGTACTTCAATTTTTATCTAGTATGTAGCATGTGCTTTGTACATGTTAAGTGTTCTGGAAGTTATAAATAATAAATAAACAATGAAAAAATATCCTATTATCTTTTCTGGCACAATTGAAACAGACATACTATGGCCCCCTTCCTTTAAAAAAAAGAAAAAGAAAAAAATGGCAATGTTACTTCCAACTTCACAAAATTGTGTACACTTGATAAACTTCAATAATCCCCAAAGAAACATTAAACCATTGACATTATCCACTGGTAGCAGATGTTCAGGACCATATACTCAGCAGCTAGATTTCTGCTGAATTTTAAAAAGAAAAAAAAATGTCTTGACATCTTAGTCTTGGGTGCTTTTATCACTGTGTTCTAAAACCCAAGCATCTGCAGAAAACTATCTGACAAGCGTTTAATAGCAACAATGACAGCAACAGCAGCAGCAATGACAACACATTGCAATGGATGAATATTTTGTTCACTTATTGCACTTTTTAAAAGAACCTCATCCTTCTGTGATAGAATACATGAAGAGTTGTTGCAACTGCAGGTCCAACTTGCATTCTGCAAGGGTTAAATTTATGTCCACTCAGAACAGCTTTTACAAAACTGCCTATAGTACTTACAAGCCAAACCACTTCTGAGGGCTTGAGCCGTTTTCTTCTCAACAGAAAGTGAGGATTACAACAAATTAGAATTACATATTCTTTATAGCTATGGAATACTTTTTTTTAAAAAAGGTTGGGAAATGGCTAATTGTCATATCATAGCTAAAGTTGAGAGCCAGCGTGGCGTAGTGGAACCTGGAGACTAGGGCCATTTCCGCACTAGACCGTTATAGCATGATTATTCCACTTTCAACATCCTAGGGAATCCTGGGGTTTGCAGCTTAGGGAGGGGCCTTTGAGGCATAGCCATGGAAACCCACTGGTGACCTTGGGTGTGTCAAACACTCTCATCCCTAGAAAATCCTGTGATAAGTTCACGTTAGGGTTGCCATAAGTTGGAAATGACTTGAAGTCACACAAAAACAAAAGCTTAAAGATTCTAATGAATCTTGGGAAGATTTCTTCAGAAGAAAGTGCTTTGGCAAGTGACTCTGGGCAATTAATGCATGCAGACATAATCACGGTGGCAGGTAAACTCTAGTCTTAAAAAAGAAATAGAACGCATTCTGGAGATATAAAATACATATGCTCTGGTGGAAGAAGAGTGAAAGAAACCAAATGAACATCTTATCCTGAAACTTTAGTCCATACATGGGACTAACATGTAGCCGTTTTGTTTTTCTGTATTAAGAGAATACACAAATTCGGTTGCAAAAGGGACTTGAACGTGGACTTTCCATTTATCTGCTTTATCAACTGCTTTCTAATAAGCAACTTATACAATTATGTGTATTAATAACTTCATGATTACATACTTTTGTTTCATCATCATACCTTTATTTCAGCCAACAGGCCATTAGGCAACAGGGTATATATAAAACATATAAAACATTAGAAAAAGAAAAAAACACTGTAAAACAATTATTCATAATATACTCGCAATACATAAATATGTTCATACATATATACATATACATATACATGTATCATTACAAGATACATATACAGAGTCACTCACAAATACATTGGGAGATACTAAACCATATAACACTAAGACAAAGTGAATATTTATATGAGTATTTAAAAAATAAAAGACGGGTCTGTTTGTTTTACTGGGGTCATGATCCTACGAGTTTTAACAGCAGAGAGGAAAAACTTTGCCACTGCTTCTGTTTTACTTTCTCAGAATCGTTTAACAGATACGCCAGGTACCAATTAATAGGTCTACCTGGAAACTTAAGCAGAAGGGGTGAAATTAATCTTAGCCTCTCATTCTTGTAAAAAATACAAGAAAATAGGACATGCTCTAGAGACTCAACATAACCTTCACCACAAGGGCAAACCCATTTGAGGTAAGGGGTTCCCTTAAAACGACCTTCTAGCAAAGCAGAGGGGATAACATTAAATCTTGCTTTAGTAAACACAGCTCGGTATTTTGGGATGGTCAAATTTTGTAAATAATGTGCCTCCCTCTCAAAATTAAACTGCAACCCTAAGCTAATGGGGGAACAGATAGTACGGGCAGAAGATAAAGAGTATTGTATATCAATATCTTTTACACGACGTACCAAAATCTGCTGCGCCCTGGGCAAATCACGTGTAATGAGGAAGTTGTTTGAGAATCCCACTCTCTGCAATTTTTCCTTGATGTTTTTAGACCAAAGGGTGGTATAATTGTCTCTCATTACCAGATATAAATATCCTGACTCAGGGCCAGCATAGAAAAGTTTAAGCCAATACTTTAGGACCCACGTCCAGGCAGTACATTCAACTGAATGGCAGTCCGCTTCAAGTCGTAAAACGGCTGATGGTACACAGTTGGGCACTCCAAACAATTTTCGAAGATAAGCAGAGAGAATCCGTTCTAATGCTACAGAGAAACCTTGGATCCAAATAGGGATCCCAAATAACAGTTGTGGCAAGACCTTAGCCTGGAACACCCTAAGTGCAGCCGGTAAAAATTGGCCTCCTTTAGTGTAAAAAAATCGAACTAATGCTTTAATACTATTATTGGCTGACTGAATAGCAGCAGACCGCTGGGATACCCAGCCACATGTGGATTGAAATATTACTCCTAAATACTTGAAGTGTTTAACTTGCTCTAACTTATGTCCGTTCATGACCCAGTTAGACCGTCCTCGGATCTTGGAAAAGACCATGATTTTAGTTTTAGTATAATTGATGATTAAGTGATTTTCTTCACAGTAACCCCCAAAAGCTCTCAGCATTAGTTTCAAACCTATTTTAGAAAATGAGAGGAGAACTGCATCATCTGCATACAACAATAACAGAATGCTAACCGAGCCCAATTTGGGTGAATGACAGGCTTCTGAAGTGATAAAGGCTGAAAGATCGTTAAGATATAAAATAATGAAGGTGCCAAAATGCAACCTTGACGCACACCCTTATCAACAAAAATAGATTTTGTAAGATTACCACGAATGCCGATTACATACTTGTAGCAAGGCCCATGCAAATACGGTGGTGATGAGTGCAGCAGTAATTTGTGCAATTTGCTTCCTAGGGACAGCATGGAAAGAAAAATATTGGGGGTGGAAATGATTATGGAAGGGTGAGTATTTCATTTGGAGATTTTTTGGGGAGTAGGAATGTACTGATATCTGGAAATTTCTTCATAAATGGGATGGAAAGAATGTCTTGAGAATTTTGTTTTTAAAAATGGATAGAAAAAGAAAAACCAGCAGGTTTGTCCATCTGGGAAGAGAGATCTGAGTACTTACCTTTTAAAAGTTTAGCTATGAATTCCTGTGTGTTTCGTCAAGTGCTGTTGAATAAGAGTTGTCACCTTTTTTATTTTGACAGGCCTCTTGGCTTTTTTAGTTACACTACAGGTAAGCACAATATTGTCTTCTCTGTTTTTGGAAGAGCTGTACCAATTGAATAGACCCAATGTACATAAGTAAAGATTGGGTCTGGTTCATTTTTTATAGAATCATAGAATCATAGAATCATAGAAATGTAGAGTTGGAAGAGACCACAAGGGCCACCCAGTCCAACCCCCTGCCATGCAGGAAAACCCTCAAAGCACTCCTGACAAGTGGCCATCCAGCTTCCGCTTAAAAACCTCCAACAAAGGAGACTCCACCACACTCCGTGGCAGCACATTCCACTGCCGGACAGCCCTGACTGTCAGGAAATTCTTCCTGAGGTTCAGGTGGAATCTCCCCTCCTGCAGCTTGTATCCATTGCTCCTTGTCCTGGTCTCAAGAGCAGGAGAAAACAAGCCCACTCCCTCCTCGAAATGACATCCCTTCAAATATTTAAACATGGCTATCATGTCCCCTCTCAACCTTCTCTTCTGCAGACTAAACATACCCAGCTCTCTAAGTCTGTCCTCATAGGGCATGGCTTCCAGGCCCCTCACCATTTTGGTTGCCCTCCTCTGGACCTGCTCCAGCTTATCCATATCCTTCTTGAATTGGGATGCCCAGATGAACCTGCCTAAGTTTCTTCATAAACAGGATGGAACAAACCTGAGATTCCTCAGTTTTGAATGTGGAAGAAAGTGAAAGTGGCAGCTTAATCCATTCCTAGTTTAGATGACTGACTGTATAATGGGCTCTCAGAATCTGCTAGGGTTTGGTTCCAGGATCTCCTGTGGATACCAAAATCTGTGGATGCTCAAGTCCCATTATGTACAATGATGTTCCTTAGATAAAATGGAGAACAACTCAAAGGTTTCCTTTTGGGATTTTTTAAAAATATTTTTGAGCCACAGATGGTTGAATCTATGGAAATAGAATCCGTGAATAAGGAGGGCAGACTTCAGTTAACTCTAGGCCTCAAATGTATTTTTGTTCCTGAAATAATTTTTCTCCCACAAGAAGCTGTTCTTGGTGGGACTCAGGGAATACCCTTGAATTTCTGTTACAACCATATTTTTCTATTTGCCAAAGAAACCAGGCATTAGTTTGTGCTGATTTCTGCCAAAGAAATCAGGCATTATTTTGTGCTTATCTCAACGCTGCAATTCTAGACATGCATGCTTATAATTAAGCCACTAAATACACATAATTAAGCCACTATACACAGGTAACTGTGTCTAGGTTTGCAGCCTTAATTAATGTCTCAGTCTGTCAACAATACAGTCATAAATACGACACTGCATTTCCAGGTCACCACTGAATGCTACCTGGTCCTTTATATACACAGCTGATTTCTCAGAGATTGGCCATAATGGCTATGGGATTCTGGACATTGTAGTCCAAAAAAAGTTCTACATTTTTCCAATGGTGCCATTCCACACTGCTGTGTGTGGGTAAACAATCACATGGTTGGGCTACACAGATATTCCTATGTTTTTCCAGTACAAATTTGGTGGTTGTATTTTTCAGTAAAATAACTGATTGTTTACATCCAATATTCTTCATTGTGTAAAGAACTTCTTCTCCTCTCCCAGTGGTTGTCTCGTAAGGCCTTTGGGTCAGGTAAACATAGCTTATTTAAGGGCAGGAGAAGAGAATGAAGAAAAGACTTTATGGGTGTTTTGTTGTTATGAGCCTTCAAGTCAATCCTTATTTATGGCTCTCTTATCATAGGGTTTTCTTGGCAAGATTTGTTCAGAATAGGCTTACCATTGCCTTTCTCTAAGGCTGGCAGAATGTGATTTGCCTGAGGTCCCGTGTGTGTTTTGATGTTTTGAGCTCTGGTCTCCCAGAGTCCTAACCCAACACTCAGACCACTACTTCATTCTGGTTTGCTTAGATAAGACTTAGCGCAGTGGTTCTCAACCTGTGGGTCCCCAGATGTTTGTGGACTTCAGCTCCCAGAAGCCCCAGCCACTATGGTCAATGCTCAGGGCTTCTGGGAGCTGAAGTCCACAAACATCTGGGGACCCACAGGTTGAGAACCACTGACTTAGCGGAACCCCTTATGGAGGAAAGAATCATCCCTGACATGATTGATTTTCTTCTTATACACTCCTTTCAGAACTGGGTGCCACATTTGGTTACTTCAAAAGTTCTAGATTTTCATTCATTTGGTACCTGACTTGGCTTCTCAGGACCTAGCTGACAAATGGAAACAACTCTTTTCTTCCACTGACTCCATGGGCACCTCCTATTTCCATATTGAAGAAAGTGCACTTCTGCCATGTTCATGAATGGCTGCTAGAACTACAAGACTACAAGTTTATTTCTATAGCCAAACAAAAGCCCAAGTGCTCTCCAGAGTTCAGGGCATCATGCACCTTTGCCTTAGTTTTAGTTCACCCTTTTCTTCATTTCTGTCCTCAGAGTTGTCAAACCTGTGGTTGAGTCAACTGAAATATATATATTTGCCTTATTTCTGTGGTCAAGTCAACTGATACAAACACCCCTTAACATTCCTACTTCTTTTACATAGATTTACACACATTTGCATCCTACCAGAACATAGTGACAAGTAATTGTTTCCCAGTGATACAGGTTTTCTTTCCCTCTGGTGAAAACAGAATCAAAGCTCTGATAATAATAGCTCAGCTTGCTTCCCCCTCTGCTTATTCTACTTTAGTACTTCCTCTAAGGACAAGATTTTGATTCAGTTGACACTGTAATTCTGCTAACAGTTTTAAGTTTTCATTCCCTCTCTGTACAGAAAGTAGAACACTTTGCTCTGGAACAGTGAAATAATCAGTCTCTAATTTAACTCAATTAGCAAAAGGAAAACTGAGAATTCTTTATAGTCCAAGAAAGTTCTTGAGAAAATTTCAAAGACAGAATGTTGTTTAGAGATCAGTGTGAGGAGATGGAATTTAAACATTACTAGGCAAGAATTTGCCTTCTGGTAAAAGATGATATTTGCATAATAACAAGAATGGCTCCTTTGTTGGAAAGAGAATTGCTGACTGAAATCTACAATTCAGGTGCCTGGATGGTCTTCAACCTCTTTTGGCAATGGGAAATATGCTAATTTGGATGGCTGGTAGTCCATCATGTTTTGAATGCACGACAGGAACCAAATTGAGAGAATCTGCAAATAGTACAATAAAAGCAGACACTGAGCAAAATTTTCTCCTCATACAGGTGCAATAACAATTCCTTTTAATGGAGCTGTACCAGTTTACAACATCTGAGGAGCTGACCCAGAACACAAGTAAACAAGCTTAGTCTGTATGAATATTTCAAAAGTGCTTACCTCACAAAAAAATCCTACTGAGGTAAGGATGTGAAAATCTATTATAAAAATGCAGCACCTTGCCCTCTTTCTACCTTGGTAGTAATTGTGAATTTAATGCTATCTGCTAATATATTTTTGCCTCAGGAGTCTTTGTGGCCCAGTAAGGCAAACCATTCCAGTTTGTGAGCAAAGAACAGACACATTTGCTTCAAGACTTTCTTTCTCAGCTGTGAAACTTTCTGCATATCCTTTGGCAAATGACTGATCTTAGGCTAACTTATCCTGGAGGCAGGAATGGCCCAAGACATTTTGCTGCCTGGGGTAAAACCACATTCCTCCTTGCCTCTATTCCACATACAGATTCTGACTGTATTGGCAGCTGAATCTCACAGTGACACTAGCAATGTGATAGCACAACTCTTCCAACAGTTGACAGATGAAAATGAGGCCAAGCAACATCAGAGTTTGGTCACAGTGGCAAAAAATATTAACTGGGAATAATGCACAAGCTAGGAGAGGTTGTAGCGTAGCACTTTGCTTTTGCCTGAACTTATTGGGAAGGGCAATTCCTCCCTCACCTCTTTTCTCTCCCTGCTGAGTTAATTGACTGCAAACTGCTTTTGCACTTTGAACTCAGGGACATTCCACACTAGGCTTTTAGAGTGTTATTATTCCACTTTCAGTATCCCATGGAATTCTGGGGTTTGTAGTTTACTGAGGCCAAAGAGCTCTCGGGCTGTGAATTCTAAAGGCCCCTCCCTAACCTGCAAGCCCCAGGATGCCATACAATGAGGAAAGTGGGATAATAGCACTATAATAGTGTAGTACAGAAAGGCCCTCAGTTTGAATTCAGTGGAAGTAAACCAAGGGCAACGGTTGAAGGTAGGAGAAGGAGAGAGAAACTGAGATGTTTCAAAAGCAGCTGAAAAAGTGGGATGGCAACAGATTCATCAGGTCTGCCCCCACCAAACTGGGGCAGTTGAAGACTGTGAACTAGTTGTGTGCTTTTTAGCCGTTTAGAGAGTTCTATTCCCACAATGGCAAACCAGATACCCCTAGGAAATCCAAAAGTAAATATGAGGGGCATAACTTTCTTCTGCACTGTTATTTCTTTGCAAATGATGCTCAGAGACATGCTGCTCACTAGGTTGGCAGTACTATATACCAATAGGTCTAGTAGCCATTGATTGCCCTATCCTACATGAATATGTCTACCTTGTTTTTAAAGCCATCTATTGGGAGATAATTCCATAGCTACACTCTGTAATGTGTGAAAGATTTATTTTTCCTTGTCCTGAATATCTCACAAATGAGCTTCAGAGGATGCAGCTGGATTTTACCCCCTCACTAGTCTCGCATGATATGGAACAGGTTTACCACATTACCTGACTTTTGGGAGAGTTGGATCTTTCTCAACAACTTTTTCACTTAACAGTCTGCAGATCTATCAGTTCTGATGAACCACTTATGCTGAGGCCCACTGATTGCAAATAAAATGTGACTTGGTCTGATAGAAAAAAAAGTCCACTAGAAACTGACAAAACATACTAAAGTCATTGCTGTGAAACATGGCTGCATTCAGAATTGTGCTCCAAATGTGATATTTGCACACACATTATTTACCCTCACTGTCTGTTTGTTTATTTTGGGCTTTGGGTCTGTTTGGAAGTCAATTCCAGTGACCTTCCTTCATTTACTCCTAGATCCTCCATGGACTTTGCTGTTGATGGCACAAAAGACAACGTGAGTGGGATTTACTTGGCAATCCTAATTGTTCCAATATGTGAAGCCTTTTTGTCTGTCTTGTTCAAAGTCAGTCGGTTTTGGGTGGGTAGGTGGGGGTGGTTCAAAGTGCTGGTTTTCTGTTATGTTGTGTTAAAGGGCTTTTAGCAGAGGAATGCTATCGTCTGTGATGGAAAGATGTTAGGCTTTGATCAGCAGCTTTTGTGCTTTCTGAAACACCCTAGTTCTGTTCAGTATGCGGCATGCGTGCCTGTGGGTTGCTTGATCTATGTGCAGTATATTTTGCTCACTGTCATTCTTGTCACAGTATTATGCAAAGCTTATTAAAATGCAGAAACTTTCCTCCTCCTACAATTATTTCCCCTATGCAATTCGTATGACCTCTGGCTAAGGCACCTACTATATTCCTTGTGGGATAATGAGCTTTTGTTTCTGCAGAGAAATGTTGGTTTAGCCTTCCCTAAGTCTATAAATCTATCTGGGTTGCACCAGCATATATATGTGCAAGTACTGCTGACTCTCCTATCATTTCTTTCGGCCCCAGCTTCTGCTGTGCACAGAAATAGAAATCAGGTTGCCATAAGAATAAGGGAAAATGTTTTATCCTTCCAAAAGTTAAGGGTGCTAAAAGCTGTTACTCAAATTTCTTTAGAAATGAATGGAAGCCTACTGACTCATTTAACAATATCCCACCCCCTGACACCCATTAGATGCACAGGAACTTATAATAGTCAGATGTTCAGAGGCATATGAAGTGCGTTCATATTTTACTGTGCTAGCTCCCAGAACAGATCTGTCGTGAAAGAATGCCTGTCTTTTCTATATTTATAGATCCGTACTGCTCACTAGCTAAAAGTGGACATCTTTATGTGGAATCAAAGAATTGTACAATTGGAAGGAACTGCAAGAATGATCTAGCTTAACCCCCAGTCATGCAGGAATACACACCTGAAGCACTCTCAAAAGATGGCTGTTCAACTGTTTAATAACTTCAAAGAAGCAGATTCCATCATGCTTTGAGATAGTTTATTCCACCATTGAACAGTTCTTACAGTCAAGAAGCTCTTCTGTAAGGCCCTGCTTTGGAGGTCCCCAATGTCAGTATGGTTTGGATGGGCACCATACCTAATTGGCATCATGTGTAACTGGCAACATGTTTTATTGGCTCTGATATCAAATTCAAGCCTGAGTGGTGACAGAGAGGTCAAACTGAGAGAGGGAAAGAATTGGACTGTAAATGTGAGAAGCGTAGGTCAACTCAAAACTTCCTCCAGGTAAGACTGAGGTTCTTTCTGCACGTGGAGGGGGAAACGGGGGAAACCGCACTGAAATGGAGCTTACCGGCAGCCGGTTAAGTCCGTCCCCCACGCGTAGCAGTGCAAGCTCGCTGTTCCACAGTCCCCAGCGTCCAAAATGGTGGCTCTGGCGTCCAAAATGGCGGCTTCCGGTTGGTGGAGGCTTTCCACCAACCAGAGAAGCTCGCCAGCTGGAAGCCCACCCCGGAAGATCTGCAGGCATGCACTGGTGCGCGCCTGAAAATCTGCACCGGAGCGTGGGACCGGAGTGGCATGGAGTGGCACGCTCCGTGCTTTTGAAAAACCTGTAAAAACAGGTTTTTAAAAAGCATGCTGTGCGCCCACTTTGGGTTGCTCCAGAGTGGACTGAGGTGTGGAACTGAGACAAGTAGTCCAACCCAGTCTACTCCCACAGTGTGGACGACCTCCGTTAGAGGTCACACCACATCGTACTACTTACCCTGTGCGGAAAGGGCCTGAGTCATTTGTCAGGCAAATACATACCATTCCTGTGGATAATAGGCTTAAACAGAAGCTGCAATTTTCCAGGGAATACAACTGTGAGGAGCCCATCAGGACACTGATTGACAGATATCCAGTCCCTTGTACACCTGGATTCTCTCCTCTTTCCTTGTAGAACCCGCAATAGACAGCTCTTACAACATCCATTATGTCTTTGTCAATCAAAGCACTAAGCCCATCAACAGGTGAAAGACTCATTTTCCATAACAGGCTCCCTTTGTTTTGCATCTGGAACCTTCAGAGCTACAAGCCATTTTCAGGGTACAAATACCCCTGATTTCAGGATGCCCAGTGCAGTCTCTCGAAGGTCTACCCATCACTCTGTCTGTCTGGCTCCTGAATGAGAACTATCTTTAGGTCCTACGTAAGCCAAAACACATTTCTGCTCTTCACTACTCTTCTGGATTGGTAATTATAAATCCCACAAACCCCTCAGCCTCTCTATAATTTTTCCTCCCTTTCTCTTTCAGCTAGCTCTTGTGTAAATGTGTGATTGTGTGTATCTTGTGTGCATGCATGAGTGAATTCCCCTCAATAAAACACATTTTTAGCTTACTTCTGAATCTCTGGCTGGTTCTTTTCCTGCGTGTGCCCATAAACACTGGTAGAAAAGATCTCGCAGCCTCCTGATTTTGAGCTAATTAATTCCTCACTTTTTCAAGGAGGTATTTGGCATTGCAGGGTAGCCCTTGTGGCACCTACGTCTTGGGATAACACTACCTCATGTGCAGGTAGAATCTTGTTGCTTGTAATTTGAACCAATTGCTTTGTGTTTGGGGCCATTTCCGCACAACATTGTTATAGTGCTATTATTTCACTTTCAACATGCTGTGGAATTCTGGGGTTTGTAGTTTACCGAGGCCAAAGAGCAATCTGGCTGAGAATTATAAAGGCCCCTCCCTAAACTGCAGACCCTAAGATTCTATAGGATATTGAAAGTGGAATAACAGCACTGTAACAGTGTAGTGTGGAAATGGCCTCAGTGTCTGGAGCAACAGAAAACAAGCTTGTTCCATCTTCTACATGACATCACTATAGGTATCTAAATATGGCTATTGTGTTTCTTCTCAGTGATTTCTTCTCCAGGCTAAACATATCCAGCTCCCTAAGTCATTCTTCATAAAACTTTGTTTCCAGACCTTTAATCATCTTGGCTGTTGTTCTCTGGGCATATTCCGGCTTGTCAATATCCTTCTTGAACAGGGTTGCCCCAAGGCAAGAACATTAGTCCATGTGAGGTCTGACCAAAGCAGAACAGTCTGCTCAGTCTGGATACCATATTCCTGTTGATGCAGCCTAGAACTGCATTGGCTGTTTTGGCTGCTACATCACAACGTTGATTCATGTTTAACTCAGAGGTGTATTCTACCATGTTCCACACAGCTTGCTCAATATTAAGTAGGCTTATCACTGAGCTGTGGAGCCCTGGTGGCGCAGTGGTTAAATGCCAGTACTGCAACCACAAGGTTGTGAGTTTGATCCTGCCAGGTTGACTCAGCCTTCCATCCTTTCGCAGGTCGGTAAAATGAGTACCCAGCTTGTTGGGGGCAATTAGCTAAAAATACATTGTAAACCGCTTAGATAACACTAGTTGATAGGCGGTATAGAAATAAATAAATGCTATGCTATGCTGTGAAAAATGAGGGCCAAACTGTTTTATAGTCATGCTTTAATTGGATTGATAATTGATTAGTTTTTAAAAATTTTTATACTATACATTGTTTTAACTAAGTTGTTTTGAATTATATTTTAATCTGCTTCAGGTCCAAAATTGAGAGAAAGGCGTGATAGAAATTATTAAACAACTAAGTAAAATAAATACGTGTTCTTATTGTACACTCACAGTGAATTCACTCCAGTTTTGCTGGGGAGGCAAGAACTTAAGCTTGGTCCCAGGCACCGCATTTACAGTGTGGATCAATGCAGTCCCCGTGCCTGTAATTAGGAAACAAACCTTGATGCATAGTTGCATGCAACATATTGATAGGAAATCAAGTCTACTTTGGCCTCTTGTCTCTTCCTTCAGTCTCTCACCTCCATTCCTCATCTATTCCCTGAGAATAGTAGGATAAGGATGATATGAAGGTGAGGGGGAAGATATACAGAACATTTTAGATAGTGCTTTTGCAATGATACCAATAATTCATAAAAATACCTTTCTAGAAATTGGTGATTATGGGTGATTGGGAATGCTGTGTTCGACACCCTGATGAACACTTAGAATAGAAAAGCTCATCTGCTGGCAGTATTGTTTTTCTGTTTTAAAACTTTTAGATTGCAACTTAGTTTCATCTTTCAGTGACAAAATGGTGAATTGCCTTCTGTTCCCTGTTCCTGGAGCAGAGATGGCATCTGGAGTGAAAACAGTTATTCTGGATTAGCATGGGCAGCACTGAAAGCCAGATTCATCTCTGTGGCTGTAAAAAGCCTGGGTATTTGTGCCAACAATTCTGTGTATGGCAGCAAAGAATTGTAAAAACCTTCCACAACAAACCTACAAGGCTGATCTGAAGCTCTCCCTTTCAGGGCAAAGGATGAATGTTACTGACTTACTACATACCCATCAACAGGACAAAGGTAAGCAGCAAAATATAGGCCATTTCCACACTACACTGTTACAGTGCTATTATTCCACTTTCATCATCCTATGGCACCCTGGGGTTTGCAGTTTAGGGAGGTGCATGTAGAATTCTCAGCCGGAGAGCTCTTTGGCCTCAGTAAACTACAAACCCCAGAATTCCACAGGATGTTGAAAGTGGAATAATAGCACTATAACAGTCTAGTGCTGTAATGGCCATAGATTTTGGCCTGGATTGAACATTTTGCTGTAGTTGAGATCCAGAAAGCACTGAAAACACAATGAATGTAACTCAAATGAGAAAAAGCCCTAATGTTCAACTAAAATATTAGTGAGTTTCAGGAGAGTGAATGAAGAACTGAGAAAGGGTTTCTGCTTAGCCAGAAGTGGAAAATATTGCAACTGCTGCAAAGGTTCAACATGGTTGATTGCAAAGGTGTGCAAACCCCTGTGGAACAAGGATTTACAAAAACTGTGGATGACAAAGTGTTCACTGACAAAGAAATGTATTAGTCTGCTGTGGGATCTTTGTTCTATTTGGCAGGTTATAGCAGACCAGTTTTGTCCCTCGCTGCTAACATTCTGGGAAGGGCAAGTTCTGAGCCCACACAGCAACATTGGCAGGGGGTAAAGAGAATGTTAAGGTACCTAAAAAGCACTCTGGAGTACTGTCTATGTGTATCACCCTCTGAGAAACCTGAATTGGTATGTTACTGTGACAGCGACTTCTCTGAGAATTTATATGACAGGAGGTCAACCTCAAGAATCCTCATAATGTACAGTGGAACACTGGCACACTGGAAGACTAAAAAACAAAGTTCTGTGGCCACTTAAACTGCAGAAGCAGAATATGGTAGTCTCTCATATTTGTACAGTGAACTGATTTGGTATACACAACTGGTAAAGGACCTCGGTGTTGACATTCCAGTCCCTGTGATGGTATTTGTTGATTCCCAAGCTTGTATCCAGATGGCAAGTAATGAAATGGCCAGTGGGCGCACCAGGCACGTAGATACCAAATACCAAAATGTAAAACAGACATTTGGGACATGCTCAGGAAACTGGGAATGGTTGAGCATAGAATGTAAAGCTGCCGGTCAACTATAGAGGAGAAGGAGGGGTGTCAAGGTTATATGCTGGCCAGGCATGGTTTCCTCTAGGTGGATGGTAGAGAAAAAAGTGATGTGGCCAGATGAGCAGGTGCAAGGTCACCAGGATTGTTTTGACTACACCTTGTGTACTGGAGAAGGCCACACGCCAGAATGCTGATTGAGTCACCACACTTGTTCAGGGTGACAGGGAGACATAAAAAAGGCTGGTGTTTGCCTTTACCAGCTGCTAGTCAGGATTGCCTAGCTGGACCTGTCATGCTGCTGACAGTTTATGTTCTGTAAGGGGAGATGCTGCCTGTTTATCTTCTGTTATTTTTACTTGCTTAATTGCTGCTGGAATGTTTTGCCAAGAGCCTTTATCTTAGTGTGCAGCAATAAATCTGCCTCTAAGTCTAACTTAATGAGACTCTGGAATTTTTTCTACTTCACTGGGAACCTCTGCTGCGGTGAAGTCTTGCTTCACTGTTTGAACTCTGCTCATGCTTGGAGGAGCCAGTTCCTGCTAACCCTGACAGAATATATCCCAAAAAAAGCTGGGGAAAGGATTTGGAGAGAGCATACACTGGGGCCCATCATGGCAGGGGGTAAAGTATCAGCATCCTTCTCTTTGGACAAGTAATGAGCTTTTGATAAACTCCAGTAGATGTGTGGGACCTGGAAAAACTCCCTACATGTTACCTATGGGTGTAAGTAAAGCTGCACAGGATTAGAGAACAAAACTTCTAGAAATGTTGATGCCTGGGGGGGATAATTTTTTCCTGTTTTTGGGGGGGGAGGGAATTGGACATTTTTATAAAAAAAATTAAAAAAATGCATCCTTTATGATTGAAAGTCACTTGTTACTTTAGGAACATAGAATGAATTACCTACAATTAGGTTTAGCATAAAATTATCATGTCTGACATATTAAAAATACAGTTTATTCAGATTATTATTACAAATTGAACTCATTTTTAAAGTAATTATTTTTGTTACAAATGGAACTATGCCATACTTATCTGTTAGGAACACCTACATTCTAAAGAACATCTTTGATTTTGCCAGTTTATTAGGCTCAGGAAGGAAATAATAAAAACAGAAGAACCATCAACATCAGTAAAACAAAGAAAAACACCCAATTTGTCAAAACACCCAGTTTGCTTTTTCCCCGGTGTCAATTTTCCAATTCACTGTTTTTGTGATCATTTATGAGAAGACCTACATATGATTCTTCATCAAAAACTAAAGAAAAGCATATGGGTTTTCATCTGTTTTTGTGAATACAAATGCATCTTTGCTGTAAAAATTTCTTTTCTTTCATATTTAAAAATACATTTTAGAAAAAGGTTTCTATTTTCCACATTCTCTTTTATGGTATAACTGATGTCACACCAACATCAGGCTTTTGATACTTCTTCATATTTCTTACTTCTGTGCAACTCATTTTGCAGTGCACTACTTGTGTTAATGACCGAGCTTTGTCTGTTCTGCCATTTCCTTTCACCTTTTTAGACTTATTTTATAATTTTCCATCTTTTCTCCAGCACTGGGAATTAAGCAAGCTCACAAAATTGAAAACTGATGTAGATAAAAGCTCACACTAATAAAAACATACAAAAAGTTAAAACAGAATTGAACGAGCAATAGAATTCAAATCAAGTTATCTATTAAAAGCAATAAATAAGAACAATAAAAGCTATTCCTTATAAGCAGCCAATTGCCAAAGGCCTGCTGAAATAAAAAAAGGGGTTTTGTCTGTTGATGGATGCCAGTCATGTTTGCAGCCAGTCAAATCTTTTTAGCAACAGCCAGCAGAACCTGTGTCCAAGCTACACAGGACTTTATAGGTCCAACTAGCACTTTGAATTGTGCTCAGAAACAGCAGAAACCAGTGGAGCTGTTGTAATGAGGGAGTCTTGTGCTCCGTGTTACTAGTCCTAGTCAACGGTTTGGCTGCTACTTTCTGGACCAGCTGAAGTTTCTGATTGCTCTTCAAATGAAATCCCACATAGAACTTATTAAATTAATCCAAGGAGGATGTAACTTAGGGATGTGTCACTGTAGACCAATCAGGCATCTCTAGGAAGAGGTGCACACACTTTCGATATGCAAATGCATTCTTGACCACTGTAGAAATCTCAGCTTCTGGACTCAGGAGAGAATTCCAAGAACACATGAAGCTGCAAATCTGTGTGTTCAGGATGAGTGTACTCCTATCCAGCATGGACTGAATCTTTATTTCTTGATCTTTCTTTCAAATAATCAGTAGCACCTCTGCCTTGACTGGATTCAGCTTTGGGCACTTGTTTGGAAGTAAAACAGGTTCCTTAGAATTAGGGGAAAGGATCTGGGTGCCATCAGCATACTGTTGGCACCAGACTTCAGAATTCCTGACAAACTGTCCCACCAGCTTCATGTATATGTGAAGTAGTATAAGGGACATAACTGAACCCTGAGGTACACCAGTGGCCAAAGGATGAAACCGGGGTCCTCTAGCCTCACTTTCTGTGCTTACTCCCACAAGAAGGACCGTAGTAATTGTAAAATAGTCTCTCCAAGTGCCAATCCAGCAAATCAACCCAAAAAAGATATAACGATTGGTGTTATCAAAAGCCTCTGAGAGGTCCAGTAGCATCAACAAGAACACACTCTCATTGTTGAGTTCCTAGAGAAGGTCCTGTAACAATGTGACTAAAGCTGTCTTCACCTCATAACTAGGCCTAACGCCAGATTAAAATGAATCTAGAGAATCCATCTTAGCCAAGGACTCCTGGAACTGAGATACCAGCACATGCTCCAGTACTTTGACCAGAAATGGAATATTGGAAACTGGCCAGTAATTATCCAGAATCTATCAGGATTCAGTGAGTGCTTTTTCAGTGATGGTCTTACACCTGGCTCCTTTAAGCATATTGTAATAATGTCTTGATGTAGCAGGCACTGAGCACTCATTTGGAAGGGCAAGGGCGAGGATCTAGTACAGATGTGGTGGTGCTCATCTAGAATCCTATTCATATGCTCAGGTTGTACAGAATCCAACAACTGTCTTCGGTCTTCTCGACAACATTGCATCCTCTTCTCTGTCTTGTATATATCCTCTGAATTCTGCAGAGTTTCTAAACTGCACAATTTGGTTTCCTTAGCCATAGAAGGGCTAAATCACATACCATGTTTAATTTATGGGGTACAGCGTACCCTTTCGTCCCTTTTCCCTTCAAAGAAAGTCCACAAGGGTCCAGTCCAAGTGAAGACTTCTGTGCACATATAGAGAACTCTTAGGCCCTTTTCACACGGCATTTGCCATGCGAAAGGGCGCCTGGAGCATTGCGCGATTGTGAGGAGCGATCTGCATGACGCACTCACAATCACACGACGCTCCAGGGTAGGGCAGGCGCCACTTGCGTACTTTTTCATTTTTGGCTTTCAGTTGAAAATGGTGTGTGTTCGAGCATTGCTCCAGGGCCCCACATACACTTGCCGTGCGTGCGGAGCTTCCGGAGCCACGGAGGTCATGCTTCCTGCTCCAGCGCAGCCTGAGAAACTCCTAGGCTGTGCTGCAGAAGGAAGAGGTGGGGCTCTCGCACTACCTGCTCGGGAGCAGGCAGCTCGTACAGAGCTGAAGAAGTGGGGACGTGAGAGCCTCTTGCTGGAGGCTGCTCACATGATTCCTGCACCCCAGCGCTGAAAAAAGGTAGGCTGTGGAAAGGACCTTAAGCCTTCATTCCTACTTGCTTTTCTCCCTTAAACCCTGTCCTCTCACCATGGGAACTAAATGTTACAACTATTGCAGTTTATCAATTCACTTATATTCACTTAACTCTGAGATCTTTAAAGTAAGACTTTCCCTCAAAACTGGGACTCAAGGTGGCTAATAAAAACTAGAAAAAGAAAACAAAACAAAAATAAATTAAAAAATCTGATTAAAAGCACATTCTAAAACATAAGCAAAAAAATATGGAGGAAGCTACCATTAAGATGTGATTAAACTGTCTCTAGGATTAAAATCATTTAAAACAAATCTATTGAAAGGGCAAAAGATAAAAATCAATAGAAGAGCGCACTGTTAAAAGTCTTTGCAGTCAGTTCTCCAAAGTCTGTTGAAATCTTGAGTCTCTAACATTTCTTTAGAGTGGTGGTGAGATGGTGGTGTAGCTTAAGAATAAAAATAGCTATAGGGTAAAAGCATAGTTTACCGAGACCAAATCCCCCGTTTGCTTTGAATTAAGAAAGAGAGGAGCATTAAGCTGTATGTTATGTATTTAATGTCGCATTCACTTGAACCCTACATTTCACCTGGTGCCACACAGAGTGTAAACATTAACCTGTGCTGGTCCAAGACATTTGGTCACCTGAGCTGGAAGAGTAAATGTCACCCATCCTGCCTCAAGGTCAATGTACATAGAGCCCCAAACAGGTCAAGTTGTTTTGGCATCTGAGCAGACAATCCCAGAAGCTTTTCTCTCCCTTCCTGGCAATAAAACGTTACCAGGATAAATTAAATGACCCACAACTTTCTCCCCTTTCCTGGCATCCCAAATCTACCTAAGAGCATTCCTTCTCATGGCACTCCAAATTCAAAGTTTTACACATAGGTGTATATAGTTTCTTTTTTATTTTGATCTCTAGTGAAGAATGTATTGCTTTCATATGGAACACTTGTTCTGCATTGACAAAATGCTTCAATTTTTTAAAATGAAAACTTGATTTTTACTCTACATTATGAAACTGAAATGTTTGACCCCTCTCTGTTTCTTTCTACCTGTCAAATGGTGACATATTGGAGGCTGAAGTCTTCCATCTTTCCTTTCTGTTCCATTTTTAGTGGACTGCCAACTCCTGTCTCCACCTTTGTCAATTGTCTGAAGGAACTCTTCTGCATGTTCTCAGAGGCTTTTATTGGCCAATTCCCAGTCATGGTTGGTGGCTTCCACATCCGTGGGGGTACTGAATCCAATCTAGCTATAGATTAACTTTAAAGGAACTATCCAAGGTTCTGAAATTCATCTCTCAAATAGGTTCATCATCTTGGATACCTCCTTAAAATTTGAAACCTAGAGTGGATTCACTGTACAACTGACATGGGAGCCAATATTTGTTCCTGTCCATTCCCTCTCATCATTCCTCTGTAGTCTTTCCAGTTCTCTTTTGAAAGCTTGCAGTATTTGGTGATAAAATGTGTAGCAAATCAGCTTTCAACTCTACCTAATTTTAACTACAGGGGAACTCAATTCCTCTTTCAGCTTTTCTTCAGTGTTACATAGGACTATTTCCCAACCTGTACCTACTCATGAAGTATTTTTTTTTCTGCTAACGTTATATTATTTTATGGATTGCAGGGATTGTTTGAAAGGGAGAAAAGATGGGAAAGAAGTCAGATCTGCAACAAAACGTTGTAGTGTGGAGTCTTTTGTTTGAGGCAGGAAGCCATCACTTTTTATAGAATATCCATTCCACCATCCCATACCAATCAACAGTCCATGCTCAAGGGGCATGCCTAGTTTTCTTTAGTAGGACTGCCATTAAGCCCACAACACCACAGGTCAGGATCCACACCATCCCAGTGGGCCTCCACATCACCAACATATCAGCTTTTAAAAAAATTCAGAAAATATGCCCCCACCCACTGCCTCTTGATGTGTTCTCTGTTTCTCTTCATTTGTTCTCTGGTTCCTCCTCCCCTTACCAAGCAGCAACACTATTTCTTTTTCTCTCATTACTTTTAACTTTTTGAAGAGGTCAGGCATGCTGTGGAGGAGCCTGCAGTCATGCTCAGCATCTTCATTGCTCCACAGAGAAATATATCTTTTAACATCCAGGAGCAAACAGAGAGCAAAGAAAAAGTGCAGTTGCCCAGTATGGGAGGAGAATGTACCTGGAATGGGTGGAAGGAGAAAGACAGAGAAAGTGTGCGTAAGGGCCCTTTTACACTACACACTTCTAGCATTGTTAGTTCACTTATGCTGCCATAGCAACATTCTTTAGAATTCTGGTGTTTGCAATTTGGTGGGGACACTGGCAGTTTCTGGCAGAGAATTCTAAATACCCTTTCCTAACTTGTGAATCCCAGGATTCCATAGGATTTTGTCATGACACTGAAAATGGGATCATAGTGCATAGTTGTGCTATGTGAAAGAGCCCTGAGAGAAGAAAGAGGGACAGAGAGAGAAAGAGGAAGAAGGAGAGAGAGAGAGAGAGAGAAAGAGAGATGAAGAAATAGCATTGTGGACGTGGAAGAAACAGGACAGTGAGCAAAGATGAAAACAGAATGAAAGAGAGAATATGTGTCAGGAGGTACAGAAGGAAGGAAGGAAGGAAAGAAGGAAGGAAGGAAGGAAGGAAGTGTGTGCCAGGGACAAAGGGGCAAGAGAGTAAAAATAAGCTGGAAGAGAAATTTGGAAGCAGCGAATCTGAGAGTGCAAGGCCATCAGTGGCTGATGGCTTCCGTGTCAATAGGACCACAAATCTACTCCATGTTTTACTTTGAACTTTAACCCAGGCCTACTGGGTGTGTATGGGTAGGGTTTAGCATCTTGACTGGCTCCTTTAAAGTACAGACTAAAACTAAGAGCAGAATCCATGCCCCTCTGACACAGAAGTCACTGACCATCCCTACTTAGAAGTCAGCTTCTTCCAGCCTGGTAGCAACACTGCATTGGTTTTCTTTGTGTGTGTTTAGATATTGTTAACCACTTTAATGGTTCCCCCATCCAAAAGATATATTGTACTTGTACAAACCTTGGTGCACACAGAGAATGAGTGTGTCATTAGCATATGCAATTTGGCAATGAGAAAATACAAGAAAATACTAATAATGTTGAACAACAGGAAAGGGTGGATTTGTGAAATTCCTATGCAGTTTCTGCTGTGGATTGAGGTAAGTGATGATTGCCAAAGGCACCACCCATTTACCATCCTAACTTAGGTAAGATAACCAAGATTGACAACAACAAAACTGCCATCAGTCCTTCTATGCAATTCAGCCTGAGCCAGGGGAAATCAAGATTTTATAGAACATCTTTGAGGCTTCTTGATAACAAGATGCTCAAGCAGAAACAATATTCAGAATTCAATAGCAATAATCAAAAGCCAGCCTTAGCACCACACTTCCTAACAAAGTGTGCATATACACCCACACCACCTGAATTATAT
Source organism: Iguana delicatissima (assembly GCA_948472985.1). NCBI lineage: Eukaryota > Metazoa > Chordata > Lepidosauria > Squamata > Iguanidae > Iguana > Iguana delicatissima. The sequence goes on along the minus strand of CAOKZL010002209.1, from coordinate 228,444 downwards.
GGTGTATATTTAGTTATTGTATAGAATCAAAGCAGACTATACAAATGGAGAAATCAGAAAAATGGAAAACCAGTCATATATAATGTAAAAGAGGTAAGAATAAGAAAGCTAGTGTTGTAGCTTCATTCGCTGTTTTTATTCATGCCAGGTCAGCTTTGACTTATGGCGACTATACGAAAGAGAAACCTTCAAGGGCCCAAGTCATCAATAGCCCTGCTCAGGCCTTGCAAACTCAGGGTTGAGGTTTTTTTAATTGAGAAAAATTCATCTCTCATGTGGTCCTGCTGCCTTATACTTTACCAAGCATTATTGTCCTCTCCTGTCAGTGACATCATCTCTTGATATGCCTAAAGAATAATATCCTCAGATTAGTCATTTTGAACCAAGATGGTGCAGTAGTTTGAGCACTGAAGTACAACTCTGGAGAGTAGGGTTCAAATCCCCTCTTGGAAATCCACTGGGTGACCAAGTGGTACACTCTAAGCTTCGGAGGAAAGCAAAGGCAAACAAACCTCTGAACAACTTTTTGCCCATGATACATTTGCCTTAGGGTCACCATAAATTGAAACAACTTGAAGGCACACAACAACAAGAATCCAGGCTCTCTTTGTTCTGAGATCCAATAATTGGTCTTTTTAGAGGTCCATGGTATCTCTCTGACACCACATCTACTATATAAAAGTCAAAGTTTGTCTGTTTGTGGGTTTCTCTGTTTGTCTGTGTCAGGCAGGCGAAGACCTCATATGATTGGCTGAAGATTCTATGGAATCCTGGGGTTGGCAGTTCAGGGAGGGGCCTTTAGAATTCTCAGCCAGAGAGCTCTGAATAGGCTGGTTGCTATGGAGACGAGGCCTAGCAGTCAGGAGAAGGCCAGTGTATTTCCTCAGAAACCTGTATATTAATAACTCTGAATACAGATTGGGTTGGGGAATATGCAGAAAAGTTACAGGTACTGGACAAGGCAATTTGGGGACTTAAAGACACAGGATATCAAATCTGTGCATTTTAAACATATCTGACTCCTAAGGTAAAGTAATTCCCAAGGTATTTCTAATAAATGTTACCTATGAGAAAATAAAATCCTGGGCAACGCTGGGTAAATACGCTAGTTTCAAATAAATTTCATTTTTGTTGGCTTCCTTCATTGTCCTACTTTCATAATGATATCTAGAAATTGCAAATACTATGGCATAGATAGTTCTGATTTGTACTTAGTGATATATCATTACACATGAAGATCCTATCTACTTCCTTCATAGCACACCTCCAAGTCCTAGCGTTCTTCTGAATTTTTGGCAACAGTCTCCATTTTGACTGATGACTGAGCCAAAGTATAGAAAATCTTTTACAGTTTTCTTGTCTTCACCATCAACTTTTAAGTTATGAAAATCTTCTGTGGTTATTATTTTTGTTCTTTTAATATGCCACTGTAATCCTGCTTTTGCACATTCTCCAATAATATTCTTCAGTGTTCTTCTTTTAACAATTTTGCTTTGCCACTTTCTGCTAGAAATATGGTGTCATCTGTGTAGTTGAAGTTGTTGATGTTTCTTCCTCAAGTGTTCACACCACCTTCCTTCAAATCTAATCCTCTTTTATGTATGATATGTTGTGCATATAAATTAAATGGATAGGGTGGTGAAATGCAGCTTTTTCTGACCCCCTTGCCAATTGGAAACCCTTCTGTTTCTCTATATTCTGTCCTGACAGTGGCCTCTTGTCCTGCTTATAGGTTACATATCAGGACAATGAAATTACATTTCATCCACACCAGAAATGTAAGCATGGGGTTTCTACCAAGGAAAGGATGGAGACCATCATGTCAGCACAGACAAAATGGAGGACCCAGCAGGGCAAAAGAATTAAGAATTCATTTTCATGTTTATATGTAAAACTGGCTATAACTCAGGTGAGCTTGGTTAACCAATCCAGAGCTACATAGACCGGAACATTCCAGCATTTTGGCATGCAATCAGGTTTTTTTTTACTAAAGACAGATGAAATAATTTTCTCACTAATGAGTGTGGCCTTTGAGCATCCTTGAAGCACTTGCAAGAGATTGCACAGGTGTTTTGAGCAATACACTATCCCATACTAGTTCCTCAAAGAGCAAGGGCAAAGAGACTAGCAAAAAATGGAAACCACAGGAAAACACAGGTGTAAGGATTTTTTTTTTTACAGTTATGATTTCCAAGTAATCATAGACTTGTGGGGCTGTATTGTTCCCCCTTATTTCAGACTAACTCATAGTCAGAGGAAGATTGTCCTATTCATCAACAGATTTCAGAGTTGTGCACTGAAACATCTTGAACAAAATGTCAAGACTTCAGCTCTGTCCTGTTGCTTGCATACAAGGTGCTGCTGGTTTTGCCATCTGCGTGTTTTTTGCTTGTGTGCTTTGTGGTAATTATATTCGACTCTTGCAAATGCTGGAACAAGAGGAATGTCAAATGTGCTTTCCTTCCTTTTGAAAGCAATTTACATTTTCTCAGTTCATTTGGAACTGTATGTCATTATCATCTGTGAGTGTGAGAAGAATGCATTCATGTACATGTGTCTGTGCGTGTGTGCGTGCGTGCATGCGTGCACATGTATACCAACACATACAGGCAAGGAAAAAAAGGAGAGAGAGAGATCCAAAGATTCAGAACAACTGGTTATTCTAAACTTGGATGTTTTAAAGCATTATGTTAAATTTAACTGAAAGCACTTTGCCGATTTCTTTAAAAACTTTTTCATTCCTTTGGCTAGGCATACAATTCTTTCATCTCCCAACTTTCCTTGCTTTTCTGCTCCCCACAGATCTCAGTGCTAGAGACTTCCCTGTTCCTTATTCTTGGGTCCAGTTATTTTTTCTTTCCTTTTCACTGCTTCACCCTCAGCTACCTGCCCACAGGCTCCACTGCAATTTACTTTTTGCCCTCTCAACCCATCTTTCTTCAAGTCCTTTCTGCTCAGCTTAGTTTTTTGTTCCCCTTTAGGTAACTTCCTGAACACTTGGCCTCCTTCCCTTTCAGATTCTTTGCTTTCTGGAACCAACATCTTTCACATATCCCCTTATGAGACTAGCACGCAACATCTTTTCCTTAAGTCATGTATGATATTCCTCATACCCCTTGAGTTGGTCTTTCACTGTATTGTGAGAATCGGCAGCAACTGTTCATAACTCGGAACAGTTGGAATATTCATGGTCATTCTTTAGTTACCACAACCGTTCAGTCTACAAATGTGAATATATATGATTTAAGGCATAACAACATGTGTGTAATCCAGCGCAATTAAGTGCAATGGAAATATTGAGATTAGGTACAAAAGGAGCTGGATTATATTTTATATTGAAGAAATGATGCATCTTTTGATGTAACATAACTTCTTTTGTTATGTGTAGATAGCAGCTTATTCACTCTAAGGGATGCATAGATGCATGTTCAGCATTCAAAGAATAAAAGGTTTTCAATAAATATAAATGAATAAAATGAAAATTTAAAATAGCGAAGACCGCTGAATTTTCATCTCTTAGTAAATCCTACAAAGGGGAGTTTAAATGCTTAGCCATGCGAAGAGAATGTAGTGCAGATATCTAAACAGTAAAACTAAATGAATGCTAGGCCAGGAGCATCTATAACAATAAATATCAATTTAAGTCAGGATGGGAATTGTTCATCACTGCAGATTTTGTAGGACTGCAACTCCCAGCATAGCCAGCCAGCATAGCCAATGGTGAGGCATGATGGGAATGTAATCTGATAAAATTGAGAAGAATGCACTTTGCCCATCCTTTGCCCATGCACTGTTGATTGAAGACCACTCTTGATAGTTTCTTCCAGACTGAGTGGAGACTGAACCCACTTTTGCCCAAGTCTAATTCAACTATTCTATGATATTCCAAAGAAAACTGATAGTTCTTTAGATATTTATAACACTATCACAGCTAGGCAAGGAGCAGGCTTAATTGTTATAAAACATTTCATTTTTCTTTGCTGGTAAATTGAGAGTATTGTATGAGCTGCCCAATGAGAACTTAGTGTAAGAATGAAAGGTGACATTTGTTAAACTGTTTACTGATATTAGCTTACTTCTATTTATAGAAGACAGACAGAAAAGATTGTTCAACCAAAACACTTATCAGTAAATATAACCAATATAATTACAGCCTCTTCTAAGATGATGACTTTCATCTGCTAAATGGAACACATTTAATTGCATTTTAGATCAACCCAGTAGGCACTTGTGAGTGCTAGTAAAAGGTTGTACTAGTGTTTTCCCTTTGTTTGGTTTAATAGCATTAAAATGTTTTTCTTCTTGCTTTAAAGTGAGCTCTAAACTGCTATACACCTAAAATAAAATAGGCTAAAACTTTCATACTAAATTAAAATTTAATGAGAGGTTAGTTGTAACAAGCCATAGCACCCAAATGTTGTAATCCGTCCCTGTCTTTTTCATCTGTTTATTTGATTAGGAATAGTTGCTGCATTCTTCTATTGTTCTGAAAGCCTTGCTTTCTCCCATTAGGTGTCGGTTATTACTGATGCTCTTTGAGTGGCATTCTCCTCAATTTTAAGATGGGACATCTACCAAACCGTGGGATGAACCATTTCTCTGACAGGTGCTGAGACCTTGCCAAGAATATTGCTTAGCAACCTCCATAGCGTTTCACTTTGTAAAGGAAGATTTTGTAGAAGAAAGTGTATCTCACAAATTAAGAAGAAGCATACAAACATTCCCTAAAAGATGGAAAACCGATATGTTTATTACTTGCCAGTTCCTTTTAGCTATAAAAATTACAGTGCACTTTCAGTGACGAAAGGACACTTGCTACTTTCATCACAAAGGTATATGAAAAGGGGTCCATTTGACAAGATGGAACCTGGCATTAAATCAACTTAATTTCGCACATGCTATCTTCTCACTAGCCGCACAGCAAATGGACTGCAAGATAATGGGGGGACTGGATGTGAAAAAGTAACCCACATCAGGAAGAAAGATTATTTTTGATAGAAGTAAATTTTCTTACAGCTTATTTTTGGTAAGAATTTATCAAAATTTGCAAATTTCTCTGTATTCAGCATGGAAAGAACTTAAGATTGTGGGATAAACCAAAGCTCATATATTTGTCCATCGAGAGCCAGTGGTTTGAGTGTCAAAGCCTATATTTCAATCCCTGTGTGTTCAGCAAGTAAATTAGTGATGAATTAGGGTTCCCACTTCTTCCCTTCTCTACCTCCTGATTGTTAGTGCCTATATGTCAATCAGATACAATATGGTTCCCCCTCTGCTGGGGAAAGATGTACCTATTGAATTTGGTTGTTACCAATTAGATAGAATGTCTCTGTCAGTTCACTTGGAGAGGAATTTGCTGGCATTAGCAAATTACTTCATATTTGGGATAGAATGACCATGAAGCTTAAAAAATCTCAAAAAGCTGCAAGCAAAACTGTTTCCCCTTTCTGTTTTATGCTCATCCATCCTGGCTGCTACCTTATTAAGTGGTTATCGAATGCATCCAGCATGGCCTTTGTTTCAGTATGGTGTGACTAGCTAATGGACAATAACTTGCCTAAATACCTGGAAGCACCAGATACCATCTGATCCTGGAAGCTAAGCAGGGTTAGCCCTGATTAATACTTGGAAGGAAGAATGCTTGGGAATACCGGGCATTGTAGGTTATATTCAGAAGCAGATAATGGCAAAGCACTTCTGAGTATTCCTTGCCTAAGGAAATCCTATGAAATTCATGGCATTTTGAAAGGCAACTTGAAAGCACTATCTGGCTTGGAACAGACAGGAAGGCTCCTCTCTCTCATAAGATTTTCATGCCATTAGATTAACATTCCACGGGGAATTTAGAACTGAAGTTCACTATAGTTAGTAAGGAGATTGTCTAGTACTTACTGATTTCTTATTTATTGTGCATTTATGGGAGAGAGAAATGTTTATAAAAATCCACGTGAAAATTCAGAGGCATGGTTTGAAATACGTTCAAGTCTAGGCTGCAAAACAATCCTTCACTAAGCCCATCAGAACAACCAAACCAAGGGTCCTTTCACACTATGCAATTATAGTGCTATATTCCACTTTAACTCTCATGGTAGCACTTGGTGTATTACCACCGCTTACACACCCTATTCTACAGGATAGCAAAACTGGTGACAAATATCATTTTATAAAACTGGACACTTAGGACTATAAAAGCAGGTGAAAGCAGGACACTAGCTGTAAGCGTGAGCTAGGTCAAGATGAGCTCAGCATGGCCAGGTCATAAGTTCAAGAGAATTTGGCATTAATAGTCTTCCAATAATTTTTTCAACATAGGCAACCAAGACAATGATAAACAAAACTGCCCAGGTATGGCAAGCAAGCACCCCTGCTGTCTGCATTTCCTACAGAGATTTTCCTCATTCACCTTACCCAACCAAGACATTAAGAGGCTGTCAGGACTCCCACTGATGTTTTGTCACCTAAAGTTAGGACAACCAGTCCATTCTGGACCACTTTTGTTTACTTTGCCAGTGAGCGATTAACACTTACACCTTCAGAGTAGGTAAAAGGATATTTAAACCCTAGTTCCTACTCTGAAAATTTGAGAGCACTTTGGGCATCATGCTGCACCCCAGATTCCCATTCCTCCATGCTGCCCTCAAACTCTTATTTCTCTTTTTTGAACCACTCTCCCTCAATCCTCTGCTTAGGACTGGTAAATATCACCCTATGCACTCGAAATCTCTCCCTGTCCAACCTTTCTTTCTTCTCCCCGCACTAGCCTTGTATGGTTCATGACAGTGCTTGATTTTTTGTGTGTATGTCTGCCAATCTAATATATAAAAGTCAAAGTTTGTGAGTTTGACTGTGTCAGGCAGGTGAAGACCTCATATGATTGGCTGGGTGAGGCGAGAAGACCTCATATGATAGGCTGCTTGTGAACATTCTATGGAATCCTGGGGTTGACAGTTTAGGAAAAGGCCTTTAGAATTCTCAGGCAGAGAACTCTTGGGCCTCAGGCTGGTTGCTATGGAGACAAGACCTAGCAGCAAGAAGGAGGGGGACAGTGTATTTCCTCAGGAAACCAACCTCTTTATGTTAATAACTCTGAATACATATTGGATTGGGGAATATGGGGAAGAGTTACAGGTACTGGACAATGCAGTTTGGGGAATTAGAGACACAGGATATCAGATCTGTGTATTTCAACCACATCTAATTCCTAAGGTAAGGTAATTCCTAAGATATTTCTAGCAAGTATTACAGTAGAGTCTCAGTTATCCGACCTGTGGTTATCCGACCCTCCGGATAAACCGACGTCGCGATGGCCTGGGGGCGTGGCTGTGGGCATTTCTGTGCCCCCAGGCCCGCCCCGACATGCCCCCGATGAGCCCCCAACACGCCCCCAAAATGGCGGCCGCCACGGGCTTCCGGGTAATCCGACGCTTTCGGTTATCTGATCCTGCGGCCACCCGTTTGGGTCGGATAACTTGAGACTCTACTGTACCTATGAGAAAATAAAATCCTGGGCAACACTGGGTAAATATGCTAGTTTCCAATAAAAATACCCTGTTTAAACCTTTAACTAGAGTCCTACAGTTAGTACTGGTAAAAATGGGTGAAAAGATCCTGCCATTACCCTCCCTCTCACAGACCTCATCTGAGCTGTAACTCTCCCAATTTCCAGGGAGACACTGGCATTGCTGTTGGAACTCAATTTCCCCACCTTTTGGAGTAACAGTGGGTTCCTGAGGTTTGTAATTTCGTGTGCCAAAGAGCTCTCTGGCTGAGATTTTTAAATGCCCCTCCTTAAACTGCAAACCCCAGGATTCCATAGGATGGTGGTTGTTAAAGTGAATATAGTGCTACAGTTGTGAATAGGCCCCAGAGAGCTTTAGAGAACTTTAGGAACATAGACAATAAACCAAATTTTTGTCTGGCACAAATTTTAGTGATGTCATCCTGTGGATGTAAACCTTTGAAAATTCACTCTTTCAGGCAATAAATAAATAAATCAATAAATCAACTTGATCCCTGCTGCTAGAGAGTTCTCAAGAACTGTGTGTTTTTTAAAAATTACTACTTTTTTTTGTAGAAACTTTACAGAAAATGTGTTTTTTTCTGCACAGGGATGAGGAAAATTATGTTTTCTATGCAAACAACTCCTCATGGTTGAATTTTATGCAACCGAGTGCCCAAAAAATGAAGAATCCAGAATCAAAGATTGGAAAATTACTGGATATTGTTTGCATCTCCATGTCACCTATATAGAGCCAGTGGCAATAATGTATTGATATTTAAAACAATAGATTTCTTGACATGCTTTAGTACAAGTAGAATGAGTGAATTGTCCAGAGACAAGGAAGCCCCACAGAATAATCACATTTTATCAGTAACTCAAGCGTGGACTATCCTTCTCCCTTTTAAAAATGTTTTTCTTAATTGGTGCTAGATAAAATATATAGAAGATGAAAAAATGTGGAGGTGCTGAGTGACCAATGGGCAACAGTAAGTGGAGTGAGGTCAGCACAACCTGTCCAAAAATAACTTGACTTTCCAAAAGGTTTCCTATGTAGACTTTCTGGGTTTCTTTGTATTCTAGATACAAATGTTCAAAGGAAAATGTTATGCATTGATTCCAAGAAAGAATGGACAATATTTAATACAGGGAAGTGGTTACTTTCCAATCTTGGAAGTACTGACAACTGAGCACTGGCCCTACTTATTTTATGCAGTCTCATAATATTTCAGGTAATGATTGCAAAACATATGATGGCAATGTTATGTACACATTATTATATTATGTTGTGGTAACTGTATACCTTTTTTTTGTATGTTTGTTTTATACTCTAGGAATAACTATCTACTGCCTTGAAAGATACGGCAACCTGCAAATATAAGATAAAGAAATAAGTGACTTTCTCTGCAACATCTTGCAAGGGTCATATTTACAGGGTGTTTTAATAAGGCAAAATATGTCAGCCAAAACAAGTATGTTTTAGTACGTGCAAATAGCATTGGAAAATAAGTTAGTGGTTTTCTCCCAACAGCATGTTTTGACCTTTGTCATAATTTTCCCCTCTCTCATTATTCTTTTAGCTGATAATTCAATTCATTTCTGTCCTCGAAGGAGAAAGATTGCAGACTCCTCTTATTAGCCATTTTAAATAAGCAAGCCCAACTTTACCAAGGTCTTTGCCAGCCACATTTAAATCATGGTATAGATACATAGATTATCTGTTTTGTTTCAAAATTAAGGATAGGTATGTGGAAAGAGAATATGAACAACTAATTGTTAATTGTGATTCCTTAATTTCAGAGCTGAAAGCCAGCATGGTATAGCCGCATTGGACTACGACTCTGGAAACCAGGGTTCAATTTCCTGCTTGGCCATGCAAACCCACTGCGTGACATTGTGTGCATCCCACACTCTCAGCCCCCCAGAATCCTCTGATGGGTTCTACTTAGGGCTTTCATAAGTCCAAAATGACTTGAAGGCACACCACCACCACCACCACCACCACCACAACTTCAGAATTATGGTCTCTGTATCATTTATATCAAAGTTTTCATAGCTAAAAGCCCTGTCATATCTGCACTAACGGAATCAGAATAAGGATATATTTTATATGAAGAAAAGTAGAATTATGTCGCCTGTGTTCATCATTTAAATTAAGTATATTTGAATATATATTATTTTGTGTATGCTTATCTTGCAGAATATATTCTAGTTTTGCCCACCAGGGCACTGAAGTTCATGTCCCTGGCCAAGAGAGTAATCAGAGCTTGGACACAATTAGTTGCAAGTTAGTTTTATTTTCTCCGAATGAGGGAATAATCTAGTTACAGTAGAAGTAGTCATTTTTTGTGTGTTTGTGTGAATACCATTTTTAGTCATTTCCTAGGGGCATTTTAAAAGACATGTTGAGTATCATGCCATTTTCTTATCCTAAGATCTTGAACAAGAGGAAAAGGAATGAAAAATAAAGAAAAACATCATGAACAATGTAACAAGTTATTCCTTAAATCCTGCAACATGCAATAACAACAAGTTACTTGTTTATTGGGAGGCAATTATTTAGTACATTTCTCAAATGTATCCTCAAATTACTTTGGGTATTGGGAGTAAATTACTTTTAGAAAGTAACTTCCTAGCCTTTGAGAAAGCTTGCTCAACCTCATCTTCCTTCTGAGTTTCTAGGCCCAATATACTGTTAAGATTCCTTTTGTAGCCTTTATAGCTAGGAACCTGCATTTTTCTTGAAAAATGAAAAAAAAAAAGGAGAAAGCTGTATTTCTGAGCTCAGCTAGTACATAATCAATCACCCTTGGAAAACAAGGTGGATGGATAGGTAGAAGGTGAATCTTGTACTATGTGACAACCTTGAAAACATTGTACAAGTCTGATTACCACATACTGAATGCAAATGTTCAGCACTAGCTCTGAAAGTCAAATGAAATTACTTTGGGAACCATCTAAGCTGCCTTCTTAAAGTATTTCGGCACATAAATCCTCTGCGCTCATTTGATTAGTCCAAAAGTCCGTACGACATGTTTGAAACACTGAGAAGGCATGACTTTGCCATTAGTTTCACTTTGCTGTTAGTTTCACTTGTGCATTCCCCAGGTCCCAATTTAGTCTCCATGTCTTGTGAATGAAAGCCGGTCATGGAAAAGACGTAAATGAAAAGAAAAATGTTCTCATTCACACTCCATCATAAATAAATAATTGCTTCCCAATAAATTCCCTTGAGATGTTGGTATGATTCCTTGCTATGCTGCGCAAACTGAATGTGATATCAAGTGCAAATAAGTCTTGTTAGCAGTGCATAATTAGGCATCTATTGTCTGTGTTAAACTTTCTTTTCTGTTTTGCCTGTTAGATTATAAAATGCTTCTTCCCTAACAGACACCAACTGAAAAATTCAGTGAGTATGGATGCACTGCTGTATTCAAGTCACGAATAGTACAATCGGGTCCAGCCTTAGACTTCCGGGGCTGGGTGGTATCTGAAGCAAAATGTTAAAATGGAACAGAGAGATGAAGGCTGGGAGACAGCAAAATGACACCCTGCATGGTTTTACCTTTCTTTGGGGAAGGCTACTGCCAGATGCAATGTACAGTGCTGATCTTTGATGGTCTCATACAACAGTGGGGATGAGAAATGAAGAGGGAGCCATCAAATCTGAAGGCTAGGTCTCTTTTTAACAGGACAGAAATATGTTGATGGAAGTGATTTTAACACTTCTAAAATGGCAGCCCTTGCAACAGGGCCTTTTGCTGCCTGAGGCAAATTGTGGCCTGCATCTCAGTAGGTAATGATCCAAATACTATACCTAAAGCCAGACAGGTTAGTTTCACACTTCAGACAGAAAAATCCCACAAGCATCTCAGCCCTTTCCTACAAGTCAAAACACAATAGTCAATCAATATTTTCTGTTGCTTCACTGTTGGCTACTGGTATTTCTGGCTCTGCCATCCACAAGGCAGTTTGCCCATAGCTCTGGCACATCTGACTCCAGCTTCTATGCCAGAGTTATGGCAGAGAAAGCTGGGCTTTATAGAAAAAATGTCTTTTGTTGCTTTGCATAGAGAAAAGATGCTGTATTCCAAAAGTCCCTGCAGGGCAGTTCATACAGACTGATTCATCACAAGATGATTGAATAGTGATGGCATAATGGCAATGCTACAAGCAACCCTTGGTGATGTCATCAAAATCATATCTTAAATGTTAACCGCAGTTGGACAGAATATGCCTTTTAAACAAAAAGGCATGAAGTCTAACATATGAAGAAATTATATGCACATGCACTTTTCAAGGCAGTACTCTCACCCTGAAGTTCCTCTTGTTCATCCTGAGGAACAGAGAAGAGAGGCCAGACCCTGAGACTTGAGAACCCCATCACGTAGTGAGTTTCACAAGAGGAGAACTGAAGCAGGGGTTCCCAGATCCTAGTATGACACTCCAATTACTCCATCACACTAGACCAAAATAATCTAGTGCAAAATAATCATGTAATGTTCATGCAAGCAGCCTTGAGAAATCACATTATGTTGCAGATCTTTTGCTATGTTTCTTCTAGTATGGATATACCTCCAAAACTGTAGCCATGTCATTTAAAAAATAATACAGTAGTGGCCCTTTAGGGCTTGGCTCTTGTTCAGTTCAGGAATAGTAGAACTTTTGGCTTTCTAGATGTTTTAGAGTCCAGTATCTTAACATTGGTCATGTTGAGAAAAGCTGAGTGGAGTTGTAGGGCATAATAGCTGGAGTATCAAAGGTTTCCTATCCTGTTTTAGTTTTTCACATATTATGTGCCATTATATAATTTTGAGGGGCTAAAATAGGAGACATAATTTGTGGCTAGAAATTTCAGGATATAAGCTAGAGTCTATATAGCTTCATGTTAACTGTGCTTGAAAATGGACCTGAAACAGGGCAAATCTGCTCAGGACAGGTACATATGACAGATTTATTTTGTACTAGAATGAGTACCAGTATTGCATGACATTTCTTAATCCCACTGCATGGCTGGTGCTCTTTCTTTACCCCCAAGTTAGCCTGATTTCTGGGGGTCCCGTGGAGGACCCTTCACTGTGCTCAATAGAATGGATGAATGGGAATTAGCCAGAGCATAAGCTAGCACTACGAGAGGCAGGGTAACCTAGCAAGATCTTAAAGCCCAATGTTTACGGGGTCAAGCCAAACCAAAAACCACACCAAATTGTTGAAGGAATGATTTTTATTTTATTTTTATTAAAAATAAGTCACCGTGCACGTTCGCACTTTTGCACTCACTCACCCAAGAGCTAAAAAGAAATAAAAGAGAGGAAAATTGATAGTGGATTTTAGAGAGGTTTTTGGGGGGTTCTGAAGACGGAAGACGGAGACAGCAGCGGAGCGAGAGGAGAAACTCAGCACGTGGAGGGCTGAGGGGATTGCTGGACGGCGTGACATGGAGCCAAGAGGAAACCAGAGCGATTCGAAGAACCGCTTGAAATCAGAGGTTTTTATAGGGGAAAACTTACCTTGGGGGCTAATCCTTTCCCGGGGAGAACAATGGGTTAAGAAGCGAAGACAAAGCTCCAAAATGTCAGAGTGCTTAGTTTGATTAGATTTGCCGGGGTTCGTCAAAAGCTGTGGCAGTATGTAAATTGCTCTTGCTTGACGGGCTGTTTGCTAATCCTGTCAAGCTGGCTTCTTGGGGCAGAGAACTCTTTGTTAAAGGAATGTGTGTATGTCTGGAAGGCTCCTGGGGCTACATGACAGATTGATTACTGGCCAGACCTGGTATTTCCTAATTGTGGCTGTTTGGCCATGCCTGCCTGAGTGGTCTTCTGGGGGACCCTTTCAGACACGTGGAGATAATTTAATATTTTTGATATTAATAAATTGTAGACCCCAGGAGAGGGTCAACTACCACAGTAACACCCAGCATTTTTAATATTTCTTGCCAGTCTTCTTTTCCTCCATTCTGGCACTCACCAAGTCCTCCCTCCCACTCCCTTGCTCCTCTTTTCCCTTGGACCCTGAATCTCTTAGGTGTACCTTAGATTTTCTCTCTTTAGGGAAGGTCTTTCATTAAGTACCTCAATGTGGTATTGCAATGTGCAATCAGATTTTGATGAACTAAAATAACTGAACCATTCAAAAAGCAAAATAATCCCAAAATGCATGCTCTGGGGATCCTCTTACTATACATGCCAGCTTTCATATGTCATAAGGTTTAATTTTGAAATCTTCACAGAGAGACACACAGAGAAAAACACATTAAATACAGATGTTTCATTCCTATGTTACCTAACTTTGCTCATGAAAATATGGAGAAGTCACTCATTTTGAAAATCTGAAAGAGGAATGCACTGTCTTCTTCACACTGTGTTTTGTATATGTGTCATAATCAAAGTAACAGATTATACCTCCAAGTTTAGAAAAATGTTCTGTTTAAATTTGCATGCATACACACACGTCTACAGTAACTGACATCTGCTCAGGCATGCAAATAATTGTTTTGACACTGTTGGTTGTAGAGAATATTATTATTTTTTAATTTTGAAACATGCCAGTGTGATAATTAGAGTTTAATTCTCATTTGCCAGTGGCATACCTTTCTGAACTGAGCACTTTCCAAACCTATATTCCTTAGCCCACACTGAACATCCATAGCTCCCCAAATGTTACCACAACATTCTAAGATTTAATTTCTTTTTTTTCTGTTTTCACATGATTCTTTCTTCCAGTTAATCTATTTTTATGTCCAATTATATGTATATGCAATATATATGTGCTCAACCAAAATGCAGCACTGTTGTGCGTGTTCTATAAATATATAAAGAGGAGAGTAATCAATATATTAAATGTCTAGCCATTCATCAGTTATATAGCCAATTTTATTTCAATACCTCACTAAGGTTACCTTTTTATGCCTTTTTGGGATTGTGGGTTCAACAAACAGACAGAAATGAAGGCACTATGATTTTATTCAGTCTGCTAGTTTTCTAAAATATATCACTTCGGCAAAATTATGACAGCAAGGGAAGTACTAAATAGAAAGCAGAGATCTGCTGGAATAACCAGAATTTCAGCCTGAGAACAGAGGGGTATATAGGTTGGGGCAAGTAGGGTAGATGCCCTGGGCACCAACGAGTGTTAATAGAACTGAAATAATAATTGAGTGACTCTGAAATATGTGAGAGGTAGCACAGTGCTTGGGCATACTCTCTAAAGTTTGCAGAAATACCTTTAAAATATGAAATAAAACCATCTTCCTCCTTTCCCCACTTCTCCTCTTAATTTATATCTCACATTTTTTCCCAGTCTGGGCCTGGGTGGCTTATAAAACAGCAAAACAGCTACAGCTTAAAAAAAAAAATTACATCAAAATAAAGCATGAGTAGGCAAAGTGCAGCATGAAGGCATGCAATCTGCCAGCCCCCCTCCATTTTTATTTCCCCCCCAAATGACCGCTAGCATGTGTGAGGTGTTTTTGCCATATTTTTGGACTCCCGTGGGCCAAATGGACCCTTTTTCTTTTTGGAATCAAGAAATGACCAGGAAGTGACTTCTGCTCATTTCTTGCTGTTAAAATGCTCCCCCAGAAAGCCTATAGGATCCTAAAAATACAGCAAAAATGCACCCATGCTCCAGAGGATGTCTTGGGGTAAGTTTTCTTTTTTTTTTTTGGAGGGGTGTGGTGGAGAGGTTGTCCTTTTAAGGTCTCCATGGGCGTTCCACATTGCTAAACTTAAAATTCTAATTTAACTATCAATGAAATTAAAATCAGTTAAAAGTACAAGCATTAAAAAGAACAACAGCTGCAATGTTGTTGTATCAACAACACAGCACATGAGAAGCCCTTTCCCCTGCAACAGTCAGCCCTCAAGGTCCTGTTGAAACCACAAGGTCTTCACTGGCCTAGGAAAGGATACCAAGGAGCTAAAGTGGAGGACCTCCAGACACTTTTGGGCAGCAAGTCCATAATCCCACACCACAGACTATACTGACTAGGACTGATGGAAACTGTAGTCCATATAATGTCTAAAGGACCTAACATTTGGTTGTGGTAGTTGTGTGCCTTCAAGCCATTTCCAGCTTATGGCAAATGAAAGGTCAACCTATCATGGGAGTTTCTGGGGCTGAGAGTACATGATGTGCCCAAGGTCATCCAGTGGTTTCCATGGCTGAGTGTGGAATCAAACCATTGTCTCCATGGTTGTAGTCCAGTGCTCACACCACTACACTGTACTGGCTCCTAACATTTGGGATACAGTGTGAATCAAGCAATTTGTGTTGTGGTTGAGAGCAGCTGAATCAGGAAATGTGAATAGACCTAGCTGAAAAAAGGTGAAGGAAAGAAAACGGAAGGGGAAGAGCAGGGACCAACCACTGAGGGGGCAGGAATGTGCACTACAAAATCAAACTTCTTTTTCTTCTATACCCTCACCCATCTATATAAGTAATATATTGCTGCACAGGGTTGACAGCACAGTTCCTGAGGTCTGTAGCATTTGCTAAGCACAGCATACCCCAAGTTCTTATCCTCCAGATGTTTTGGACTCCTATCACCATCAGCTCATACCCACTGGACATGGCGTCTGTGGTGCAAAACATCAGAAGGGCATCATCCGGGAGGACACTGTAGCACAAAGGGGAAAAGCTTTAGCAAAATGGGAAAAGGGAAAAATGTAAGCTGACATGCATGTTAATGAGCTGATGATACATTGCAATATTATGCTCTTGAATTTTACAGGTTATTTCCTAATGTTATCTCCAGTTAGACCACTAAATTGGCAGCTAGTCTTCAGCTGGAAACTTTAGTTTCCACTTTGTAGAAACATTTCTTGGTATAAGTTTAACACACTTCTTCTAGTGAAGTCAAAAATATTGGTCGATTGAATAAACCACTGAAGCTCTCTAATGTTCCAAGTGTACCACAATTACAGAAATTCAGGTACTAAGTTTTTATAGGTCCACTGGGAACATTTTTAGAATGCTTAACAGCCCTTAACATTTCTCATTTCCAACCTGTCACAGGGAAGCTTACTGACTCCACTTCATGCATGAACAGAACAGGGATATTGGAATAAGATTCCATTAGGGCTTTTTAAAAAGAAGAGATGCTAGAGTTGCATGTCTTTTCTGCTTCTGTGTTTTTCTTTTCTTGATTACAGCAAGAACATGGAAATCCTTCGCAGAGGTTAAAAAGGCTTCTGGTCTAATTAGAAGAGCTTAAAAAATCCATGTAGAGATTATGAGAAAAGTTCACTGAAGGAACCACAACAACAGGGAGATCAGAGAGTCTCAAAAGTAGAAACAAATGAAGTATGGAATTTGCTAATAATATTTTGTCTCTTGGCTCCAAATACAACCATTTGAGACAGTAATTACAACAGCCTTCATATGGAGTCCTCCAGACTCCAGTCTCAGAAAAGGTTTGTAATTATGATACAGTTTTACTGAGCATAATACCGACAATGCCTACAGACTGCTGCTTTGTCTCCGGCTTGGTGCAACATAACCAGTTCCTTGTTGCTTAAGATGTTAGCCTGCTGAAGTTGGGTAAAATCTTTATCATAAGGCACCTATTTGGGATGGTATGGCTGTCCTATAAAGATAAAGGGATTGCCTTCTCCTATATAATATGTCCCATACATTCAGATCTTCTGGGGGGAATTTGCTTCCATCAGCCAGGATCAAGCTGGCAACTGTTAGCCTGGGGACTTTTTCATCAGCTGTCCCCAAATTGTGGAATGACCCAGTGAAAAAGATTTGGCAGGTGGGTATATTTAAAACAGCATTAAAGACCAATCTCTTCCAGCAGTCCTATCCACATGGATTTTAAATTATCAGTCTTTACATTATGGATGAACACATCTCCTTGCATTTCTGAACTCTCCTTGTGGAAACTATCAAGATGGAAACCTTCACTTCAAAATTGGCTGCTATGTGGCCCATTGTTTCTCTTATAATACTATTATTCCACATTCAACATCCTGTGGAATTCTGGGGTTTGGAGTTTTCTGAGACCAAAGAACCCTCTGGCTAAAGGCCCCTCTCTACACTGCAAACCCCAGGATTCCACAGGATGTTGAAAGTAGAATAATAGCACTATAATAGTGTATGCAGAAATGGCCCTTGTCTTTTGTACAGGCAAACTTCCATGCACTTTCCCTTTTTCACAGATCTTTTAAACTCTGTGTTCTAATATCTAGTATTATGTAGTGTTAGAATCTTTTAATTTCTTTTAATCTCTGGCATTATGCTATACTTTAATGCAGTTGTATAAATCTGTGGATTTTCTTTGTCCATCATTCACTGCTTGTTGTGATTTTTAGATTGCTCCAATTTAGAACTCGAATGATTGCTTCTTGCATTAATGCTACTATATAGACTTTCATTTGTATGGATGTTATGGTTTTTCACTGTGTTAATCATTGCTCAGGGTATTATTACTACTGACTGATTAATTACTAGGATAAATAAACCATAAGCAGAATATATTTGTGCCACAAATGAGGACAAACAAATAGTGTATCAGTAATTTAAGAATCAAAAACCAAATTAGTCCAGCATCATGGCTCCTACAATGCTCAACCAAATGCTTATGGAAAGCCTGCGAGCAAGATGTGAGAGCAACAGAGTGTTCCTCAACAGTTGCTAGTTCAGAGGTATGCTGTCTCTTAACCTGGAGGAGCCACATAGCCATCATGGCTCATATCATTAAAATATATTGGTAGCACTCTTGGAAAACAAGCTCAGTGCACCGCAGCTACATGTTGTGTCCCTTCAGTACATCAGCGAACATGAGGATCTCTTGAAGAGAACACAGGAAGGACTGATTCTACAGAACCAACAGGAAGAAACTGCAAAGGAAAATGAAGAGCCGTGTAACAAAAATAAAATACCCTGGATGAAAGTTGCTATCAAGAGCAGATCATACAGAAGGGATTCAGAACCTCTCCAACTAAGCAACTGCTTCCTACATATTCATAAGGATAGCAGCAGTGAAGATGCTCAGACAGGAAACCAGCAACAAGGGATATCACATACCTGGGAAGAACTCAAGGTAATCACCAAACACAATAAGACAAAAAGAAAGGCACAGGTGGTTAAAGACTCATTGCTCAGGGATAAAAATGGATCTGTGTGCCAGCCTAACGTGATGAATTGGGAAGTGTGCTGTCTTCCTTGTGCACCTATCTAGGCTATCACTGATAAATTGCCAAAATTCATCAGGAACAGAGATCAGTACCTCTTTCTCTTTATTCATGTGGGCACCAACAGCACTGCTAAGAACACCTTTGAACAGATCACCTTTGACTATGAAGCTTTGGGCAGGAAGCTGAAGGGGGTTGAAGCAAAGGTGGTATTCTTGTCATATCTGCCAGCGAAGGATAGAGGACTACACAGAGACAGAAAGATACTAAAAGTGAATGACTGGCTGTGTAAGTGGTATAGATGAAAAAGGTTTAGCTTCTGGAACTATGATCTTCACTTCTTATATACAGGATTACTGGCTACAAATGGGCTGCATCTCACAAAGACTGGAAACAATGTTTTTGGTGGTAGCATGTCAAATCTGATCAAGACTGCTTTAAACTAAATCCTTGGTGTGAGAGGGTATTGGAGTTGGTAGCTCAAAGACAAGCTCTAAAGACAAAGATGTGAATTCTAGAGGAGAAGCAGAGGGAGAGAATGTGTCCACAGAAAAACTGACAGTAAATTAATAGGTGAGAACAAAAAAACTTCAAACGTCTGTAAGCGATGCACAGAGTTTGGGAAAAACTTGGAGTCCTAGTGCAGGAAGGTAAATATGACTTCATAGGAAAAATAGGGACCTGGTGGGGTGACTCCCATGACTGGAATATTACATTTGAATGGTATGACCTATTGAAAAAGAACAGATGTGGCAAAAAAAGAAAGGGGAATAGTATTATAAATTCAGTTATATAGAAATCCATGAGAGTGATCAGAGTGGACTATTTGAAAGCATTTGAATAAAAATAAATAGAGAAATAGATAAGTGGAACATTGTGATAGGAACTTACTATAGCCCATTGAACCAAGAAAAGGTGACAGACAATGCTTTTCACAAACAAACCTCAGAAATCTTAAAGATGCAAGAATTAGTAGTTGTGGGAGACTTCAGTTACCCTGATATTGCTGGTAGACTAACTTTGCTAAGCATAGCCTCTCCAAAATATTCCTGATGTGCCTTGCAGATAGTTTCCATTTTCAAAAGCAGAGAAAGAAACAGGGGGTTTTGCAATCCTGGACTTGATCCTAAACAATACAGAGGAGTTGGTCACTGGAATTAAAGTTATAAAACTTTAGGAGAAAGCGACCACATAATGCAGAATTTGTAATTGTGGGACAGAGCAAAGAAGAGCATAGTTAAACATGGATCTTAGATTTCAGGAAAGTTGATTTTAATAAGTTGACCATCCCATGGCTAGACATGCTAGAGGAATAAAACAGCCACCAAGAGCAGGAGTTCTTGAAGAAGGAGTGGGAAAAGGCACAAATCACAAACAAAACATTTGAAAAAGCCAATGTGGCAAACTCAAGGAGGAACTGAAAAGAAAAAGAGCATGTATATAGAATGGAAGGAAAGACAAATCACCAAAATGTGTATCCCAAGCTTACAGGAAAAGTATAAGGAAAGCTAAAGCTCAGAATGAGCTGAGACTGGCTAGGCAAGCAAGGAATAGCACAAAGAGTTTTTTCAGATACATTTGAGGCAAGAGCATGACCAAGGAGACAATGGAGTCACTGTTTAATAAAGATGGTGAAATGCTAACAGATTACAATAAAAAGGCAGAACTATTTTGCTTCAGTTTTCCCCCACAAATAGAATTGTGTGTTTCCATGCAACAACAGAGACCTTGCAAGGGATCTGGCTGCAAATCAAGATTGATAGGGAGTTAGTCAGAAATCACTTAGCTAACTTAAATGAGTTCAAATCTGCAAGGTGAGATGAACTGCTGAGGGAATTTGCTGATGTAGTCTTTGAATCCTCTGTCATCATTGAGAAGTCTTGGAGAACAGCTGATGTGTCAAAGGATTGCAGAAAGGCAAACATTGTCCCTCTCTTCAAAAAAAGGCAAAAAAGAAGGTCCAGGAAACTACAGACCAGTCACTGTAACCTCCATACCAAAGAAAATATTAGAACAGATTTTACAAGAGTGTGTCTACAAGTTATCTTGATGACCATGCAGTGATTAGTAGGAGCCAACATTGGTTCGACAAGAACAAATCCTGGCAATTTAATCTTACCCGCCTCCCTTTTTTCAATCAGATCACTAGATGTAAAGTCCTGAAGAGTTTTGAAAACAAAGGCCAGCAACTTGTGCTGGATCTGGAAGCATAGAGGAAGGTGAGACTTATCCCAGTTCAATGATACAAAAATATTCTCAGCTGGATTTGGCAGCCCTCCTCCTCTAACAGGTTAAAAGCATGATCTCCTTGTATTACAGGCAGGGGTGTAGCTATGGAGTGAAGGGATCAAAATAAACATTATCCTCACCCCCAAATCACAGTTTGGCAATAGAATTCTACTTCCCCCATGAAATTTTCCATCAGTCTCCAAATTTCTAGCATTGCAGAAATGTCTTCGGTTCATTCCTAGAAATCATGTTTGCTGTATTCACATTTCCTGGGTAAAAATACTTGCCCCTTTTCTTTGGATGTCTAAGCTGTATTTTTAAAGGATTGACTGAAGTTTTAAGTTAGTGAGATGCTAGAAATTTTGGGGGACTGAAGGAAAATTTCATTTAGAGAGAAATAATACTTATTTGAGAGAGGCAACACCCTTTATTTGTGCCCCCCCCGTAGCTACACACCTGCTAATGCTGGGATTGTTTTATGATGTGTTTAGCACGTTGAGTGTGGTCAAATAAATTTAGGGGTCAATCCAACTTTACTCTTACCTACAGTAGGTCTGTTGAAACCAATGGGACTTGAATTATTTATGACAAATAAGTCACATGTTCATTTCAATAGGTCTGCTTTAATGAAGGTTAAGATTTGTGTTAGCTCCTAATTAGAAGCATGAAGAGACACTCTACTGTGATGGATCATTACTGACAATGCTACCTATGGCTGAGCATTCTTGTCCCTCTAGATTCGCTAGCAGCATGAAGGTTGTGATGTGACTTGACTTAAAGAGACCTCATTTGCTAAATAAAAAGATACGAGGAAGAAAAGTTGAGCAAACCAACTATTTCAGACTGCATTTGGTACTTCTAATTTATCTCACTCTAAACAAAGGTGGTACACATCTGAGGGTCAGCCCCCAGGATCTGTGATGTGCTAAAACTGAGAAACTGAGAAATGATCAGAAATCCACTTTGATTTTTTTTTTTTATGGAACCTCCTTTTGGAGGAGTCTGGGCCAAACAAAGAGAAAGAATTCCTGTTTCACCAGAGAATAGATGCTCTGGGAGTCTTCTGTGTAGCCTTTGTAAACCTCCTTGGGTCCTATGACAGAGGTAGGCCCTTTCTGCACCAGGCAATTAGAACGGGGCAGTGCGTCCTCGCAGGGAGGTCTTCTGCACCTTGGAGTAGACTAGGAGCGGACTACTTACCGGAGATCTGCACCTCAGTCCGCTCCAAGACGACCCCAAATGGTCCTCCAGTGTGTTTTTGAAAGACCGGAAAAAACAGGTCTTTATTTTCCTGGAATGCGCCATTGCATTCCTGCTCCCCTGTGCAGATTTGCAGGCTCACACCAATGTGAGCCCATGATCTGCGGAGGGAGAGCTTTAGGTGTGGTGAGCTTCAGCAGTTGGTCCGGAACCACGACCAACCGGAAGCCGCCATTTTGGAAGCTGGAAGCCACCATTTTGGAAGCTGGAGCACAGCGGATCTACAGACCTTCCACTGCTCCGATTCGCCCTGGACCAAGAAGGAGCCTTGCAGAAGGGCTTCAGGGACAGTTCGCGTTGCTTCAGACCCCAGAAGAAGCGGTAGGTAACGGCACGGAGCAATTCCCTCGCCTTGTGCAGAAAGGGCCTAAAAATGGCATCTAAATGAAATAAAATAAATTCTAGGAGTGGTTATTCTCCTTTTTCACCTGCTTTTTTCCCAGTAAAGGTTCAAGGGAGATTACAAAGACCACTTAGTGGTTGTAGTGCTTGATTTTGAGCCCTGTTCTAAATAGTTGAATTTTGGCAATGGCTGTTAGAATTCTCAGGGTTATGATAAATGTAAAAGCTTGCCTCCATTACAAGCAGTTGGTCTTCCTGAGAGATGCACAGTTACTCAGCTGTTAAAGTCTCCAGTCTCCTGCATTCACATCATTTGCTGCAATTGTCTTTCTTTTTTTTAAAAGGATCTGGGAATCATGTAATTGTTAATAATGCTGATTGATAGCAATTTTCAGTGGAAAAAGTTTTCCCTCATAAAGCTTATTTGTCTTTCTATGGGATTATGTGAGCTGGGTTAGCTTTCAGATCATTCGCCTAAGGCTATCCAAACAGGTTGGTTTCAATGTTATACTTTCGTTCTACAGCTGTGAATGGAGTGCCAGATGATAAAGAGTCAAAGATCCAAATCTTCAGGCTGAGCCACAGTTTTAGAACAACCACATGATTAAGGTCCTACCTTCCTCTATACACAATTTCAGACTATTTGTACAGGATTTAATATTTATTTATTTACTTTATACCACACCTTTCTTCTGAATAAAAAGATAAATAAATTAAAACCTTATAATTCAAAGTTAAATAATAGTTAAATAAACTACTATATTGGAATAGTAATACTTCAAAACAGTGTAAAATCATTTAAAAACATCACAAGATCAATAAGAATACAGCACATGCATCCCATTAAAGATCTTTCTGTATAGCCATTCAGTTGCTAAATGCTTGTTCAAATAAGGTCGTCTTTACTTACTGGGACAAAAAGAAAAGGGAGGGGACCAACTTAGTTTTTCATAACAGAGTTCTACAGCCTGGGAGCAGCTACCAAGAAGGCTCTCTCTCCTGTCCTCACCTAGTATGTCTCTGAAAGTGGTAGTACTGAGACAAATTCCTTTCCCAAGGATCTTAAAAGTTTAGCAGGCTCATTACAGGTCATAACCAGCACTTTAGATTATGCCTGGAAATGAACCTGCAACCAGAGAAGTTGTTTCAGCAAGGAAGTTACATGTTTCCTCTAACCAGGATTGCATTTGTGAATAATTTTTCCTCCCATACAGATGGAAAACTAAGGCATTGGACATAGAGGGTAAAGCCAGAAATTCCCGTGTGCTAATTTTTGAAGCAGAAAAGAATTTTAAAAAGTGATTGTCTACCTACACTGTAGAGTTCAGAAACAGCCATGTGATGTGTAAGATATATAGGTTGGCTTTCTTGGAGGCCAGAAAGGTGGACAAAAGTCTAGAACGTACATTTTGTAAGACATCTGTAATGGGCCTCACAAATTCAGTCTCAGCCTTACAAAGGAGCTTCTGTCATGTGAGTGACAATGCAATCTATTTCTCTGTGTATTTTAAATATGTCTGTAATCTGTTCCTCAGATTAATCCCAAATGTCATGGATGAGCAGAGATTTTTAACCCATGTTGCTCTGGTTTGACATTTGAAAAAATTTAGTTTGAATGATTATAATGAAATGCAGAAAGTATCCACAACTGAACAGTAATAATATGGTGTTCTGGGACCGACAACATCATCTTACCACAGCTTAGTCATTGGTGGCTTCAGCATCTCATTATATATTCACCCATCCTAAAATCAACTTCCTATGACCTGTTCAGTGGAGGCATAGCTCAGTGGTAGCTTTGCAAAGAGCAAATCCCATCAGAAAGATTAGACTTCCCTGTTCAACCTCAGGATGAGAGATCCAGTTTGAAGGCTAAATTTTAGTGTTAGTCCTACCTAGAAGAGACCCATTGAAATCAATTCAACATAGGTGTGATAACTGAAGCCCCTGTCAGAGCTGCTGATGACGAACAGCAGCTGTTGGTCCCTGTGGCTCTGAATGGAGATGAGTCCTACAGCGCCAGAGCTCCCCCTGCTGCCATGGACCAGGCAGGCATGGACGTTCCTCTGCCTGCTCCTTTAGGGCAACAGGGATCCGATTCTGAAGATGCCTTGGAGCCTGTGCCAATCAGCCCACAAACAAGGCAGAGATTCGAGAGAGCTGAGTGAAGGGAGGCTTCCTTGCTTAAGTTCAAGAAGCAGTGACTAGCCACACCTATGTCTTGTGCTATATAACTGCTTGCCTGGAAGCTTTCCTTTGCTTGTGGCAAACTTCTTTCAAGTCCTTCTCTTGTCTGTTCCTTGCTCCCAGCACCTGGTTCCTGCTACCTTGAATTGATCTCTTGACCCTTGGCTTTTGGAACTCTGACTATAGCTTTCGCTTGATGCTCTGGTAAATGAACTCCCTTGTGTAAAGTGCCTGCTTGTCTCCTCCCGGCTGGACTTTGCTGGCTCTCACACTCCCTTCTGTGGGCTGGCTCGCCGCCCAGGTCTCTGACCTTGACAATAGGTTAGGTGGTGACTTATCAGTGCCATTTGTTTCCAGTTTAAATATCTCCCTTAGCACTGCCATGAAATAATCTGAACCACCCACTCATTCATGTCAGAGATCAAAGAGGGAGGGAAGAGTGAGGGGCAGGTAGCTCCCAGTCACACCCCCAAGATACAGGAATAGGCACTTTTAAAGGAACAGCTGTGTGCCCAAATCGACATCTAGCTTTTGGACATCCAGTAGAGACAAATGGACATATCCAATCCAATCAATGAACTGAGAACATAGCTTCAGATTGGAAGCTACACTCCTTCAAGCTAGCATATAAATGGTGGAATCCCGTTGATTAGCTCTAGCCTAGGGTAGCTCATTCACTTAGTTGTTTAGTTCTGGGTCAACACATAGATAACTATGGCCCTTTCCTCACAGGGGGCCCCCGAAACGGGGCCGCGCACGCAGGGGCGGAGCTTACCCGCGAGCGGGTTGCTCCATCCCACTGAAGAGCGCGGATCCGCCGTTCCAAACGCTGCCGAATTTAGGCGGCGCTCGGCGGCTCCTGGCAGTGCCCAAAATGGCGGCCGGTGGCTTCCGGCAGCGCTCCACCAATTAGGACAGTGCGCCAGCCAGAAGCCTGCCCCCGGGCAGATCTGCAGGGACACGCTACCGCGTCTCTGCAGTTCTTGACCGGGGGCTGCTACGGGGCAGCGCGGGTAAGTTTTATAAAAACCACTTTTGAAGGTGGTTTTTATAAAACTCACAGCGCCACCCCCGGGGCTGCGCTAGAACAGTTTGAGGTCTAGAACCTCACTTTTTTTAACTGCTCTAGCGCAGACCCTGGTGAAGAAGACCTCCTGGAGAGGTCGCTCTAGCATGGGCAATATGCCCATGTGGAAATGGCCTAAGATTGATTCAGTGGATCTATTCTTGTTGGGACTGACAAGAATATTTAGGTAAGTGACAGTTAACATCTCAGTATTTACTCCCTGCTTTCTTTTAAAAAAATCATCTTCTCCTCAGTTTGAATGTCAGGACTGCATGTAGCAAAGAAGCTTCTATTCATGAACCATTTGAAGATGAGAAGATAGACACCTAGTAGTTTTTTTTTTAAAAAAAATGCCTTGGAAATAGCTCTACCACTGTTCAAACTATTTATCTGCCACTGAGAATTATGCTTCTTCCTATTCCATGTTTTAGTGGGATCTTGGAGAAGTCAGAACAATTCAAACCATGATGCACTTTGACTGAACTTTAGTATTACCTAGAGAAAGGGAAAACTACTTGTTTTCTTCTCAGCCACCAAATCTCTCCTTCCTACCTATAATTTTCTGTTTCTTTTTGAGGGACACTTCTATCATCTCATGACTGGAACAGATCTTTGGCGTTATTAGCAGGTATAACCACCTGTGAATTGGGGGAGTTTGGCTCAACAAAATCCTCTTGTAAAGGAGTCAAGAAGAGTATAGCTTTACTATTTCACTGTAACTTTCACAGATAAATTGTTAAAGATTTAAAGAGTCCTCTTGAGATGATAATTAGAGATGACAAGGAACTGCTTAAGGGAAAAGTTGGTTGCTATGAGACGGAAAGAGAAACAGTCAAGTGTCCTATGTATGTTTATTTTAAGCCAGAAAGTTTTGTTTTTAAATTATTTATTAATTTTAACACAAACAATGTAATTCACAAAGTAAAATATATTAAAAAAAGAAACAACACAAAGAAGAGAAGAAAGAAAGAAAAAACTAAGATTAAACTAAAACACAGTACTAAGACACTGAATGCTAACTAAACCACTAAACACTAACCTAAAACACAAAGGAGCTCTGAATCCCCTAAGCCAAACTGAAAGAAAATGATAGACAAAAATATAAAAATACTTTATACTACATTACAGCTAAATAATCCCAGTACATTATTAGTAACCACAGTCACAGATCATTGCATTGTTAGTTTTTTTAATTGATAAAAAAATCCATAAATGATTTCTAATCTTTTTTTTTAATCTTCCTTTGGCTTATTCTTTCAGATCTATATTAGTTTGCCAATTTGGGCTATCTCAGCTAACTCAACAACCCATTCTTCCATTGTTGGGATTTCAATTCATTTGCAGATTTGAACAATTAATGTTCTTGCTGCTGTTATCATATATTGAAGAATTAATCTATATTCACTATCCAATTCTTTGTCCATAATACCCAGTAAAAACATTTCTGGTGACATTATAAATCTACCTTGAAATTTTTTAAAATTAACATGTGAATCTTAGATCAATAACTTTTCACCTTTTTACAAGTCAACCACAGATGGAAAAAGGAGTTTTTCTTATCTTTACATCCCCAACATCTATTTGAAACATTCTTAGATATTTTTGATAGCTTATTTGAGGTTAGATACCACCTACACATGAACTTATAATGCTTTCTTTTAAATTACTGTACAAATTTTGTATCTTTAGATCACATTTTTTTCTATACATCCATGGTGTCCGTCTTATTGTATACTCTTTTACAGATTCATCTTCTGCCTCTACTTTTAGAGGGCATTTGCACACTTTTTTAAATTACATGGTCAACATCTTTACAGAACTCTCAGTAAAACTCATTTTCTCAAACTGCTATGTTTAGATCTCTCTTACCTTGATTAAAAGTATCCTTGAGTTGCATATAAGCCAACCAATTAAGATCTTTGCCTTCTTAAGAAGCATATATTTGATTTTGACTCCTAGCAATCTAGTTCAATTATAGAAAGTCATCATAAAACAAACATCTCCAATTTTAAACCCAGTCTTTCCTGAAAAAGGCTTCCTGTGGTGAGGTTGCTAGTATTATCTTAGGAAAATGTACCCACTTGTATTTATACCAAACATGGAGAATAACCTTTCTAATACAATTTGTCCTGTAATTTATTTGTCCTGTAATATCTAATCTTAACATGGCCAGTTTCTGTTCAAACTTCTGTTTTAAACTTACATTACTCTATACCACAAGCTTGTTCATATCTAAAATCTGGTTAGGGATCTTGGATGTTGAGATGTGAATTTTTGTAAGCATAAGTTTTGTTTCATCCAACCCTGCTCTGGACATTTTTTTTTCTAGTGGTCATTTTTATTATACCTTTTATGGTGTGTTATAAAACATTTTCTACTTCAGTTCCAGTGTCAAAGAAAATGTGTATTTCCCCTTTTCTAAAATCTGGCTTACATATAAGCCTTTTAATTATTTGAGATTTAGAAATGCTGAGTCTATTTCTTACTTCCAGTCCAAATTGCCACTTATATTGTCCATCTCTCTTAGCACTAATTTCATTTTGCAAATATTTATATAATGAAGACTAGACTTTGGATAGTAACTATACACGTTGTTTATACTCATTTGAACATAGTAAATCTCCAACAGTATGTGTGTGTGTCCATCCTTCTCTGTTCAACATGGGCCATCAGAGGTCCTGTTAATCATACTGCAAATCCCTTTTTGGAGATGCATCTTTCTAGCCAATTTTGATGAATTTTGGATGAGTCTCAACTTTGCAGTGGGGAACATTGTAATTTTCAGACACGTGTATCAACCAGATGGCTCCTAGTTCATTCCTGAGCTGAGGTTTATCTAGGAGACTGTCATTCTGTCCTTGTGGAATCCTTCTGTATCTTTACAAATTTAAAGACAATAGTAACTCCTGCAAAGCTGGAGCAGCATGCAAATCGGCCATCTTGGCCATTTTAAACTAGAACAGTGGTTCTCAACCTGTGGTCCCCAGATGTTCATGGACTTCAGCTCCCAGAAGCCTTGAGCATTGACCATAGTGGCTGGGGCTTCTGGGAGCTGAAGTCCATGAGCATCTGGGGACCCACAGGTTGAGAACCACTGAACTAGAATGATGATTAATGAATATATTGTTTTATTATCTTTTTCATGCAATTTTGGCATGTCAAAGGTTTAGTTTTTTGGTCATTGATCCCAAAGGTAGGAGGCTACATGAATCTAGGGGAAATCAAAGCTGCTTGGATGTCAGGGGTACCTGTCTCCCAATTTTACCTTCATAATATCTCTGTAAGGTAGCTTACTGACAGTTTCATGAACCTACAGACCATGGGCTGGGAGAAAAGCTTTCAAAGTTCAAATAAGTGTGAAAACCATGAGTCTAAAGAGGGCTTTGTTATTGTTGCTATTTGGTGTCAAGTATCAGGAGCCCTTGTGAGCTGGTAGACAATACAGATATGCTATAAATAAATAAATAAACTTGACTTATGATACTCTATGAATGAGAAAGCTCCAAGAGCCCTGTTCAGGTTTTATAAACTCAAGGACATGGTTTCCTTGATTGAATCGATCTACCTGTAATGCAATCTTCCTTTTTAACTACTGCCTTCCACTTAACCAAGCATTACCATCTTTTCCAGTGACTCACATTGGACACATGAGACAAAGTATGCTGGCCTCAGTTTAGTCATCTTAAGTCATGTACACTGCTTTGGAAACTTAGTATTTTTTTAGGGGAAACGAGTTCATGAGCTTATGTTGATCCTTAAATCTGACTATAAAGCAGTGATGTATTTAAGTTTTTTACTCCAAGTCTCAAGTCAAGTCTCAAGTCTCTACCTTCAAGTCTCAAGTCAACTCTCAAGTCTGGAAGCCAACTTTATACCCCAACCAAAATTGGACAGAGTGAAATAAATTCAGTTTCATCAATTTAAGCAGAGTTGGCTTTCCACATTTGCAATTTTGCCATCTGCAGCTTTGGAAGTGAGGAATAAGACCCTATCTTACTCCACATTACTGAAGATTCAAAAGATTTAGAGCAGTTGTTCTCAACCTGTGGCTCCCCAGATGTTTGTGGACTTCAGCTCCTAGAAGCCCCAGCCTCTATGGTCAATGCTCAGGGCTTCTGGGAGCTGAAGTCCAAAAACATCTGCAGACCCACAGGTTGAGAACCACTGATAGAAGGAAGGATCCTTCTTCCTCAAGCCTGTTGCCTAACACATTTGCTGTTCCCCTCTGAGAAATGCATCCTGCACTCTGAGGATAGTCTTGTCTTTTGCTCTTAGGAAATGTTTTAGAAGGTTCCTCAGATATGCAGAGGGGGACAGGCTGCTGAGCAGACCTCATCCTGCCTCAAGCCCATTGCCTAATCTGTTTGCTGTTCCCCTCTAAGAATGCACCCATACTTTGGGGTTAAGAGATATTGTCATGTGACTAGTAGGCAAAAAGAGATGGAGGTATTGTTCAAAGTCGTAAGGTTTCTGGATGAATGTGTTATGTTATTGAACCAAGGGTATCAAGTCAATCATTAAAAATATACAAGTCTAGAGTCAAGTCGAGTCAGTGCATCATTTATGGCTGAGTCGAATCCGAGTCAAGTCACTGAAGTGACTTAGACTCAGATCTATCGACTTGAGTCTACATCACTGCTATAAGAAACTCACACATCAAATATTATGCTTCCACTGAAATTGAAATACATACTATTCACACAGGTGGCTTTTCAACCCCCCCCCCTCCCTCACACATACTTGTTCAATTTATTTTCAGCTACTGAGTCTGTAAAAGCTTGGGGGTGTTAAAAATGGTAAGAAAGAAATATGAAACCATGCTGCTTGATACTTCAACATATGGAAGGCCACTAACTGTTTCTGTTTTATTTTATGTACTTGTAAAATACATTGATATCCTTCCTTTATACCAGATGTGGGCAATTGTGGGAGACCTTGGGGGGTTGCATCCCCACCCCACTGCAAAAAACCTCAAACCATTATTATCTTCTCAAATTTTCCCCAATGCTCTTAAGGGTTTGTGGAGTGTATTTTCATCATGTTTTAGATTCCCTGTACCATTTTAGGACTATAAAAGGTTTTTTTTTTTTTCAAAACAGGAAATGATTAGAAGTCATTTCTGGTTTTTGAAAGGTCTTTCCTGGACCTAAAATGGCCCATCCCCCTGAGAACATGGTGACAATGTTTCCATACCTCCTAAAAGGCACTTTGGGACAAAAAAAGTAATTTTGATTTTTTTTTTACTTATTTTTTGAGCTCTGGATATCCCTGAGGGACACAAAATAGTCCTTAGTGGCTATGGAGTCTATAGCCTGCACTATGCTCATCCTTGCTTAATACTATTTATCAGTGATGTAGACTTCAGTCTACATTGGATTCAAGTCACTCCAGTGACTTTGGACTTGACTTGGCATACATTACACACTGACTTGACTCAACTTGAGACTTGCATATTTTGAATGACTGACTTGCTGCCCTTGGTTCAGTAACACAACACGTTCATCCAGAAATCTTACAGCTTACTGGCCACATGACAATCTGTCTCAAGCCCAAAGTGTGGACACATTTCTCAGACAGAACAGAAATTGGGTTAGGCAATTGGCTTGAGGCAGGGTTGAGGTCTGCTCAGCAGCCTTTCCCTGCTACGTATAGGAGGAGTTTTCTAAAACTTTTCCTAAGAGCAGAAGGCAAGACTTGTGCCCAGAGTACAGGGCATGTATCTCAGAGAGGAACACCAAATGTATAAGGCAATAGGCTTGAGGGGGAAGGATCCTTCCTTCTAAAGCTCTTGAAGCTTCAATAATGGGGAATAAGAAAGATCCTATTCCTCACTTCTGAAAAAGCCCCCAGCTTTGCAAATGGGAAGCAAAAAGGATCTTATTCCCCATTTCTGAAGCTGTAGATGGGAAAATCACAAAAGTGGAGGGCCCACTCTACTTAAATTATTAAAACGGATTTGTTTGACTCTGTCCAGAAATTCTGGAATACAGTTTGGAGTATAAAGTTGGCTTCTAGGCTTGAGACTTGACTTGCAAGTATCTTCAAGGACATGAGACTTGAGTCGAGACTTGGAGTGAGAGACTTAAATACATCACTGCTATTTAGATCTTCAGGGTAGCTTACAAATGTGTTTGCATACATTTGTTTAAAAGCTCAGGAGGGATCAGATTTCCATATCCTAATCCAAGGCTTAGAAGAGTTACTTTTCCAAGCTCTTCCAGATCTTCCAGCCTGAAACAGACTTCCTCATCCTGTACATGATGTCTTCTTGATTTCAGCAGTGAGACAAAGGCCCTTTCTGCACCTTACCTTTTTCCGGAGCTGGGGTGTGGGAATCGCATGAGCAGTCTCCAGGATTTTTGGCTTTCAGCAGAAAATGAAAAGGTGCCTGGGATTTTCCCAGGCTGCACTGGGGAAAGAAGCGTGACCACTGTGGCTCTGGAGGCTTCACACGCCAGGTAAGTGCACGTGGGGCCCAGGAGCAATGCGTGATCACGCACTATTTTTGGCTTTCAGCAGAAAATGAAAAGGTGCACGATTGGTGCCTGCCGGCCCCTGGAGCATTGTACGATTGTGAGTGCATTGTGCAGATTGCGCCTCACAATCACGCAACACTCCAGGCATCCTTTCACATGGCAAATGCTGTACGGAAAAGGTCAAAGAGTAACTGTTCCCTATGAGATTCAATACTTCTACCAAATAAGCATTTCTATATATGGGAGCCATTACATTTCTATCCTTAATTATTTTTCTGAATTAATTTGCTGACAAGATCTATTATACTAATTTGAATATGATTACTTTCATTTTTCACATCTTGTAAGTATGCAGTTTATAAAAAAAAAAATCTTTTATGTTTGTGTTGCTACAAAGCTAGTAGGCCCAAACTGAAAGCACTCTTGAACTTTCTCTTGTAAATGTCATTTCCCTTTATATTTTTAATTTTTATGTTGGTTAGTTCAAGAGCAATAAATTATGACAACTTTAAAATTGTTATTAGTAGATTCTGTTCATACAAGCAGAATATCAATATTCTGAGATTAACAAATTATGGCATAAAAATCTTACTTGGTCATAATGAAGTTAGTTATTGGAATACACTCCCTAACAGTTCAGAGAAATTAGCAATTTAAAAAAGGAAGAAAAAAGTCAACAGTCCAAGGAAAAATCCAAGCAGAGGAAGAGAAAGAAAGCAAAAGTAAATACAACTCTTCAAGGTCTTCCCCATTATGCTTGTCTTGGTAATGAAAATGTGGACTTGGCTTTAAAATATCAGAACACTCCATAGTATAGAAATAGCAAATTTCCCCACTTTTTTGGTCCTACAGTAATAAAAAAGGGTGTTCTTGAAAAGGCTATTTGAGAATGTGGCCAGGATTCAAAGAAGAGCTCAACTGTTCCCCAAGAAAGCTTTTGGTGGTTATTTTCCAAATATCTACTCTTCATAATGAATGGAAAGCTAGCAGTTAAGATATCAAAATTATTAATAGAAATAACATCTGCTCTGGCATTTTGAAACACCAATGTGCTTTTTGTAAAGAGGTTCAAATCAGAGCTTTGATGTTACTTGTAATACTTTTGCAGTGAGAGGCAATGATATTACACTGACACATAGTGTAACAATTACTAACCTGGTTGGATTTTGTTGATGCAACAATTAATCCTTCCTTGCTATTTTAAAACATTTGAAGGATGGAAAGTTGGGGGATTTAAAAAAAAATCCTTTTTATTATTATTTTATAAAAAATAAATTGTGATGAAACTTTTTATTAAAAATAATGTTATTTGAAACTTGTAGGTAACACTTAATATATTCCATTTATGTGCATGTACATGTGATAAGTTTTATGACTTAATGTGTAGTCTGTGGATCAGCTCACGTGCTTGAGTCCCTGCCTCAGGCCCTATCTTCAGTTCTTATTTTGTGTTTGTATACTGTTTGGGAATATGACAGAGTGAAAATGGTAACTTTATATCACCTTTCAGGTCTGTGTTCTTAGAACTCCATCCCCACCTGTTGTCCTCCAGATGTCAATGGACTATAACTCTCATCATCCTTGTCCAGCAAAGCTGCTGATAAGGGATGATTGGAGCTGAAATCTGACATAATCTGGAGGACTGAGTGTTGCTCTCCCTGATCTATAATCATAGAATTTCAGACCCTTTTCGCACCTTACCTTTTCACGGCGCTGGGATGCAGGGCTCAAGTGAGCAGCCTCCGGAGAAAGGCTCTCGCTTCTCTGCTTCTTTGGCTCCACACTGTTGGGGGGAAAAAAAAATGAATATTGAGAGACCTTGGTAATGAGACTCTCAATCAGCAGAGTATTTTAGTAATTGCACAAAACGGAAGTTGAACAGATCACCAGTCCCACTTCTTTAACTCTACCCCAAACACACTTAATCTAGCTCAAAATAAGAACAAAAACAGTTTGGTTAAAAATATAAAAGAGTTTACTCACAAAAGCTTGTGCATAGTCTACACAGGTTCAATTCTTGAGGAAGGTAGAAAGAAAAAATAAGCACTCACATGCTTGCTGACAATGATCTCTGTTAGGAGACTCAGAGCATGCTTTCAGGACAAAAGGCGAAGACAAAAGGGAAGAGACAAAATGGCCGGAGAACTTTTTTCAAAAGAACAAGGAATGCTGGAGGAAGAGGTGTTAACCAACAAACAGGAAGTTTTCTCTCTAGGTTATCTCTCTATGCTTACAATAGACATGCAAACAAACTAGCTATTCAATTAGGCATGCAAAGGTTGCCACTCCCAACACACATGAGCTTCCTGCTTGCGCAAGAGCCCTGCCTCTTCCTTTCGCAGTGCAGCCTGGGACCTCCCAGGCTGCACTGACAGGAAGTGTGACTGGCCCGGCTCCCAAAGTTCCGCACGTGAGGTAAGTGCGCACAGGGCACTGGAGCGATGCGCAAGCGTGCAGCATTTTCAGCTTCAAACCAAAAATGAAAAAATGTGTGTGTGGTCCGTGTCAGGCCCTGGAGCATCACGCAAATGTGACTGCGTCGTGTAGACCACTCCTTGCATTTGCGCGACGCTCAAGGGGGCTTTTGCATCGGAAATGCTGTGTGAAAAGGGCCACAGAGTTGGCAGAGGCCACAAGAGTTGTTGAGTCCAACCCCCTGCCTTGCAGGAATACACTACCAAAGCATTTCTGACAGATGGCCATCCAATCTCTGTTTAGAAACCTCCAAAGGAAACTCCATCACACTCTGAGGCAGAGCATTCCACCATGGACCTGCTCTTACCATCAGAAAGTTCTTTTTTATGTTTAGGTGGAATCTCTTTTCCTGAAGTTTGAAGCTACTGCCCTAGTCTCTGGAGCAGCAGAAAACAAGCTTCTTCTATCTTCCATATGACATCCCTTTAGATATTTAAAGGTGGCTAACATGTCACCACTTAAGCTTCTCTTCTCTAAACTAAATATACCCTGCTCCCTAAGCCATTCCTCATAGGACATAGTTTCCAGGCTTTTAACCATCTTGGTCCCACTACTCTGGACACATTCCAGCTTGTAAATGTCCTTCCTGAACTGTAGTACCCACTTCTAAACACATTATTCCAGGTGGGGTCTGATCAAAGCAGAATACAGTGGTACTATTACCTCCCTTGATCTAGACACTAGGATGCAGTCCAGAATCACATTGGCTTTTTTAACTACCACATCATACTGCTGACTCATGTTCAACTTGTGGTCTACTAAGAGTTCTATTTCCTTTTCACATGTACTGTGGTCAAGCTAGGTGTCACCCATCTTATATTTTATTATTATTTTATAGTAAAAAAGAGTGCGTGTGTGCGTGCGTGCGTGTGTGCGCGCACGTGTCAATTTTGGAGTCATGCTGCAAGACCACTGAATCAGATACTTAATTGTGCCTAGAGGTGTGTTATCTTTGCTTTGTTATCAGGAAATGGTAGACTTCCTGAATTAACACATAGCTACCTTTGCAGCTGGTTTGGTTTAAAGCCAGCAGGCAGTGGTCCAAAAGGCAGAGTTACAGCATTGCCCCTCTCCTTACCTCCCCGTCTGGTGGGAGACCCCATACATAGACATGGAGTGGGTAGACTCTTTCCCCTTAGAGGCTGTAAAGATGTAGCATGGCATGGACTATGCCCAGGGGTGCCAGTAACTGTGGCTTGACTCTGACAAATGCATCCAACTCCAACAGCTGCCTAACTTTGCTTTAGGCCTTCAGTGTATCAAAGGAAGGGCTATTCTAACTTCAATGAGGCCTTGATACTTTTGCAAGTTCCTTATAAAACGAAGGTTTCTGTTGACCTGAACTGTACTGGAACTGTTAAAGGCATTCAGATGCAATCCTGAATACTTTTTCAACCCTCTGGATATCTTCCTTTTCCCTCCAGATTGTACAATACCTGAACCGTAGAATTTACAGGGCAGCATCCTTGATCTCCACTTTAGCATGCTTGAAACTACAGAAGCTGACTCAGATGAAACCCTTGAACTCCTCAACTTAGCTCATACATTATGTGGCTTACCAAAATGATAGCATTTGAGACAACAAGGGCCTTAGGGCTAATAAAAGGAAAAAAATCACTCTTCTGATGGTAGGGGAACTTTGCAGTGAACCCACTGTTCAACTTTCCATCCCAATTGGACCATCCATTGCCTTAAAACACGTTCTTCCATTGCTTTAAAACAGGTTCAAACCAATGTTTATTGTCTTAAAAAGCTAGAATCTGGTTTTAGAAAATCTATGCTCCTGAATGCACTTCTGTGCTTGTTAGTACCAAATAACAACCATGGAATACAAAAAACCCTGAGAAGATTTTTCAGTGTGACATCAAACTTCAAATGCCTTGTATTTATCTTGAATCCCAAATAACAGCTGAAGTAGTTCAAGTGCATGGTTACATGGACAATCAGTTATTCTGATTTGTGCCATTCTGGTTGAACTATTGAGAAGCAAAGTTTTGCTTGTCAGATGAGTAATTTCCCTGCTAGGTTATTATGTTGTCAGTTATAGGAAGGCATTTGTGTTAATTGCTAACCGTAGGGGTGGTTTGATGTGTATAAGCAGATCTTTTGGGCTGGAAAATGGTGTTGCTTTGAAAAATTACAAGAATGACACAACTACTTTCATTCTCTCAGACCCGATTTCTCAATATGAGAAAAGTATATTTCTGTGCCAGACTGTGAAAATTTTTGGATTTCCACTCCCAGAATTTCTCAACCAGCATGACCAGGTGAGGTCATAGTCCAAACTGTTAGGAAACAGTTTTGAGGGAGTACTGCATATCTCAAGTAATCAATTTGCAAAACAGAAAGACAGAAGCTGAACAACAACCAGATCCATGCCCAACCACCCATTCACACAGTTTCTAGCAGAGAAAGAAAAAAGCTTAGTTTTCCTTGTGAAATATATTGAGGTAGCTTTATTTCAAACATACCATCTTATGCACAAGGCAGGAAAAATAAATAAAATGGCTAGATGTTAATGTGATGCAGGAAGAGACTGGGTGGATGAAGCAAATAAGCAGGAATTCTGTGAATATGCTAACCAGCAATTAGTATATATAGGCATGCAAAGGTTTCAGACTCTAACACAAACAACAAAAGACTTTCCCAAGCCAAGCTTATTTCAGACTCTCCTGTGTGTAACATTAGCATACATTTATGGTACCTGTTGTGCCACAAGCCTCTGGACCTTTTTGTACAGCATTTGCCATGAGAAAGGGCACCTGGAGTATTGTGTGATTGTGAGGAGCGATCTGCACGACTCACTCACAATCGCATGATGCACCAGGGTAGGGCAGGCGCCGCTCGCACACTTTTTCATTTTTGGCTTTCAGCTGAAAATGGTGTGCAATTGTGCATTGCTCCATGGCCCCGTGCGCACTTGCCATGCATACGGAGTCTCCAGAGCCGCGGCGGTCATGCTTCCTGTGCCAGCGCAGCCTGGAAAACTCCTAGGCTGTGCTATGGAAGGAAGAGGCGGGGCTCTCGTGCTACCTGGTCGTGGAGCCCTGGTGGCGCAGTGGTTAAATGCCAGTACTGCAACCACAAGGTTGTGAGTTCAATCCTGCCAGGCTCCAAGGGTGACTCAGCCTTCCATCCTTTCGCAGGTCGGTAAAATGAGTACCCAGCTTGTTGGGGGCAATTAGCTAAAATACATTGGAAACCGCTTAGACAACACTAGTTGATAGGCGGTATAGAAATAAATGCTATTGCTATTGCTACCTGCTCGGGAGCAGGCAGCTCATGCAGAGCTGAAGCAGTGGGAACACAAGAGCCTCTCGCTGGAGGGTGGTTGCACGATCCCTGCAGCCCAGTGCCGAAAAAAGGTAAGCTGCAGAAAGGGCCTCTGTCATGGTGATATTGAATGTGCTTTTGGGGTGAAACAAACTGATTTAAATAAGATTCAGGTCATAGGAAAATATGAATGCAATTAATTACCTGGATGACTTCTGACCCTTCCCTTGTTCGGTGGAATTTGTTTCTTCTGCTGTTCTTGATGGATAACTTGGTCCCATGAAATTATTTTACAGATGGTATAAATTAGTGGGCTAGCTATTTGGGCTTGTGTGTGGGGTGCAATTACATGAAAATAGTCATAGGACTAAGGGCTCATTATTTCCTCCTTAGGCCTGCGACACTTACTCTATAATTCATTGACAAGAGCAAAAGCAATGCTTCTGGGAAGTCTGAGTGGTGAAATAACAACAACAACAACAACAACAACAACAATCTTTTGTCCATTTCAGAGAACAAAGAAAACCAGAGGCCTCTTTAAAGTACATAATTACAGCACTATTTTCCATTTTACAGCTGTATTTTACTTTAATTGCTATAGCAGCAATGCTAAAGAATCCTTGGCTTCATAGGCCTCTTCTGCAGGGCAGTGGCATCCTGGCATGGGGACATTCCTGCATGATGTCAGCATGGTCCTGCCCTTCTTGTGTTGCTAGCTCACATGATTGCAGGGTATATCATTGATGGAAAAACTCCATCAATGATCCTCGATCTTGCAAGCTTTCCATTGCCACTAGCCATGCTGAAAGGCCAGAAGCACAATCACGTGCTTCCTTCCCCATTCCAGCATGGGAAGAAGGCCAGCTGCAGTCCAGAAGGATGGAACATGTCCCTTACGCTCCCTTCCTCAGGCAGCTGGTTGAGTGTGGAAGGAAGCAGTGGGGACACATTCCCATCCCAGCAGAGGTGCACCCAGGATTGCAATGGGACGACATGTGAGAGCGTCATCCTGCAGAAAGAGCCATTGTTTGCTGAGAATTCTAAATGGTCCTCTTTAAACTGCAAATCCCAGAATTCCTTAGGATGGAACTATGACAATTATACTCCAGACATATTCTTTCTGGCTCTTTCTCAAATAAGACTGACAACGCCCAGCCGGTTTTCCCTTTACATTTTTTTCAATGTGTTGAAAGAAACTTTCTCACTGAGTATTCTTTACAACCCCATGGGGGCTCTGCTTGCTGGTCTGCCATTGACAATCTGTTGGCACTGATAATCTCCCAGAATTTTTCAGCCAGCTAGGCCAGTCGGAATTGTAAGTAAATAAAGTCACTTTCTAAACTCTACCAGAGATATTGGGGACCCTTTCTTTGTGGTACTCCTTCCTGAGAGATATATGGCTGGCTCCATCTATTTTTTAAAAAAGTTTTAAGCTTTTTTTTTTTAAAAGATGGAATCCTGTCGGGCAGTTACAAATGCATATAGTTATGCATTCATAACTGCAATGCATTTACGATTCCTATACAACCCCTAGTTTAGGGGTTACCTAGGGATCATGAAAGTCTCCCAAACCCCAATTACTGGTAAGCGGCTTCTGAGACTGATGGGGGTCCATTCCCTTGTCATCGAGAAATTGCTGCTTGATGTTCCCATCTTCTCTCATGTGAGAAATCTCTGGTGCAAGTGGGATTGTGACAAGGGCCATTTTCGCACCACACTCTTACAGTGCGATTATTCCACTTTCAACAGCCTGTGGAATCCTGGGGTTTGCAGTTTAGGGAGGGGTCTTTGAGGCCCTTTGAGGCCCCTTCCTAAACTTCAAACCCCAGAATTCCATAGGATGTTGAAAGTGGAATAATCACACTATAAGAGTGTAGTGTGGAAATGGCCAAGGATACTTTTCCTTTTCCTCTGCCAGACATTGCTCACAAGAAGGGCTTGGAAACATCAGGCACAAGGGGGTGTGTGGAAACATCAGGCAGGGATGGCCAGGGGAATGGACCCCCATCAATCCCAATGGTTGCTTACTGGTAAGTGAGGTTTGGAGGGATGGTGATGGTGCCCAGAACCCACAGCACAGGACTGTAGTTATGGTGCTATCTAAAATGCAATGCAGGATTCTGCCAGCTTCTGTTCTTTAGCATGAAACTGAAGGTTTTAATAAGACATGTTGGTTTTGCTTCTGCTTTGTGTTAAAGTGTTTTTTTAAATTAAATTGTGATTGTATTAATGTGTTACTGTGTTTAGTCTGTTTACTGTTATATGTTTTATATTGTGAGTTTCTTTGGGGAGAGTGTAGCTTCCAAAGGTTGTTAAGAAATGCAGAAGCAACCAACCAACCAATTAGTACCCTTGTCATGGTTGTTAAAAAGCAGGCTTCAGTGTGTGACTGGAAAAAGAGCCAAAAGAATGAGAAGATTAAGGGGTCAAATGTGAAGCTCTTTATTTTAGTCTGAAAAGAAAAGAGAAAAAAAAAGGGAAGGGGTTGGAGAAACAGAAGAATCTGCTGGCAGTGTGTTGTAAATTATTTGACATTTTGTGAATTGATATCAAATAGATATTCGGCCCTCAATCTGATTTACCTTAATATATGAGTGAAAGAAAAAAAATTCTCAAGAAAGTGTAGTTTACACTGGATGCCAATTAAGTATTGCTTATTACAGTAGTTATGTAACCTTATTTCATTTCTGGGTTGGAAGAGATTAACAGCACAGGATTTGTTTCAGGAGAAACCTTTATTCATCCTCTAGGGTCAAGTGGAGCTAAGATATTTTTAAAAAGAACCATCTTTTCATTGGCTTAGCAGGTAAAAATAATAATAACAAGTGATAATATCTGGCATTTGCAATAGGATTTTTTTTTTAGAATATGCACGTTTTAAACTTTTTTTAAAAAAATTAATTTTTGACAGAAACAATCTAATTTACATTCAAAGTAATATGCATTCAAAAAAACAAAGAAACAGAAGAAAACCATGAAAAAAAGATAAAAAAGGAGGAAAAGACATAGAAGTAATACACAGTAGGGCTCTGACT
Organism: Iguana delicatissima; assembly: GCA_948472985.1. Lineage (NCBI taxonomy): Eukaryota > Metazoa > Chordata > Lepidosauria > Squamata > Iguanidae > Iguana > Iguana delicatissima. The sequence goes on along the minus strand of CAOKZL010002209.1, from coordinate 187,465 downwards.
CTAATCCTGACTGTAATGAAAAAAAAAAGTACGCGTGTATTTCCACCACTGCAGATCCAACTAAATAATTCTACTAAAATTATTAATTACCATTGTTTTATTGTTGTGTTCCTTCAAGTCATTTCCAACTTTTGGTGGCCCTGTGGTGAACCTATCATGGAGTTTTCTGGGGCTAGGATTGTGTGATGTGCCCAAGGTCACCCAGTGGATTTCTGTGGCTAAGTGGGGAATTGAACCTTGGTCTCCAGGGTTATAATCCAACACTCAAATGACTACACCACACCACAGATTATTACATTATTACATTTCTTATTGCTCAAAAAAATCCATAAATGGTCCCCAATCTTGCAAAAAGTCTTCAGTTGGCTAATCCTTCAGGATCCACTTTAATTTGGCCATTTGGACTAATTCAGAAATCTTAATAATCTATTCTTTCATAATTGGCAGTTCAGTCTGTTTCCAAGTTTGAGCAAACCATATTTTTGCTTGCATATATTAAAGAAGTAATCCATATTTAATATCCAGTTGAGTCTTTTTATCAAAATTTTACTTATGTTTTTCCTCCAAATTCTGTATTTCCTTCATCAACTCCTTCTTTTTAGCTTCGCTTTCTTTTTCAGTCTGGAACTATATTTTATAAATTGCCCTTTCATGTAAACTTTGTATGTGTCCCAAACTATTGTGGGCTTTGTAGCCTTATTTAAGTTCAGAAAAAAAAACAACCCCTCAATTCTTGTTTACATTGTTGTAATAGTTCTATCTTCAGAAGTCGATATTCATTAAGTCTCCATCTAAATTGTGTTTGCTTCCTTTTCAAGGACGTGATGGTAGGATTATGATCTGGAAAATGTTTTGGTAAAATGTCCATACTCTTTACTAAGTCAGCCACATTCTTAGAAATCTAAAGTGTCTATTCTAGAAAAAGATTCATGGTGCTCTGAAAAAAGTAGTTTCTAAGGTTTTGCTATAAATATCTTCAACCATCTATTAATCCAAAGTATTCTGCATATTTTAAGAAAATTCTAGGCAGTTTATCTTGATCTTCCTTAATACTTTAACTGGAACATTTATCTTTATTAGGATCAACAACCTGATTCCTATTGCCCATGCAAATCTGTGGTTCTTTCAGAGAGAAGTCAATCTTAAAGTATATGTAGGTCTTTCTTTTTGTAACGTTATTCATATGAGATAGTATATAGTTTTTCTACTTTTTTTGTTATATATATGTACTACATCCTATTTGTTGTTCTTATACTATTACATGTTGTTTTCTGTTCCGATAATTTAATGGAAAATAATAAAAATATTTATATACAAAAAATTCATGACAAATTTTCTTAACAAATTTTCATGAAATGTTAATTTCTCATTATCAGGGCCATAAATACCCACTGAATGCGTTATCTTGCCATTGATTTCTACAAATACAAATGTTTTGTCCATCTTCAGAAAACAATTTACATTGTAAATTTTGATTTATGCAAAAGACTACTCTATTTCTACTTGTTTATATTTGCAAATGCAAACTCCAGGCTATACTTCTATTTTGCAAAAATCTACAGTCTCTTTTTCTTATGACTCTCTTGAAGACAAATTTCATATCTGAGATTTTTTTAAAAAATGCATTTTTCGCCTTTTCTGGGGTGAATTCAGTCCATTTACATTCCATGAGATTATTTTCAGATTCATTTTCGTTGTTTTACTAACATATATTATTATGCTATTATTACTATCACTTCTTAACAACTTTTTAGGCATTTCAATTTTTCTTTTTGGGCCTCTTTCTTCAACATTTTGAACAAATCTCTCACTCTTGCCAAGGAGTTTATCATATATTTTCCCCCTGCATATGTGGTTATCAAACCCTCTGGGACTATCCAGTGCAGGGATGTATCTTTTTTTTCTGATCACCTCCACCAAGAATTTAAGTTTTAAGAAGTTTTCTCATCATTCTTTCAGAACTTTCTTTAAATAGAATATGTCATACTTATTTACTTTAAACCTGTTATTAATGTGTGTTTCCTATATTTCATCTCTGACTCTTTTTTTGTGTGAAGTGAATAATCATGTCTTTTGGATTTTATCCCCTTCTGTGCGTAAGTAGAGTTTTGCCTATATAATATCTCTATCTTCTTGTCTACTTCTTCACCAGAGTTGTTCCTCAGGCCCACTAAAATTTTAAAACTTTCTGTTTTAAATCATTCAGCTCTTTTGAAACAGCTCTTAGCCAAATCTGTGTTTTCTCTGATTTTAACTCCTTCATCATAATTCATAATGCATAATTCTATACTGTACTTTTTCAAAATCCTGCTGTAAAATATCTAGTCTAAATTGCCACTTAGTTTGATCTTCAATTTTTGAATGCTATGCTCTTGGTCTCAGCATTTAGTTTCACTTTTGAGTATTTTGTCAATAGAGACTGCACTTTGAATATTTACAACGCAAATTGTTTGTCCTCACTCAAGCATAATAAATCACCAAATGAGCAGGTGATTCCCCCATGCCTGTTCAGCATGAGCCATCCAAAATCCTTCAATAATATTAGAAAACTTGGTTTGGAGAAGTTCCTGTCTAGCCAGCCTTAATGAATCTTTGTAATTCTTCAGCTTTTCAGTGGGAAATGTTGCTGTTTCCAGAGGACATGACTCTATCAGACAGCTCCCTAGCCTACTCCCAAAGTGGGGGTTATCCAGGAGACTGCGTTTCTGCCCTTGTTGAATTCTTCTGTATCTTCATACACATAAAGATAAGAATTTCTGCAAAGCTAGGAGTAGCATGCAAATCATGCTACTAATGATTGGCCATTTTGGCCAGAGTTCCCTGATAACACAATTTATTGAAAATATCCTGAAACTGGTTTATGTACAAAATTGTGTGGTGCATATTTATGAAGAGTTATATTCCAGGCCTAGCCTTCAGTGACAAATTTCCCCATGGCAGCTAGTTAGTCTGTGGCAAGTGAGACAGCAAGCTGAACAGTGTGGACATTTTTTCTAAGTTATTATGCATTCAGGTTCTTACGAAAGCTACAATAAAATCACTAATGCTTTCTAGGCCTGTGAAAGGGGATACAGCATATCCAGAAAGGACAAGGAAAGAATTTGCCTTAAATCAGGGTGGGATGGGATGGACTCTAGTTTGGTGGCCCATGAAGTCCCATCAGTCTTCCCCAAACCTCCTAATCTCCATAAACTTTTTGAAAAATTCAGTGTAGTTTTCAGGCATTTTGGTTCCAATGCAGAAAGTCTCCAATGCACGAAGACTCATGAAAATACCCCCACTCCATTCCTACAAGTACACCAGAATCCTGAACTATTTCCCAGTACTTCTCCCACAGTCCTTCTCAAAATGGTTGCAGGAAGTTTCTGAATAGCTTTTCCTATCACCATTTGTGAGAGGCACTACAGAGGAAAATAGTGGTATTTGGGCTCATTATATGTATAGGTCTGGGTGAGGGTGCAGCTCTAGGGAGAGAAATTAGCCTCTGACCCCTATGTATTTGCCCACCCATGCCTCAAACCCTGGAGAGCCGCTGCCAGTCAGTGTTGGCAATACTGGGCCAGATGGACTAAGAGACTGACTCAATATAAGGCAGATAGTTCAATGAGGTTTGGCTTTTCATGCAACCTGAGTTCCAGAGCTTGTTCTTCAGCTTGTGCCAATCATCTCATGGGAAAGGACCTTTCCTGGTTATTTCCTCATGTTGCTTCCTTTGCGACTCAATCTTCCACTCACCTTGGACCAGATTTTGGAAATACTACTTGTTTGGACTATAATGCTGAGAATCCCATGATCACAAGGCATGCTAGCCATAGGATTCTGTGAATTGTAGTCTAAAAAAGGAGTGGGAGCTGTGGGATTCTTGAAGTTGTAGTCTAAAAAAGTAATGTTTGCAAGTTCTGATAGGGACCACACAGTTTTGTACCTGCCTTGGACACAGTCTGCTTCAATAAATGGTCTTAGAATTTAATTCCTGTCTGCCTCTGATTAAATTACTCACAGTTCTATTTCTTTTGCTATTTGGTTAGCATTCTGGGTCTTGACCTTTTTTTATCCACCTAAGACTGTGGTGCACAGCGGAATTAGATTTGTTTTTATGTTACCCCAAAACATAGATGCCATGAGGGTCATCCTGCAATGCCAGTACTCTTTGCAAAAGTGGGGAATAAATTAGCTCAAAATCAGGAGGCTAATGAGAGGGGCTCAGGGCCTCAATGTTTATGGGCTCACACAGGAAAAGAATTAGCCAGAGATTAAAAAAATAAGCTAAAAATGTGTTTTATTGAGGAGAATTCACTCATGCATGTACACAAGATACACACATTCACACATTCACACAAGAGCTCACTGAAGGATAAAGGAAAAATTATATGGAAAAATTATGGATAGAGATGCTGAGAGTTTGGGGTTATTACCAGTCCAGAAGGGTAGTGAAGAAACTGAAATGTGGCTTGGCTTAGGTAGGAGCTAAGGACAGTTCTCCTTCAGGAGCCAGACTGACAGAATGATGAGTAGAGCTTTGAGAGTCTGTGCTGGGCATTCTGGAATCAGGAGTATTTGTACCCAAAAAATAGCCTGTGGTGGTGGAAGATATGTGTGGAATAATAAGAGTTGCAGCACAAACAATGGGGTCCAGATGGTGCTAATGATTTCAGTGCTTAGATGACAAAGAGATAATGATGGTAGTAATAGCTCTGTATTGTGAGTAGGAACAGGATTGAAGCAATCAGTGCTCTGGTGGGAAACATCTCCTTTCTGACCACTGTATTCATAGAATTGATTCTGACCTGCTTAAGACTATCATTCTTTGGAACAGCAGTGATTTACCTGATAAATGACCTAGGTTATACCTAGAGGGTGTTTTAGGCTGACCTGTTTGTGACCTCATGTTTACAGTCAGAATCCTTTGGCTTGATCTCCAGGTCACCTTCAGGATTTGATTTGATATCAGAGTCAATTAAAATGTATTGCCAATTAAACATGATGCCAATTAGATATGGTGCCCATCCAAACCATACCGTTACTGGTAACCAGATGCGGGTCCTAACACTTAAGGTAGTGGGTCAAGGCTTGGAAAAACTGTGCATAGCTGTAGGTATGGCTGTGTGAGGTGTGAGCTCTAATGGGAGAATGGGAATTGCTGCTATTACTGGCTATGGTTTTCCACAGGAAAGGGATTTTTCTCCTGTTTCTCTATCAGTATTGTCATATTATTCAGACAACCGGCATTTTATTTGTGTAGACTTGAGGAAAAGTTGTTACTACTGGAGGATACAAAGGAGTTGGGGAAGGAAAGTTGAACCAGGTGGGTTTCTTAAAAAAAATTGGCCTAAATCCCATTGTTAGTTCCAACTAGAAGAGAGACACTGAAGTATTTGGATTTATCTACGTGTTGACTCAGCATTCAACAACTGATTGAAAATGTCTACACTAGTTGCAACTAAGGCCATTTCTGCACTACACTGTTATAGTGCTATTATTCCACTTTCAACATCCTGTGGAATTCTGGGTATTGTAGTTTGCTGAGGCCAAAGAGCTCTCTGGTTGAGAATTCTAAATGCCCTTCCCTAAACTGCAAACCCCAGGATTCCACAGGATGTTAAAAGTGGAATAATAGCACTATAACAGTGGCCCTTTTCACACAGCATTTGCCATGCGAAAAGGCCTGTGGAGCCTCGCACAATTGCGAGGATCATTTCAGACGATGTCCTTGCAATTGCGTGACACTGCCGGGACTGGCAGGCACTGATTGTGCACTATTTCATTTCCGGCTTGTAGCTGAAAATGGTGTGTGATTGTGCATTGCTCCGGGGCCCCACGCACACTTACCTTGTGTGCGGAGCTCCAGAGATGTGGCCCTCATGCTTCTTTCCCCAGCGCAGCCTGGGAAAATACCTGGCTGCGCTGTGAAAGGAAGAGGCGGAGCTGTCACGCTGCCTGCTGGCCAAGAGGCAGCGGCTGCAGAACTGAAGCAGCGGGAATGCAAGAACCTCTCACAAGAGGCTGCTCACATGATCCCCGCCTCCGTGTCTGAAAGAGGTACGGAAAGGGCCAGTGTCATGTGGAAATGGTCTTACATACAGGATTCCAGCTTTCTGTTTTTATTTTGAACTCATGGGACCTTTCTGCAGGAGTCTCCCATCCTAACATGGGGATGGAAGAAGAGCGGGACTGCAATGATGATTCTGCATGATGTTGTCGTCGTCCTGTCCTTCTCCTGTCACTGGATGGCATGATCATGGATTGAATCATTGATGGGCTTCTGCATCTATGACTCATGATTCCATGACCATGCTGTACTTGCCCGGACTGTGGAAGAGCCAGAAGTGTGATGGAGGTGCTTCCTCTCCCAGCACAGTCTCATAAAGTACCCAACTGTGCTGCAGAAGAAAGATGCGTGTCTATCCTGCTTCCTTCATCAGGGAGCAAGATGTTGTGGAGGGGAGCACTCCTGTCACGCTCCCTTTCGAGCAGAGCCGCTGCTGGGATCATCACCGAGGATGATAATATAAGGTAGGGTGCAGAAAAGGCCTTAGAAAGACTGATGCATAGACGAAGATGAGTAAATATTTCAGTTTTGGTCTGTTTTTTGAACTTTATCAGTGTTGTATATTTCAGAGTAATTAAAGCAGAGAATAATTTCACCTCTGGATGATACCTATTCATCCCAGTAGAAGAGGCAATACACTTATTAGTTGCTGGGAAACATAAGTGTAGCTTAAATGAGTTTTGTATTGTTTCCCTTTTGTCAGAATTTGGATTGTAAGCTTTTGTGGGGTCAGGGACATGCCACCTTTTATCATGTGAAGCACCACTCACATTAATTATGCTGCATAATCAATATTAATAGATCCTGAAAATACACTATTGCTTTGTAAATTAAGCACAGTGATAGAGCACAGGGAATGTGTTGAAAATACACAATCAGGTTGAAAGTTCATTGTCTTGATGCACAAATCTGATCTCAGAGACTCCTGTGATAGGTGCTCTTCTCTCCTTTTCTCTTTTTTCTCCTTTCATTTTCTCTCTCCCCTTTTAAAATCCCATCATGTATGTTAGTATCTTTTTCAAATTAGAAAAATACTATAGAGATACTTGGTCCAAATTAACAGGGTCAGATTTTGGAATGTGACAAGGTTGTTCCCACCAGTTAGTCCTTGTTCTCTCTTGCATAGTCATGTTGCTGAAGAAATAATTGCACGATGATTTGCTCTTTGTTGGACAAGTGAAAAATAGAGCTGGCAACAGAAATTCTGGGGCCCACATGGTAATGAGATTTATGTATGCTGATCTCTGGGGGAGTTTATAGGTGAATTCACACATATGGGATAGTAAACATCCCCAGTTGGTGATGTTTACTATGATGTCTTTTCAAAAAGGTGTTCAGAAATATTATTTAATTAATTAATTTTACATCTCAACATTCTGCCAGAGGGGTCAAGGCAGCATACATGACTTTCCCTCATGCCTTGTAATTACACAACTTGCAGGGCTCTTTCAGACTACAAAATTACAGCACTTTGATTCCACTTTAACTGCCATGGCTATGTTCTGTGGGATCCTGGGGTCTGTTTATCTTGCTCTTGCTAGAATCTTCTCTCTGACTGAGGAGAGTTCTGCAAGCATTGGCCTAGTGCCCAACACTTTCAAGAATATTGAAACTATGTCAGTAGAACTTTATTTCATTTTAACACTGAATGTGGAACATTTTATCATATTGTGTGACTTTTCTGCAGTTTTGCAATCATGGCAAAGAGACACCCCCAACTGCAGTGACAACAATCCTTAGCCAACTAAAATGTACTTTTGTTGCCCACATAGCGTGGTAGCACATTTACATCCCAGTGCACAGGCCAAATTGTTAATGGCTTAGCTCAGCTAATCCCTCCTTACCCTTCAAGTTTTGTGGGTGATCTGCATGGAAATTCTTGTCAAATGGTTTACATTCGAAGGCAAACAACCACTGCTGACAATAGAAGAAATTACTCCTGCATCCAATTTATGTTGCTACATGTGGGGTTGAATGGTGGGCTTTATACTTTCTGATATTGTCAGTAAACATCTCAGGGGCTTGTCTTTTTGGATGAACACTATTCTTTTGCTGTTCTTGAATTGCTCTCCCTTTCCATGCATGGAAATTGGGTGCACAGAAAAGCCCCTCGGTCCTGGCATTCAGTGCAGACATCCTAGCACCTTGACAAAGTAGTGGAAAATAGAATTCAGAATAGATTGGTGTGTATGTCTGTGTAGTGTTGGGGACTCAAAGCACACTGCTACGTGGTGAACCTAGAGGTAGAACCCAGAAAGTTATGGCCTACTGTGGTGGAAAGTACTCAATGATTTGTGCATAGCTTATTTATATACTTCTGGTAAGGTTATCTATTCACCAAAGGAATAGGACTTTAAAAAATTGGATCAGAGAGAGAAGGGAGGGATTTTTTTTTCTCGGCAATTAGCACAAAGGAAGAAAAGCTAGGGGTGTGTATTAATTTTGAATGAAAATATTGATTCAAACTCCGTTCAGTATAACATTTTATAAGACTGATGCCAAGATTAACAAATGAACACATGAGAGGTTCTCCATTTTGAGGGATGGACTCTTATTTTACCCAGCTGCAGCGGCAATCTGGTGGCAGCTATTTTATTTTCACAGAATACCCTGAAAATGACCTTGGTCTAGGGAATTCCAGAAGTGAGGCAAATAATGAAAAAGAATGGAATAGCAAGATGAATTTGTATTATTGTTGCATACTCTTACAAGTAAAGTAGTCATACTCTGTGGTGCTGGAGCATGAGAAAGAACTTGGAAAAGACATAAAAGCTACTCTGGGATATGAAACTTCAACCAGAGGGGGGAAATGCTTCTAAACACCCCATTAGCAAAATCTTTTACACTGTCCTTGAAGAGCTGGCAGTCTTCTAGAAGACTTAAGAGGTATATTTTAAAAATTCTATTCACCTGCATAGTCACACTATAATTAGCATGAGTCCTTAGCAGGCCCTACAGTGCTCTGGTTCACAGCAGCTGTCAGCTCCTGTGGCAAAGGAGGGAAAGTAGAGCAAATTTCATGGTGCAAGGCTCATGAAAGTGCCCATTTTGCTCTCGTATACAGAGCCTTTAGAATTCAGTCCTGGGCTGAGAGCTTTAAAATAATGACTGTCTGTGAAGTCCTTCCTTCCTTCCTCCTTCTAGGGCTTAGAGTAACATTCTTGCTCACTTGTGTTTTCTTCCGGCAGGCTTCACTTGTAATCTAAGGAAAGCGGGCTAGTAGGCCATTTTAAGGGACGTGGAAGAGATGAATCATAATGATGCTTTGTCCCATTAACCCGAGGGGGTCTCTGCTATGAGATGTTTAATGCTTTGCCATGTTTCGTCGAGCAATGTTATACTATTGGACTATGGTCCCAGTTTGATAGGGTTCTGGGGAAAGCATCAATGATAGACCTCCCCCACTGGTGAGCTCCTGCAGGCTTATCTGGAAGTGGACAACATAGCACTCAGCTTTTGGACTTGCAGCCATTTTAAGTTCCTCCAATGCCTGTAATACAGGCTTTTCCAGATTGTTGCTAAGAAGCATGAGTTCTCATGAGATAGCTCCTTGAGTTTTGTTGGATTGTGGTGGTGGTTGTTGCCTCAGTGGATCTGGCCTGTTTTATTTAAATTGCATTAACCTGAAAGATACAAGAGGGGGAGCAACATGATACAGGTCCAGCTGATGCCAGGGTCACAATGTGACAACCTACTCAGCATACCCGTGGGCTATAACATCTCAGCCCCAGGGGAAATCCAAATGGCTTTGGTTGCTCCCCAGTCCAACATCTTGGAAGGTAACCCAAGGATACTTACGCTTATCTGGATTCGTGTGATGAATGCCGCTGCAGGGGAAGGCTAGCTTTTGATGGTCTCCAAGGATTGAGACCAGAGTGTTATGTTTGACTGGTGCTACGCACCAAATCAAGACACGTGATAAGGCCAAAGGAGGCAGTGAAGAAATTCGCCCCGGTACATGTCCTTTGGTGCTTGGCATTGACATGGAGTTATAATTGTTATAATTGGATTGTCAATCTGGCTGAATGTTTTGTAGTTTAAAGGTGTTTTTGGCTAGTGTCTTGCATGGTTGTTTATTAGATTAATGTTTGATGTGTTGTGTGTGTGTGTGCATTTTGAACAGGTCCCCCCACCCCTTTTTTGAGGGAGTTGCAAAATTAAAGAACAGCCAAACTGGATGATGAAGTATTCTTGGCAGAATTTGACTTCCAGCAAATACCAGGAAAGTTGAAATCTCTCATTACCAGTACATCTTCCTTTCTGAACATTTCTTCTTCCTAAGAGTTCTGGGCTAACAATAAAAGCATACACTATACATAAAAGCATACGGTTTAAATAACGTATTACAAGTACATTATATTACACACGTTATTCATATTAAAATTACCGGTATCTAAAACAGTAAATGGCAGATATTTGCTAGAATAAAATAAAAGGCAAAGGCGCAACAGTCCTTATTGGCCAAAATCTTATACACAGATATATGCTTTCAATAGGGATTTAAATCTTTACTTATTTCATTCATTTCCACATGTAAGAACAAACAATTTCACAGATTTTTTCCGCTTCCTCTCTGTGACAATATCATGGTATCTGCTCAATTTTGATACTTTTCCTTCTGCGCCTCACGTGACTTGACACTTGCAAAGTGACTTGGCCTTATATAAATTGTTGTCACTTGGCTTTTTTCCCCCTACCCAAACTCCAGAGATATCATTTTGTGGTTTAATGTATTAACATACTTCTTGTGCTCTTCTGGTAGATTGCTTGCTCTAAAATTTGCTTCTGGCATGTCACTTCATCTTCACTTTGACACCCTTCTTGGGATCCCTGCAATAAATGTAATAAAAATATATGAAACTTGTAGAAATATTACCAACAGCAGCAAAATGTTTAATAGTGGGAAAAAGATGCTCATCTAGCCAACCAACCCAACAGGGATGGTTAAATATGATACCTGAACTTACAGAAATGGTATACCCATAAAGAAGTACAAGAAAAGTTTGACTATTACTGAGTTGCTTATATTTACTCTCTGAGTCAACATATTGATAGCAACAAACATAATTATTGGAGGCTGTTCAAAGTCCTGGAGATTTAATTCAGATTGGGATCCAATCTGGGTTGTACTAGTTCAGAACTGATCTAACTCAATTCAAATCAGAATCCTAACGTAGAAATCTGATTCTTTGCATTTCCTGTTGATTTGGGTTGAGAAACCAAAGTGGCCCTGACTTTTTTACTTTTTCATGTAAGCACATGCCATTTGAAGATGTGATAGCAGTTCCAGAGTATATTAACCCTGATAAACTGGAGAGAGTTAAATTTAGGGGGTTTTGTGCTTATCACCTTTAAAAATTGCTTTAATATTTTTAACATCTGCTGTATAGGTGCTGGTTTCTTGTCCTAGGATGCAGGATTTGGAAAAAATTACTTTTTGGACCAGCATTTGTGTTGGCTGGAAGATTCTGGAAGCTGAAGACAGAAACTAAGTTCACAAGTTTGGATATACATGCGTTAACTAAGGTTTTCTCTGGCCGGAATCGTGCATACCCTCAACATTTCACAAATAAAAACTGGAACCTGTGCAGCCAAGAAACAGCAGAATGGGTCAAGATGGCAGAAGCTGTTCATGAGGAAGAAGACAGGCTAAGAGAGGCTGCAGCAGTTTGTATTTGCCTGAGTCCTTCCTTTCCTTTTTGGTGAGTTAATTGAGTGCAAAGGTGGAAAGCGGGAGAAGGAAAAAAGAAGCTGGGGCATTTTAAGTGCAGCTGAAAAACACTAATTGGGGCTGTTCCTGTCAAATTGGAACAGTTGGAGGGTATGATCTTGTTGGTACATTATGCTACCAGCTGCAATTTTCCCAGGCTGCAGTGGAGGCTAGGGAAGTCAATGTGCTCGCTGGCAAGCGGCCTATTGCTTCAATGCTTTGCTCCCTTCAGAGATGCTGCATCCATGGTCTTTTTCCTCCTGCTGCTCTGAACTATACCAGTGTAGTTACCCCACCACATAGCTCCAACAGGATTCCAATCTCTGTATGTGTAAGTGATGCACCCAGCATGGACAGACATGCAGATTGAAGATAATGGAACACAGGCTCACTAAACAAACAGAGCAGGCTGGATTAAAAAAAATAATAATCCCTAAATATGGGCCAAAACTGGGGATGCAAAAGGAAGAAGGAAAGTACAATTGCCTTCTGTAGGCACCACTAAAACAACACCGAGTTTAATACAAAGGCCCTTTCCACACCTTACCTTGTTCTGGCACTGGGGTGCAGGGTTTGTGTGAGCAGCCTCTGCCGAGAGGCTTTCCCTTCCCTGCTGCTTCAGCTCTGCACGAGCTGCCTGTTTGTGTGAGAGCCCTGCCTCTTCCTTCCACAGTGCAGCCTGGGACATTCCCAGGCTGCACTGGGGCAGGAAGCATGACCGGACCAGCTCCAGAGGCTCCGCACACCAGGTAAGTGTGCAAGGGGAATGGGAGCAATGCGTGATTGCACACCATTTTTGGCTTCTAGCTGAAAATGAAAAGGTGCACGATTGGCCCCTGCCGGCCCCTGGAGCATCACACAATTGTGAGTGCATTGCTCCTCGCAATCGGGAGATGCTCCAGGCCCTCTTTCGTATGGCAAATACTGTGCGAAAAGGGCCAAAGACTAGGAATTTGAAATATATTTGTAACCTTGATTTTTTTTTTTTTTTAAAAAAAGACCAGCTGCAAGCTACAATCTTAGAGACTGGGGTTCAATACCCTGCTTGGCCATGGAAACTCACTTGGTGACTTTGGGTGCATCACACACTTTCAGCCCCAGAAGGCCCTGTGGTAGGTTTACTTTAGGGCTGCCATAAGTTGGAAAGACTTGAAGACACACAACAACAACAAATATGGGCTGAGTTTGTGCATCACGGACTGTGAAGCATAACTTTATGAGGATGGAGCTATGTCACTTAGCCAACACGTGTTCAAGAACTGCAATGATGCCTTCTTGTGCAAGGTGATCCATTGCACTACATGGGCTCCCATCACAATAATAGAGCACTGTACAAGATATCCCATTGGGAAACACAGACTATCACAATGCCATTGGGCATGGGGGTGGGTTTGTTTTTCTGGCCAGGCACAGGGCACCCATGATTTTCCATTATCCTCTGTTCTGAACTACCAGTACCTTGTAGCTCCTTTGGGGACCATTTCTCCCTCTTTTTGTGCTGTCATTGTTCAAGGGAAGCCTATCCCACAAAGTTCTATGCTGTTATGCATTGGAATTGTTGCATAATAGCCATGTTTTTGTGCTGCTTATTTCCTAATGGTGCAGCTATGTCAATGCTCCCCACCCTTGGAATATGACCATTGCATAATGCTGCCTTTTTAAACTGTGGCCATTTCTGCACTAGCCTGTTATAGCGTGATGATTCCACGTTCAATATCCTCTGGAATCCTGGGGTTCCAAGTGGCCCCTCTCCAAACTGCAAACCCCAGGATTCCAGAGGATGTTGAAAGTGGAATCATTGTGCTATAACAGGCTAGTGTGGAAATGGTCTGTGTAATAATCAGTTGGCTCATGATGTTGTAAACTCCCAGCAGGATTCCAGACATGTTTCTTCTGCACAGAAAACATTTGTAGGGAAACTATGCATGGTTCTTTTGTAAAGAAGTGTTTGTGTTTATGAAAATTGTGTAAACACATAGATTCCTGCATAGGAAAAAAAATCATCTGTGTAATTTTTTTGTATTTTTTGTTATTTTTTTATCAGTGTATTTTCTGCCAAATATACATTTTTCTACTGCAAAATATATTTTGTGTGTGGGGAAACCACATATATTTGCCACAAATTACTTTTTCCTACCAAAATCTTAAGGTATACATAGTGTGCAAAAATTGCACAGAAACTCTTCAATTCTCACAGGATAAAAATAAAGCTGCTGAAATTATTTGGTTTCTCATGTAGGAATGACATAACAAAAGATTTATGTCCCTAACACAGACTCACTCAAATAACAGAAAATACAGACAGCAGAGAAGATTGAGATTAAAATTGAGAAGGAAGTGGAGAAGGAAGATTGGAAGTTGGGTACCGTTGGATAAATGAAAGGGAAATACAAGGTATAGTAAACACAAAAATGCCCTCAGTGCCAGCAAACTTGCTGCTACAAACAGAGAACTAGAATAATAGCAGAAGAGTAGGGAAGCTTCTCTTCAGCATTCCTCCTCACAAGCATTGTGATTGGGAAGTGCTGAATTTCATGTCCCACACTGGAAACTGGAACTGTCAGTGAGCAAAATTAGACTCTTCTCCTCTCTCTCCTTCTTTTTTTTTTTAAAATATATTTATTTTTATTCAACAAGACAAGGGAAGGGAAGGAGAAATAGGTAAGAGAGATGAGTAAATAGGCAAGAGAAATGAAAAGATAGAAAACATACATTCCACATAATGACATAACATATATGCACTTTGAACGTAAATATTTCAACGATGTACGCAAAACATCCATCTGTGCTTTTGAATTTAGAACTCAAGCGTATTGCTCCATCCACAATACATTTCGAAACAGTGTCAACATAACAATGTTGCACATTTACACTGGCCAACATGTTGGTATAGTGACCTTCCTTCGTGTGCCAGATCTTACTCAGTTGAACATTATAAGAACAAGTACTTTAAGAACAATTGCGGGCTTTAGGTTACACAAAGAACAATAGACAATTGACAGATATTTATAAAGAGGGCCTCCCCCTCTAATGACAAAACAGCGTAGTTCTATTTTCTTATCATTCCCCCTCCAAACTTAAAAATGAGACTATATGTATAAATATATATGTCCTCTCTCTCCTTCTCACAATGCAGGGATTTTCTTTCCATGGTATTGTTTTGAAATATTTGAGAGACACACTGTCTGGCTTTCTTTTGTTAAAGTTTGCTGTCAGGATTGCCATAGCAGTTTCAGTCTCTTTGGTCTGATCCAGTCTCATCGAGATCTGATCTGAAGTAATCTCATCCAGTTTAGATCCAATTTGCACAGGTGAATTAACTGCACAGCCCATATATAATCATGTAACTTGTTTTGATTTTGTGATTCTTGATGTACTTTATGGAGCCTTAAAGAAAACTAATTTTTACTGCCATTTTTATTTAGTACTTTTATTTTTCTCATATAAATATATGCATATTACAGTCTACATGGTGAAGTCTCATGTCCTGTATGTTCTGTAGAGTTATAATAAAAATAAAGGAAAACCAGTAGAGGTAAATTAATATTAAAAAGTTTGTAAAACAAAAGAGATCAGATTTATATGAGACACAGCACCAAACTCTAACTAAGCTACAAAGCAATTTACTAAGCTACTGTCAATTGTTTGGTTTCCATCTTCAGTTTTCCATGGAACATTAATCAGAGAGATTGTTACATTCTTTAGAATGCTTCAACTGAGTTGCAGAATCAGCACAAATCCTAGGGCCTCGCCAAAGAGATCACACACTGTTTTTGAAAATATCTCAAGGAATGTATTGCTTCTTGCATACTACAAAAGCTGATCTAATTAGCCCCAAGAGACAGTTACATAAGTAACACTGAGAACATTGCCCAGTCATATTTACTTCCTCCTTGTGATTTTTTTTTGTGTATGTGTGAGATGACAGTGTAATGAATCCTTTTTGACAACTTGAGTTGAGAGGTCTTCTAGCCAAGAGCAGTCCTGAGCAAACAGCCAGTGATCTGTATTTGCAATTCTGCAAAGATCAGATGGATTCCATTCTTAAGTGTTAATATGATTTCTCTGTTGAAGGTGGAAGATGTTGCATCCTCTGGGGAAATAACAAAAAAACAAAAACAAAAACAAAACAAAACAAAAACAGCAGCACCTTGGGACAACAATGACTATATGAGATCTTACCAACCAGAGCTGTCCTTTAATTTATAGTGAATATGTGTGAATGATCCTCAAAATCTGTGTTATACATTAAGGCCCTTTCCACAATGCACCTTTCTGCGGAGCTCGGGTACGGGGATCATGTGAGCAGCCTCTAGCGAGAGGCTCTCGCGTCCCGGTTCCTTCAGCTCCGCAGCTGCCACCTGCTTGTGCGAGAGCCCTGCCTCTTCCTTCCACAGTGCAGCCTGGGAGTGTCCCAGGCTGCGCAGGGGCAGGAAGCGTGAGCGCCATGGCTCTGGAGCTCCACATGTATGGCAAGTGTGTGCAGGGCCCTGGAGCGATGCATGATCGCGCACCATTTTCAGCTCGCAGCCGAAAATGAAAAAGTGCACGGTCAGCGCCTGCCAGCCCCTGGTGCATCACACAATTGTGAGTGCATCGTGTGAACCACTCCTCACATTCGTGCGACGCTCAAGGGGCTCTTTCACATGGCAAATGCTGTGCGAAAAGGGTCTTAGATTGTATCAAGTATTTTGTGCTGTTGCACAGAAAAAATAATTTCTTTTACATTTTCCAGATTTGGAAGGGTAGTCTCCAGTGGGATCTATTTCAGTCCAGATCTTACTTGGATGAGTCTGGGGCACCATTTGCTGCTCTGTCATAGGCAGAAAAATGACTTGAGCCATCCTGGTACAAACTAATACAAGAAAATAAATAGGTTCCTGCCTGAAGGAGTATACAGTCTACATTTTGATGCAGGGGTATGTATGTGTCTTCCTAATAGATCTAGCACTTGGAAACATTCCTTTTTTTGGTCTACAATTTCTAGAATTCTTCAGTTGGCATGGTAACTGCCCATACTGGTTAGGACTGTTATCCAAAAAAAGTAACTTTTCCAAGCTCTGTAGATAACAGAGGTAATTGCTAGAGCCAGTCAACATGCTACTTCTGTTTCAGTTGAAACACATTGCTAAAACTTTGTTTTCTGCTGAGAAATAGATAGATGAAAAACTCATCCCTGTATAATATTTAGGTAGGAAAAAAAAGTAAATCAGATTATTGCTCTGTTGGGTCTTCTTACACACAAGAAAAATTGAGGTTTTTTTTTATAAAGGGAACTGAAACTCCAGCTAGCATACTAAAACTGGATATATATTTTTTCACCATCTGGATAGAGTGATTTTTTTTTTTTTGAGACAGATACTATATCAATCTCTGCAACTGATCTTCATTTCCTCTAGGGATATTTAAGGACAGCAAATAAAAATAGCATGCTGCTGCTTGATAATACTTCCCCCCTCCCCTCCATTTAGTAACCACTCTCAGAGCTAATCCAGAACTCCAAGGGGATAAAACAGTCATTCATTGCCACAAGCCTTAGCAGTACCGGTCTGGTACTTGTGCTTGTGAAATGCATTTCATGCCTCATCTGTTACCTAAATGAGATGTGAAGGCAGTTCACACCTCGTTTACATTTGTGCTGTTTTATAGAACAGCACAGACACAGTTTGGTGAAAGTAATGAAATGAGGTCACCCACCCAGTTCTGTTCTCGGATTGAATCCATGAAGCCTGATCCCCTCAATTCATCAGGTTGGAGATGAATCTCCAAAGCTGTTTGTAAAAAATCTCCATTTCAGTCTCTGATGTGGGCATCTGTTTTCCTCTCCAGAAATTTACTGTGTATTTTATAGTATAAGCTTTTGAATGCAAGTCTCTGTCAGATCGAGAAAAGCCATGTTGGGTCAGCACAAAGGCCTATTCAGTCCAGCATTCTGTTTATACAGTGGCCAATCAGTGGCCTACGGGAAGCCCAGTGGCAGAAAATGAGTACAATAGCATCCATGTTCTCACTCACGTTCCCCAGCAACTGTTATAGAGATACATACTGCCTTGAATATTGGAATTGATATATAGTCATCCTCACTAATAGCCACTGAGCCATCTCCTTCCATAAATGTACCTAGTACAACCACCAATGTATCTTATGATATTAAGTTCCATAGCTGTACTGTATACTACATGAAGAACTATTTTGTTTCAACTCTAATGGTAGCCAGATACACCAACATCAGCAGTAGTCACAACCTGGTTGGACTGTTTTACATATGTTGGTGGCAGTTTTCAAACATGTTTTGCAATCAGAAAAAGCTTTTTGCATTCATCTCACACAGTATCCAAACATATCTTCCATTAAAAACCAGTTAGTTGTAGAAGATTCTGGGACATATTCTAGGTAGACTGCACACGTCTTTTATTATGCAAGGCACAGGTCATGTCTGTTGGGTCTTCACACTGACCCATAAGTGACCTCAAACTTAGCTATCATTCTCCAAAAGCAACATTGTCTAGAAGTATTCATTTGTAGGTGACTCAAAAGAGAACCAAAAAAAGCTTGCAATTTATATAAAATTTCCATATGCTAATTTGTATATGTAGATACAAATTCAGACATTGTTGCTTTGATTTATACAGAAATCCACTATATCTCACCATAGTGGGGAGGACTATGGTCTAGTGACCTGTGTGTACATTCCTAATGAGTCAATCTGCTTTCCAGGCACCCTTTCACACTATGCAATTATAGTACAATTATTCACCTTTAGCTACTATGGTTCCATCCTGTGGAATGCTAGAATTTCAGTTTAGGGAGGGGCATTTAGAATTCTCAACCAGAAAGTTGTAGTGCCTCACCAAACTACCAATCCCAGGATTCCATAGGATGGAACCATAGCAGTTAAAGTAGAACAATAGCACTATAATTATGTCATGTGAATGGGCCCCTAGTGTTACCCCTGCTGATGGGTAACTTCCAGGCCTCTGTTCCTTTGTCTTGCAACTCTTTATATATTTATATTGGATAGCTGTTCAAACAGAAGATTGTTATCTGTGCTATTGCTGTGTTAATTATGGAGCGCTTATTCAATTTCTGAAGCTAGAGTGGGGAACATGTGGTATACCACATGCTGTTGGACTACCACTCCCATCAATCTTAGCCAGAATAGCAAATGGTGAAGGCTGATGGGAGTTGCTATTCAGAAAATGTCCCTCATTGCTATTCTAAGGAGTTTCCAGCTTCTTTGGGATACTTTGAAAACAACTGCTAAAGACTGATCAATAGGGCATTGCTGTTTTGGAAGATTACTGTGGTCCATACCACATATGTTCCAGAAATTCAATATTCTCTCCAGTCTAATTTGTTGTAGCTACCTGATCTCTCTGCATGCCTATTTGCTTGCTTCCCCAGAGTTTTCTTGCATTGCTTCCCTGGACTTCAACAGTTTGAGCCTAAAACCCACAATCACTTTGTATAATGTGAGAGGTTGGCATTCATTCTAGATGATAGTTCAGTCAACTTTTTCCAAGAACAATTACCTACAAGAAAGAATAATTATGATCTGAATGTCCTGGTCTCATCTGCACAAGATTCTTCACTATATACACAATTCACAGCACTGCTTTTGAGGCCCCTCTCTCTTTCTCTCTGCTCCTGAGAACTGCTTTCACTCAAATGAGACAACAGTAACTGGGCAGGGGAACAACATGCAAGATGAAAGACTGTATGAAAAAGAAAGGAAGGAAGGAAGGAAGGAAGGAGGAAAGAAAGAAAATGGCCATATTTTGAAGTGCAAATGCTCATCAAGATAGTCTCGGAGCTTCACCTGCAAGGAGAGTCCAAAAGTACAGGCAAATATTTTGTTCATCTGCATCGATAAAACAGTTCTAGCAGTTTGCGTGGCCACTAGAATATGGGCTTTTGTAAAGTTAATGGCTCTTAATTGTTTGTTCAAGGGCAAAAGCAGAAAAAACTAGTGAGTATTCAGTAAGAATCCATAAATGAAGGGAAGAAATTTCAGGTAAATATCACTTTATAGCATCTTGAGAAATGTTTCATCTGTCTATTTCAGCCACCCTAAATTCTTTGCATAACAGCCAGGACAGCTGACCAGGTAATCTTACCAGGGTCCTTTAATAATAAAAAGAGACAACTTGCTGATCAGAATTGGCTAGATACACTAGTTCCTGAGCCAGTACAGTAAAAGGCCCCAATACTGTTGTGATCATTTTGAACCTAAGCCGATCTTGCCTGGCTACAAGAGCATTAGGGACCTCAGTTTAGGCAGCTTTGCCTTCATTGAAGGAACAGTATAATGAAAGGGTAACAAATAATATGATCTTTCAAGTGCCCTCTTAAAACTATGTCAGCTCCCCAAGACATTATAAAGTAATGCTTTTGAAAGGTATTGGTCTCTAGTTTCTCTTTAATTCAAGTTTCTGAGGTTTTGTGGCATACTGGCTTCATTATTTCAAACTTTTTGATTCAGGAACAAGGACTGGGAAGCTGAAATTCTTGTAACAGGAAATAGAAGAAATAGGGCCTGCCTGCTCCACCTCACCCCCAAGAAAAACCTTGCTAAAGATGGAAATGCTCATAAGATAATTGGGCCAGATGAGTAGCTTCTGTAGAACTTTGGTTCTTGTGTGGCCATTGATATTTGGAGAAAGAAAAGATAAAACATGACATCCTTGGGTTGGAATATTTTATTATGCTCTCAGTATTCATTTGCCAGTAAAGAAGAGGCATAAATTCAAATATCTTCATTAAACAGCGCGCGCGCACACACACACACACACACACAAACAGATGGTGCAGCAGCAGAAGCAAGTTTATCCTTAGGCAATGTGATGCATAAACTTTAGGTGGAAGGGGTAAGGGGTAGGGTGTCATGAAAGGGCAGCAAATTATTAGTAATGTACTTTTTATTGCTGTATTCTTACGGCCAAGAGTAGAAGGAGACATATTTGAGTGATTTTTCTGCCTTGTGTGCCAAAAGAACACCCATGACTCCAGGTATTAATATACACTTTGATTTGAGTGAGAGGGAGACAGTGTCTATCATCGAACTTTTTGAGCTACTTTAAAAATGTCCAGCTTTCCCTCTTTGTCCTCAGGTTACTTTAGTTGCTTTAAACTGAGGCCATTTCTGAACTACACTGTTAGAGCGCTATTATTCCACTTTCAGCATCCTATGGAATCCTGGGGTTTGCAGTTTAGGGAAGGGCATTTAGAATTCTCAGCCAGAGAGCTCTTTGGCCTCAGGAAACTACAAACCCCAGAATTCCACAGGAAGCTGAAAGTGGAATAATAGCACTGCAGCGTAGTGCAGAAATGGCCTGAGTTCAAAATGAAAATGTAATTTGCATGCAATAAATTCAACAGCAGGAGAGGAGAGGAGAGGAGAGAGAGGAGAGGAGAGGATAGTCTTGCCCTTCCCATAGGCTCAGGAGAATGAAAAAAGTCCTAAGTGGTTTTCTTCTTCGTTCATAACTTTTGCCATCCTGACCACTGATGTTGCTTGGCTACACATGTCTCAGTTTTCATCTGAAATATTGGAGGGTATATGAATGGGAAGATGGGAATGAGGGCACTGCCATCTGTGAAATATTGGAGGGTATATGAATGGGAAGATGGGAATGAGCGTACTGCCATTCAGATGAGAATTCTGTTATCCCAGTGAAATTTTGCTTCATCTCCCAAATCTGTAGCTTTGCAGAAAGTGAGACATTGAAAATCATTCATACCTAGAACTCTCATGTTTGCTGTGTTTGCATTCTTTGGTCATATTGCCTGCCCCTTTTCTTTGTATACCTAAACTGTATTTCTAAATGCTCAACTGAAATTTCCAATTCTTTCAATGCTACCAATTTGGGGAGTGAAGGAAAATTAATTTGGGGTGGCATCAGAATTCTTTTTTTGGGAAGCAATGCCCTCATTTTGATCCGCTGGAGAGACAACCCTAGAACCACCATTTCTGTCTCTGACAGTGCAATGTCTTGCGTTAGGGCATTGCTTCACAGGAAGTATCTCACTTCCTGTTCCTATTGGAGCAATCCTTCCTCCCAAGAGAGAAAGAACTGGTGAAGGAATTCATTTTAGACAGTACAGTAGCAGGAGACACACCCCTGTGCTGCTATGAGAAATGAGAAATCATTCTTTTAAGTAAAAGAGCAAACACGCTATGTCGTCTACAGGGAAGTAGAGAGAATCATGCGCACATGCCATGTGGCAGAAATAATGATGACATAAAAAGTCTTTCAGCAGCTACCAAGCTGGGGACATAGTATAATGGGGGCATTGATAGTGTAGCAGAAATAATATAATGCATCGCCTTTTAAAAGTAGTATTCCAAGCTATGGATTTAGGCAGCTCCTAATAAATCTAGACTGAATCATTTGTTTTCTGAATTGCTGAATTGGGGCCCAAACTGAATCTAATGATTGGTGTGCATCTCTAACTTTATATTTCTAGACTGAACGTTACCTTCCTCCTTCTTTTACCTGTCACCACTAGTACTAACAGTTCCTTGCAGATATACCCAAACCACAATAGATGTCTAATTTTGCGGTAGTTGTAATAATCCATTTTGAAATACTCACTGCCTGTGTTTTCTTGAGAAAATTGAAGATCTCACTTTGTGACCATTAAAAAAAGCCAAGAAAATTGTGTGCATAGCAGGCTGATAGGTCTTGTTATGATGCTTCAGTGGAAACTTATTTTAATTCATAATGCAAAAGAACAGGCAGATAAATGGATAGAAAAATTAATAGCCATGCACTGTGACAACAATATTTAATATTTAGAGAGGAACATTAATATCACTGTAAGCCACAGAACTATAAAAAGATAAATCTGTCTTTAAAGTAAAACATTGGCACTACAAACTGAACTGAAGTAAATACTGTATATGATTAGTGAGGGCTGGTACACCACAGGAAGGACAGTTTTCAGACCAGTTTTCAAAGCAGTTGTATTATTCCAATGGCTGCTATGCAGTAATTGAGGCAACAGTGACAATGAGATCTGCTGTGTTCATAATGTTCTGGAAGGAATCTTTGCTACAAAAGATCAACTTGAATGTGAACAGCCTTATACTACAGTCTGGCTTTGGCTGCTCTTTAAAAAGCCCTGAAGATGGACAGAAGCATGTGTTACCACCGCGTTCTGGCCTGACCTTTGGTGTACCAAAGATATTATTTTGATATCATAATTTGGCCCTACTCTGCCACCAGCCAAGTGTTTGTGAGGCCCGCCGAACAAGCGCGAAGCTAGGCATGGCTGTT
Organism: Iguana delicatissima; assembly: GCA_948472985.1. NCBI lineage: Eukaryota > Metazoa > Chordata > Lepidosauria > Squamata > Iguanidae > Iguana > Iguana delicatissima. The sequence goes on along the minus strand of CAOKZL010002209.1, from coordinate 164,427 downwards.
ACTTGCTGCTCCCACCAAATCAAGCCAGATATTGCCAGATCTGCTTTAGGGGACCTCCCAAAACAAACACCTTCACTACCACAAAGGGACCCTCTGCCCTGAGAGGACACCCCGGTGAGCTAGGTACTCAACTGCCGAGCTAGCCGTATTTACATACCGGCTATACTATTGTCAATTCAGACTTTAACTTAATCATGCAAATTCTGACCTTTCGGAGGCTTTGTCTCCAACCCAAAACTCATTCTTTTCATTCCAAGACCAGACTAGCCTGCAGTTGTTCTTTCCCCTATAAAAATCCCCCGCTCTGAGAGCTCTTCGGAACTCTCGCCGGATCGCTTGGACTTCATTTCTGCCTTGCTGCCACTCGATTCAGCAGATTCCCCTCGGTCACCATGCTGAGCTTCCTCTTCTTCAATCAGGCTTCCCCAGGACTACAGGACAGGTGGCGTATCACCCATTCCCCTTGATCCTCTATTTTCCTTTTCCAGATAGGAGTGTGTTTGTGCTTTTCTTTAATAACTGTTTAATAAATCTAATTGTTATTTGAACCATTTGCCTCCTCACTAACCTGACGCTGTAGACATAGGGTAAAAGATCCTGCTGCATTGCCCTGCCTCTCGTTAGCCAAGAGAGTGCTCCAGCTAATTTCCCCATCTTTGCTTAGGTTTGGTTTGTTGTTTGGGCGCCCCTCCTGGGACCCCCAATTCACAGGGTAACATATGTATTCAAATGCACATTCAGATGTGTTACTAGGGATGTAATCCTTCACTAAATTAGTTCCTGAAGGAAGAAACAAGTAATTTTCTCCCCACTGTGAGAAAATCTTTGAAAACCACGCACTTTTTGGAGACAAGCTGCTGTCTGGGACTTAGTTAGCACAAAATTTCTACATGGTTTTTGGTGCAGTAAGCAGCGTTTTAACCACATAAGAACTTTGTGCAGAATAGGTCCTGAACTGTGGCTAGTCCAGGATTCTTCTCACTAAAGTTTCTTCACACTTGAGAAACACATTTTTTAACCATTTCTTAAATATATTTTTTTAAAAAGTCTTTTCCCATCCATTTGTGTGACATACTGAAAGCTATTTCATATAGATATAAGGTATGAATATTCAGATGCATGCTCTGATGCTCATTTGGATGTCTACCTGATTTATAGTTGTGGTAACTGATCTAAAAAGCCAGATGTAGGGAAACTTTGGGCCTCCAGGTTGCTTCAGCTTTAGTGTCTGTTAGCACCACCTAGCACAGCTAATATGTAATAATAGATTATGAGAGTTGGGCCATTTCCGCCCTATACTGTTACAGTGCTATTATTCCACTTTCAATATCCTGTGGAATTCTTGGGGTTTGGAGTTTAGTGAAGCCAAAGAGCTGTCTGGCTGAGAATTCAAAACGCCCCTCCCCAGGATTCCATAGGATGTTGAAAGTCGAATAATAGTGCTATAACAGTGCAGTGCATAAATGGCCTTGAATTCTGAAACTTCTTGAAGGCAAACGTATCTCCATGCCTGCAGTAAATATACATAGTGAGAAGCCTGCTTAGAAGTGTGGATCTCCTTAACTAAACCCGGGTGAAGGGATCTTTGACCCAGCAATGTACAGTTCAGTGCAGCACTGTAAGACGTTTGATAAAACACATCTTCTTGAATTCCTCATGATCATATCATAGCTCTACTTGGGAGAAAGTTCATAAATGTTGGCCTTTATGAAATCTTATACCACCAAGAAGCTATTTTGCTCCTGAATTGTCATCATTAGGAGATGACATACATGAGAATGCAGCCACTGAAATCTGTTAAATTCCTAAAATCATTACAGTGAACCAATCATACTGATATTGAGTCTTAATTAAAAATCAAACCATGCATGCATGCCTTCGTCACTCCTGTCTTGATCTGTGATAAAGAAAGGGCTTGTGGGATTCATAGGACTGGCCATGTGAAATCAGTGAATGATTGGTTTATTATAGCAATTTGATTTTCCACCCTCTCTGAGTGCTGGAAACTGTGCCCCAGTGGCTCTACTCTGTGTTTGAAAGAGTTTGTGTACAACACAAGGGGTTTTGACCCAAGAACATGGGTTGCAGTGCAAGGACAGCCATATTGTCAGCTGGGCAAGTTGGTAGAATGAGGTGTCATCAGCTGGTCCAAAGAGTTGCCCCCGGATTTTTAACCATGCCTGGAAGTATACAACTCCTTTGCTGCAGCATCTCCACTGGCTGAATTGGTCCATTTCCAGGCACAATCCAAAGTGCTAGTTATGACCTGTAAAACCTGTATTGTTTAGGTCCAGCCTATCTGACAGGCTGTATCTCCACACACTGGCCTATTTATGTTTTGAGCTCTGCTGGGGATGCCCTTTTTTTCTGATGTCACAGCTATGTTTAGTGGGAACTCAGGAGAAGGCCTTTTCAGTGGTTGTTCCCAGGCTCTGGGAGGCGTTTCTTCCTCTCTCTCTCTCTCTCTCTCTCTCTCCCCCTCCCCTTTTCATTTGACCACATATTTGATTGTGAAAAATAGTTTGTAATTAAAGCTACTTCTACATGTTTACAAAGAAAGCTAAGCTCCTTCCTTCCTTCCTTCCCTCCTTCCTTCCCTCCTTCTTTCTCCCTTTCTTTTCTTTTCTTTTCTTTTCTTTTCTTTTCTTTTCTTTTCTTTTCTTTTCTTTTCTTTTCTTTTCTTTTACTAGACTCTGTGTATGTGTGTGTATAAGGACTGGTTATTGCTCAGTTTCTTTCTTGTGAATTTGATTAGTCTGCTTGAGAGATCCAGTACTGTCTCTCACATTTCCCACCAAAACCAGTGTTAGACAGGGTGAAGGATTACAATCTAGCAGCTGAGGTTATGTGTACTCTCTTTCATGAGGACTAGTTGTATTATTCTGGAGTTCTGCTTTTATACACTGACTGAGCTATTCAACTGTTCAGCTGTGCTAATTGAAGTTCAGATCTCAGTCTACAAAGTTCAGGTCCCAGTCTACAAACTGGCAATAGTTTTACCCAGTTAGTGAAAGCATACAAAAAAAAAAAAAAAAGAGCAAAACTTTGATTAATTTTGTGTCATTAGTGAGAAATGCATATGCAGAACTTAGGAGGAACAAGTTACAATGTAGTTATCAATAATGAAGTGGTTTTTCTTGGAGGTGGGGCAATGCTACTGTAACACACTTGCATTACCAAAGTAGCTTAATATATAGGAACAAAAATACTCTGTTGGTGTGATGATGAATAGTGGTTTCTAGTTATTTAAAAAAATGGCTTTTAAATGGCATTTTAGAAGCATTTTGATAAAAATTATTCAAGTTTAATTTCCTTCTTTTTTACATCCTAAGGGTTCTTTCTTCAAAAAGCAACAGAAAGCAATAGAACAATCGCAATTAACAAAAGAGCAATTTTGAAACCCTGTAATGTGCCATGAGAATGAATTCAAGGTTTTAAACTATAATGAATAACAAGAGTGGATTACTTTATGATTAGCAACTTGCCAAGCTCTGAGCCAGTCCATGTTTGAATTCAATGAGAATTTCAAGATAGTCTGTAGACAGGTTTCATGAACTGAGCAAGTGTTGAGCTGCTGAATTAGTCAAATTAATTTTTATTAATGAAGTAGTATTTTGTCTGTTTTCACAAGGAGTCTGTTTTCAAACATTCTCTCTTAGTATGTATACCAAATTTTACTCCACTTTCCAAGTCATCATTCTGTTGCCAGGACCTGGAAGGAAATACCTTCTCTGCCAAAAGCCTGTCACCCAGCCACATAACCCTTCTTGTCTCAGTGTTTATATTGGCTCTTGGTGGGTCTGTATAAAGCAATTAACTGGTCAACAAGCCACATTCCCAGATGTTTGTACAGTTTGGATGGCATTCTTTGAATGCCAGCACATAAACAAAGATTCCAACAAAACCAAACAGGACTGGCTTGTGCCATCTTGGAGAAGAAATATTGCTGGCCAAGTGGAAAAGGACAAAATCTGTCAAGAGAGAAGTGTTGCTTCCAAAACTGATAAAGGGTACTGCAAACAGAAGTGGCTATGTATAAACACTGAAAGCTTATAAAATGAATGGCTGGAACCTTCTGTATCACATTTATTTTAATGATTGGGTTTTCTCACTTAACGAATGGGTAAAGCACAGCTTTGCTTTTCATACCAATTTGTTGGCATGATAGAGATGTGCGCTGCTCAGCTGGTGGCTTCCATGTTAATAACAGCTTCCATGCAATACATCCGGATTTTATTCCAAACTTTAAAGGAGCTACCGCCAAATAGGTTCACCATCCTGGATAGTTCTTTTAAAGTCTGGAATAAAACCTGGAATGGGGTCACTGTACCCCTGACATGGAAGCCCTCGGTCACTGCAGGCATTCCCTGCTTTTTGATGATCTGCTCTTTTGACTCTTTTCAATTATAATCAGAATCTATACATTAAACACATGGTCTGCTTTTTTGACCTATTTCATCATCTTTCCATGGCTTCCAGACACTTTTGCGGCCATGTACTACTTTTTCTTTCAAGTGACTGTATTATTTAGCTTTTACATGCATTCACAAGTGATATATAGTGTGTTATTTATATTTTTTTGGACACAGGATACATTTGCAAGATAAAAAAGGACTGTTCTACTTTTGGTTGATTTGCAGTTTTTGTCTGTGCTCACATCCTTAATATGTTAAATAAGTGGGGGACAGCTGTACTATTCAGATATGATATATTGTCAAACCTCCTGTTGAGATTTTCACCCTTTCCCATGGAGGTGCCATCCCTTGGGGAAACAATAGCCCTTTTCGCAACTCACCTTTTCTCGGTGCTGGGGTGCAGTGCTCACACGAGCAGCCTCCGGAGAGAGGGTCTCGTATCCGGGGTCCTTTGGCTCCGCACAAGCTGCCTGCTTGCGTGAGAGCCCTGCCTCTTCCTTTTGCAGTGCAGCCTGGGACCTTCCCAGGCTGCACTCAGACAGGAAGCTCGACTGGCCTGGCTTCCGAGGCTCCACATGCACAGTAAGTGCGCGCGGGGCCCCGAAGCAATGCACAACTGCTCACCATTTTCGGCTTAAAGCCGAAAATGAAAAAGTGTGTGAGCAGTGCCTGCCAGGCCCTGGAGCATCGTGCAAATGTGAGTGTGTCGTGTGGACTGCTCCTCACATTTGCGCGATGCTCAAGGGGCCCTTTCGCATGGAAAATGCCATGCAAAAAGGGCCAATGACTTGAGTCATCTCATTAGATCCATCCATGAAACAAAAATAGATACTGTCTTCCCTCTACTTTCACGGATCTGACCTTTGTGAATTTGATTATTCAAGAAGCACGTGCTTGCCCTGCTCTCTTTTCCTCTTCCCATCCCCTTGCATTCCTCATGCCTGGCTTGCCAGGCTTGTGTTTAAAATGGACTTTCTTTCTTTTTGGGTGAGCAAAGCCCCCCTCCGACTGCTGAAGGCTTGTCTCTTCTCCCATGTGATTGAGCTTTCTGCTGTGTAATGGCTGCTCATTGGTCAGGTGCTCTCTTTACTCCTACCTTCCCTTTTCAAGATGGGTGCTGAATGTAATTAGAAGGGAAGAACTGCACTCTCTTCCCTTTGAAGAGAAAGTACTTGCAAGCCCTTTACTGTGTCTTTTTTCTACCCTCCCCGCTTCCCCGTGCTAAGACCAGAGGCAACGGAGTAGGAGGTGAGAGCTCTTGAGGGGAATTGTGTGTGTGGGGGGGTGTTAGTCATGATTTTTCCACTTTCATGTGGGCTCCATGCCCCTAACCATCATAAATGTGGAGGGGCTACTGTACTTGGTTTATTAGCTCATCTGGTGGCCTCTGAAGGATAGCAGAGAGGCCGGGAACAGCCCCGCTTGTGAGATGACCTGCCTCCAGATTCAGACTGCCATTGTTTTGGCCTTTGATGAAGAGAAGAGCAGCCAGCATCTGCTGATGTAATCCCCTCTCCCACTGTCATCTCCTTTTCCTCATGTTTTGTGCTTTATTTAGATTGTAAGGCCAAGGGAAGGGAATTGTCAGATTAATGATTTGTAAAGGCGAGGTAAAAATGCAGTAAATAAATAAATATTCCAAGGAATTAATGAGTTAAGGATGTCAGTCCTTGCATGTGAGGATGACTAATTTCAGCAATAGTCAGCTTACTGTAGGAGAAAATAAAGATTTCAGCTCAGTTCTTGAGAGACATGTACACTTTGCAAAATCTTTTCAGAAATTCTGCACATTCTGCACAGAGGGACATGTGGTTTTTCTTGCAAAAAGGTTTCCTGAATTCCCTGCTAATTCCATGTGTATTTTTGCACAGAATAATTTCCTGAAAGGCTTTGCAAAGTTCTAACAGTTTCTGCAATTGCTCTATTCTTCTTGGCAGAGGTTCTTGAACATTGGGAAAAGTATTACGCTGCTGGGAAATGATTTGTAACAATTTTTCCATCTCTAAAATCAATGCAATTTTATTAATGTTCAGCTGTCTTCTAGACGTCTGTGTAGCTATTTGAAAAATGCTTGTTAGACCTACAAACCTGTCTCAAGTTTTTAAAAATTCTTCTGTGATAGGAAAGGGTTTTTTTTGTGTGCCTTCAAGTCATTTCCAACTTGTGGCAACCCTAAGGCAAACTTATTACAGGACTTTCTGGGACTGAGGGTGTGTGATGTGTCCAAGGTCACCCAGGGGATTTCCATGGCTGAGCAGGGAATCAAACCTGGTCTCCAGGCTTGTAGTCCAATGCTGTAATCATTATACCATGCTGGCTCTCAAGAAAGTTCGGTATTTCTTCAAATTACATTTGATCTATGCACTTGTTACATACTTCCATACTTCTCTCTGTGGATGGAAAGACTATGTTGAATGTTAGCATTCATGCATGCCAAAGACACTTCACAGATACCCCAATCCTGCAGATGTTACTCATTAGCTTTTTGTTTATTAGTTACATCCCACTTTATCTTCCCAACAGCTATCCTGTGAGACAGGCCAAGCTAAGAGAAAGTGATAAGCTGAAGGTCTCCCAGGGAGTTTCATGTCCCAGGTAGGTAGAAGGCTCAAACCTGGATCTCATATACTTCCAGAACTCTCAATACTATATTGGCCCTTTAGAATACATTGCTGCTGTAGATCCAAATGTGCCCCTGGGTGCCTTTCTTCACCTGCAGCTCTGTTCTCATTCAGATGTCACTGTACTGTTTGCATGTAGATCAGAATGCAGAATGCCAGCTGTTTTGCACAAGTACTTGTCCATGGTTAAAGCTTGATCAGAGTCAATCTCTGTTGTTACTGTCTTCCTTATCTTTTGTGTCTTTGTTGTTGCTGCTGTTGTTAATTTCCATGTGAAAAGGCAAAGCAATTTTGGAAGAAGATGCAGAATATAATTCAAAAATTTTTGAAATGCCATATCACAAAGTCCCCAGAGTTGTTTTTATTAGGAATCTGGCAGGAAAACTCAAATTTTAATAAGCAACAACAAAGAATGACACAATACATGCTGCTAGCAGCAAGATTAGTTTATGCAAAATATTGGAAAAAGACAGAAATTCCGACAGTCGATGAACGGCTCAGTAGATTGATGACAATTGTGGAAATGGATAAATTGATAGAGAGATTACAAGGTGTTCCAGAGCAAGATTTTGTAAAAAATTGGCAATTATTGATTGAATACTTGAGAGAAAATGAGGGTGAAATCATGATTTTGGGGTTCTGAATTTGCTGTTGTTATTTCCTTTGTTATGAATAGAATATGTTAAAATTTTATATCATGCAAAGGAGTTAAGGAAAATTTTAAAAACTTTCCTTTTTTCTTAGTGGATGCATTATAATTAGTTTACGCTTAACGATTATATAGTATATAGCTCAGATATTAAATATATACATATAAACATATATATATATATATATATATAGAATATGTTTTTACCTATTAATTAAATGATTTTTACTATAAAAATAAGATTAATCAGTAAATGTCAATTTCAATTACATTAACTTTATTACACTAGTGCTTGCATAATTTACCGTTAGTAGTTGATAGCTGGGGTGGAAACCACTTTTTATATATATTGTTTAAATTTTGAGTTGTTTATTTAGATTAGATGGGTTTGGTAGTTATTGTTTAGGTAGTGTAAATTAGATGGTTTAATGTAGAATATTTTTTTCATGTGCATTGTTTGTCTATTGCCTGTTTTCTTATGTTTTCTGTTCTGTTCTTGTCATTTTTATATATATTCAATAAAATTAAAAAACAACAACCCTCTAAGGCACCCTGTCATCAACAGCCTCACCCAGCTCCTGCAAGAAGAGATGTGGCTTCTTTGAATCTATTGAACTGTAAGGCACTGTGCTTGTTTTGCTACTGCTTCCCACTTTACCTAGCATTATCATCTTTTATAATGAGTCATGTTGTCTCATGACATGGCCAAAGTACAATAGCCTCAGTATGATCACTTTGCCTTTTAGGGAGAATTCAGGCTTAGTTTGTTCTAGGACCCATCTATCGGTCATTTTGGCAGGCTGAGTTCCATCCTTCGGATCTACCACTGGACTTTGTCTCAACTCTGCTCCTAACTCAGAAGGCTGGATTCTGATTTGGGCAATTCAACTGAGCTGACAAAAGGGGATTTCTCCACCCATCCTCTATCCATTACCACGTCTCCAGCTCCCTGAAAATACTACACAAGGTTCGAGGAGCCTGCTGAATGGAACAAACTGAGGTAACTGCACAGTTTGTTCAGTGATACAGGAAGGAATGAACCAGTGGGGTTGAGCATCAGACTACAAGCTGGAAGAGGAGAGTCCAATTCCCTGCTTGGACATGGATGCCACTGAGATGACCTCGGGTATGTCACACACTCTCAGTCCTAGAAAGGTTTCCTTTAGGGTAGCCATAACTCAGAAACAACTTGAAAGCACACAAGAACAACAGCAGCAGCAGCAACAACAACAGGAAGAAATCCCTGCAAGTCAGGCAGAGGGACTTGAATGGAACCCTTGTGCTCACAACAGGCAGATCTAGGATATAGCCCAGAGACCTCATACTCACATCTTACCCAAGAATCAGGTTTATCTTTTTAAAATTCCAAGAATTGGCTGGCTTGTTCATGGGATTGGAATTTTTCTCTCTCTTTTTATTCAGATTTACACCCATGGAGAAACAAAAACAAAGTCATTCATAGGGGGAAAAAGTGGTAAATGCCAGCTTATAGCATGCAACTGCATTGGATATATTTTCAGTGGACCTTGAGGTACCAAAAGAAATAGGTATAAAGTTTCTAATTTTAAAATGAGTCCTTGCTTGAACCTGGAAATGCACTGTCTAATGCACTCAGTGAATAACAAAGGGTCAAAGCTCACTTCCCCTTTTGGTTATTCGTAGAACCAAAGCTCCCTCTGAGTCCTGTGGCCCATCTATTTGCACTTCATGCAGACTGATTACTGCAAATTGTTCTGAGCATCAGCCAACACGACCTGGGACAGTGCGTGATCAGTGAACTAAATTAAGTGCTGATCTTTACTATGTGCAACCTGCTGACTGTGAAAAGCAGCTGATAATAATGCATCTGACAACATACTAGGCACAATAGATGAGCTGTTGCAACTGAGACACAGTAATATACCTTCAAGAGCTCACTAGCTAGTCTTGGGCAAGCATCAGCGCCCCTCTGCTAGATTGAAAGAAATATGACATCCTACATTGTACTGCTCCAACATTTCATAGAATTTCAGAGGAGTTTCTTTTTTTTTTGGTGCTAAATCAGAAGTGTACCTAATGAGGGACAGTAATTTTTTGTCTATTTACTTTTTTGTTTGCTCAGTTTTAGGAAGATGACAGCTCTTGAAAACAGGAGTGGGCAACTGTGGTTATGGACTGCAATTCCCAACAGGCTTAGCCTGAAAAGTCAATGGTGAAGGATCATGCGGGTTTCAGTTCAAAAACATGTAGAGGGCCACAGTTGCTCAACCTTGCTTAAACATGCGTTGCATTATTCATTAAAATGAACACAACTATACTTTTTATCACCTCTCTTTGAACAACAATAATGATACATGATGACTAGATGGACATCCCAATCTCCTGCACATTTATGCAGAAGCCATTCCTACTGATTTCACTGGGGTTTATCTCCATTGCTAACTTTTTACAAAAGCTGCAAATGAAATAATAAAATTATGTGACAAGAAATATCATATTTAATCATACTTTGAATGAATTACATAAAGTGAAGAAGTGCTGTGTTCTGTGTTCTTCTTTTTTTTGTCAATGTTTAAGTAGAATCTCTTTTCCTGATGGCTGCACACTTCAGGAAAAGAGATTCCACCTAAATATTAGGAAGAACTTCCTGATGGTAAGAGCAGTTTGACTGTGGGATATGCTACCTATGAGTATAGTAGAGTCTCCTTCTTTGGAAGTGTTTGAACAGTGGCTGAATGACCATCTGTTGGGAGTGCTTTGATGGTGTATTCCTATATGACAGGGGGTTGGCCTGGATGGCCCTTGTGGTCTCTTCCAGCAATACAATTCTTTGATTCTATGATTCTGTGGGAAAAAAAAAACTGGGAAGGAATGAGGAAAGGTGACCCAGCAAATATGAGGGTGACTTTTGATGTTTTTTTTTGCCCTCCTCTTCATGATGACCTGTGGTGAGGAGAGAGAGCAATAAGGATAGGCACCACTAATGATGCAGAAATCCTGGGAGTTCTGTTCAGTTATGTTGATTATTGGTACTGGCTTGATTTTTCACAGTTCACATGTGTCCTACTGGCTTTGTCCCAGGCTTTGTATTCTTGAGTGTTAAATATGTTCAAAATCGTTTGCAGCCCAAGAGACCTTGTTGCTCCAAAGCTGACTTTGGAATGATTGCTCTCCCTTATACTGGGGCTTACATTGCTAAAAGTCTTTCTGTACTTTTGAGACACCAATTACTATCTTCTGTCTATGCCAGCACGCTTACAGGAAAGGGCCTTCTCAGTCTCTGGAACTCCCTTCTTAGAGAAATTAGCCCATGACCTTCCCTGTTATCTATCCATAGGCAAGTGAAGACTTTTTTGTTTTTGGTTCCTGCAGGTTTTGTAAGAGTGATTGTTCAGGTGGAAAAGACCTATTGTCTTTGTTGTTTTTCTTTTTAAAATGATCTTGCATTTAATTGCATTTAATTCTATTTCTAGTATAATAATATTTCTGACTTTTGTACGATGTGAACATTCAGCTGTGTCTGCTTTAACTTTTGTAATGCTGCTTGGTGTCCCAGGATTGGGAAGAAGGTAGGATATAAAATAAAATAGTCACATCCCTTTACCCCTGGAGGAAGGAAATGTTAAATGTTGAGCAGTGTGAAGGCAACAAGAATCACCACTAGGTTACAGAGGAATTTTAAAAATCTGGTCTACATTTTAAAGTGGACAAATCTAATTTACCTTTCCCAGGCTAGGGAATTAGAGATACGCACATCTCCAGACTCTGCATCTGTGGACATTCTCCCTTTCCCATGATCACAACCAGTTCATGCCCGGTTCCACCATGTTTTCCAAGTGTCTGCAATGTTTTGAATTGTGTTTATCACTTGAATGTACCCCGCCCACTGCCTTACAAGCATTGAAGCAGTTTTTGTGTGCGTTTGAAAGATGTGCATTGTTCCATCTGTGCTCTTCAAATCAATCTTCCTTCCTTCCTTCCTTCCTTCCTTCCTTCCTTCCTTCCTTCCTTCCTTCCTTCCTTCCTTCCTTTCTTTTTCCAGAGGCATCTACAACTGTCCATCAGCATGAGGATTCCACAATACAGAGTGTGCCGATCATAGACCATCAGACCTTGGCCAGGAAATGGATACCTGACACAGCCCTGATGGGGAGTGGAAGACTATTACTTGTTGCCCTGCATGTTTTTTCATAATGAAGACAAAAGTCTGTCTATTATGGATGTTTATGCACAAAAATGTATATATTAGAGAAGATGCATGCAAAAATGTATTTGTTAGGGAACACTGTTCATGAAATAAATATGAAGTTACATGTACTTTTTAACAAAGAAAATGAGATACAGATGAAAAAATTGCTCATATAGGATTATGACTGGATATATATGCAAAACTGACATGAGCTTGTCCACACTCTTTTTCTTTTTTTCTTAATAAATTTTATTTAAACATATATTTTATACAGCACAAAACAAAACTATATACTACAATACTACAATACAATATAATAAAACAATACACTAACATTTAACATCTACCCCCCTTTCCCCCCCTTGCCAAAACTCAGGCTCCATTGCTTCATTTATCTGTAACAATCCTTCTTCATCTCTTCTTTTACAAAGCCAGAAAGGTACTGTTTCACTTTCTTATTTCCAAGCTTGTCCACACTCAGAGACATGGCCATTTGCACATTAGACTGTCACAGTGCTATTATCCCAAAGACCCCTCCCTAAACTACAAACTCCAGGATTCCATAGGATGTTGAAAGTGGAATAATAGCACTGTAACAGTCTAGTGCAGAAATGGCCATGATTGGTGGGGTTGTGAAAAAGGGCCTTCTTGGTGGTTCCCCCAAAGTTTGAAACTCCCTTTCTAGGAAGGCTAGACTCCCCGTTTGCTGTTCTTTTGTTAGCAGGTGAAGACCTTTTTGTTTCAACAGGTTTATGAATATGACTTTTACAAAAAAAAAAAAAAAAGGTTGGTGTGTTGTACTAGTTTAATCCTTTGCTTTTAAATGGGCCTATAGGCTGCTTAATCCCATTTTAAACCTATTTGTTTCTCTACAAGTGTTTTACTTACATATCTTTTTATTTTGAAAGCCCCCTTGAATCCCAGCTTTTGGGAAAATGAAACAATGAGATGTAACACCATACAAATTGGTTCATCCATATGTAGTTATACTTTTAAGAACTACCTAATGATGGGTAGAAAGAGTGTTTGACTGAACACATATGAAATTGACACAGACCAAATAAAAATCGATTCATCCATCTATCTATCTGTCCATCCCCAGCTAAATGTTCTGGCAAGCCCTTAGAGCCTATTCTGGTATGCAAACAAGTGGCAAGTTAAGTTTTTCTCCAGTTTATCCCCATGTAAGGAAAAACTTTACTTCAGTTGTTTCCATGTTCAGATATTTCCAAGATTAGGTTTGCCTCTGTTTTAGAATGTATGAAATTAGGAGTTCTCAGCAATTGTCCTATCCCACCCACACATCACACTTTTTCTGAACAACATCCACATTGTACAATTAGTGAAGACTTTCTTGAATGCACCTCATAATTACTGTGAAAATGTACAAAATGACAACACCCTCCATCAGTAAATTGGTTTCTTCTTGTTGTATGTGCTAGCTCTCTGCTGATGGGATCTTATTTTTATTCTGGAATATTTTTTCCCCAAAAGGATGAGAAAGAAAAATACTGAAGTGGTTTTATTCAAGGCTGTGTGAGACAGACAGATATTAATAGACTGTTAATGCAGGCTGATGAAAGCAAGAATATGAATAGTCTCTGACATAAGTGTTTTTCATGTGTTCTTGCTAACTGCATCAGAATCAAAGATATAGGCAGTAGGCAAACAACTGAACCATGTAACCAAGCATAGTGAGGTATTAAGAAATACCAGCTGGCCACTTCCAGATGATATTTCTCTGTCCATGGCAAAACAATCAGTCTGCAATGGTTTGAAGGGAGGGAGAAGAAGGTAAGTTTGGCATGAGGGCTGGCAGAAACAGCATGCTTCTTCAGAATTCATCAGCTGTGTTTTCTTTTAAATAACAGTTTCCCACTTCTCAATCTCTTTCCCTCTGTCTCTCAAGATTTAAACCATCTGCTCCCTGCTAGTATTACTTGCCTGAAGTGTCTTCATTACGAAGTACACCAAGTCACGCTTTCAGGTGTTCTGACTTCTTGGTCATTCCATCCCAGTGACCTTAATAATGCTCTTACTTAGTGAAATGCCAAAGAAAGGAAAGGTTTCTCTTGCTCCTCCTTGCTCCCCAAAATGAAGCATCAGAGCTTTTGTTCTGTTGGTGAGAAAATCCCTTCTGAACACAAACCCTTTTCAGTGATAGCAGTTTGCACTCATGCTGTACAGGAATGCTTCATGGTGGGCCATCTTTTCAAGACCGGTATGGTTTTTTGTTCAAGGAATGTGGAGAAATAGAATGCTGATCTAGCACAGTGTAGTGGTGAATAGGCTGACCAACCTATGAATCAGAATATTCTAGCTCTGAATCTTCCCTTGGTCATGAAATCCTTATCTGACCTTAGGAATATGCCCCTATCTTTCAGCCTCAGTATTTCTTTGGCAATATGAATATAAAGCAATAATATCCAGAATCTGGGCACTTACTATTTGGGATTATAACTTGTTAAATTTGGTATGGCCAGTGCTGGTTGTAGGACTCTGGGAGATGCAAACCAAGGCAGGAATCCTATTGAGCGCTTACATCTTTGAAAAAGGACTTGAAATTAGGCAGTTCTGTAATGTTTGCATCTAGTACAGGACTGCTGTTATGTTACTAGGTAGCAGAGCTAGCAAAGTAACTGCTGTGCAATGAGACCAATGTACAAAGGGGATGTGCATAGCATCAGTCCCAATGCACATCACATCAGTCCCAATGTGTATTGGGCATCAATGTACATCAGGCACTCTTGCCAGTGTCCTGTTATGCATCTTTACAATTCACTAACAGGGTTTCCTAGTGTCTCTGCTACATAGCTAAGTATATGCAAAGTAATATAGATTAAGATAAAGGGTTCTGGCATAAGAAAGTAACTTTTCAAAGTTTTGACCTACTTGACAAGGACATGATGTCAGGTACCTGAAGCATTTTGAACTATTGAATCATAGAATCAAGGGACATATAGTCCAAACTTTGTCAATAGTTGAACTGTTGAATCATGTAATCAAGGGACATCTAGTCCAATTCCATCATGCAGGAATACATAGCTGAGCACTCCTGAGATGTGGTCATTCAACTTCTGTTAAAAGACTTCCACTGAAAGACAGTCCACCTGTGAGGCTGTCATTCCACTTTCAAACAGCTCTCATTACCAGGATAGTCCTAATGCTTAGATGGAATTTTTTCCTTGCAATATGAATCCACTATGCTGCAGTCCTAGTCTTTCAGCAAGAAACAAGCTTGCTTCATCTTCTACATGACATCTCTTCAGATTTTTAAAAATGGCTATTTTGTTACCTCTCAGTCTTTTCATCCCCAAGCTAAGCATCCCAAGGTACCTAAGCTGCTCCTCAGGGCTTGATTTCTAATCTTTAACCTCATTGGTTGTCCTCCTCTGGACATGTTCTAGTTGGTCAGTATCCTTCTTGAACTTTTGTAACCATAACTGGACACAGGATTCCAGGTAAGGTCTAACCAAAGCAGATTTACAGTGGTAACATCACTGTCTTTGATCCAGACAATATATTCCTGTTGATGTAAATTAGAATTGCATTTCATTTTTGGCTGCCACAACACTGTTGACACATGTTTAAATTCTGGTCTACTAAGGACCCTCAATCCTTTTCATATGTACTATCAAGCCAGGCTTCACCTTCCTCTATCTGTGCATTTAATTTTTTCTGCCTAAAATGGTACCTTACCCTTATCTCTGTTGAAATTCATTTTGTTAGTTTTGGCCCAGCTCTCTGGTCTGTTCAGTCTGTTGATCTGCCCTCTGAAGTATTAGCTACTAATTTGGTGTAATTGGCAAACTGATAAGCATGGCCTCTATTCTATCACCCAAGTCATTCACAAAACCACTGAACAATACTTGGCCTAGGAGAGAACCCTGAGGCACCCAAGATACAACCCTGAGGGAGTCGTTTTTCTCCAGGATGATAAAATATTGGTGAGTATTCTTTTGGTTCAACCCATCAGTCTTTTAAAAATCCACTCAACAATGATATTGTCCAGCAGAAGCCTGAATATTCAAAATAAATGTGAAGTGTTATTCGAACACCATGTGAAGATGATCTTTCATCCTGTTTCAAAAGCAGGATATTCTGGACAGGTTCACACATGCATCATACATACGCTCTACCAAAGTGGGGTTTATATCCCCAAAAGCTCATGCTAACATAAAAACCAGTTAGTCTTAAAGGTCTGTTATATAAGAATTTCAGTTGAACTGTTTTTCCTTTCATTCCTCTTTGTAAGGATATCAAGTATTTAACCTGTAATATAATCTTACTGTGTTTAAACTGAATAAAAATTATAATGGAAAAAAAAGATTAAAGATGCTGCTATATGTCCATTTTTCATTTTCCTCATCTCTTCCTTCTTTTTATGCTGTGAGAGACTATGGCTACTCAGTCATGTAGGGCCTGGGGGGCGGGGGCAGCAATTTGCCCTGAGCAGCAATGCTTTTGGGGTGTC
This sequence comes from Iguana delicatissima, assembly GCA_948472985.1. Classification (NCBI taxonomy): domain Eukaryota; kingdom Metazoa; phylum Chordata; class Lepidosauria; order Squamata; family Iguanidae; genus Iguana; species Iguana delicatissima. The sequence goes on along the minus strand of CAOKZL010002209.1, from coordinate 148,100 downwards.
TCAGCCTGTAGCCACGCCCACACACACCGTGGCCACGCCTCCACATACCACAGCCACGCCCCCATGCACCACGTCCTCGCCCCTCTGGCTCCCCCTCCACACACTCCAAGCTCTGCCACTGTGGCTACTTCTTTGAATATTCTACCAAAGCACTTCCCATTAGCTTCCCATCTGACTTGAAGATTATATGTTACATTGCACCCATGTGTAATGAAATCCCATTGTTTTCTTTTCTTCTAAAAGCCAGTCAATACTTATATCCAGGGGAAGCTAGCGTTTCTGCTGCCAGTTGGGCACCGAATCCATTCTACATGAGTCATTCAAGGTACAAATGGCCCCTTTGCAGGGGATTAGAGCTCACATTGGATTGCTCCTTTAACATTCAGCCTAAATCTCAGAATGCATTCACAGCCCTGTAACACTAGAACTATCATCCTCCCGTTTGTATGCTTTCTCTTTGGAATGCATTTCCTCCTTTATCATCCACAAAGCTGCGTTTTAATTTGTTTAGATCCATGTTTGCTCTAAAAGTGGTTGGCAGGGGAATGTGCAAGTACTACCTTCCCCTCTCCAACTTCTCCACTTCAAAGAGCTTCCTTCTGCCATTACTTTGTCAAAGAGAAGAACACATTAGGGCTACAGTATAGGCAGATACACTTGTTTTGGAATGAAGGACAAACAGGGTCCATGCCGTTCAGTTTCATTTTGTTCTGAAACTCCCAGCCATTTAGGAACTAGGAAATCACTGACATCAGTAGCAACAACAGAACCATCTTTATGAACTGCTCTTAGCAGCTGCCACAATATTTACCCCAACTGCCCTGGATATTGTTTTTTGATTCCAGACATCCTGGAGAAGACAATAGATGGTTGCCACTGCAGTCTGGAGCAACATATTAAGACACAGTGGATAAATCTTTAACATGGCAGCTGCTGCCTAATGAGAGAGGCATCTTACAAAATGATACATTTAAGAAAGAAGGGGAAATGCAAAAAACAAAAACAAAACCCAAATAGGTATTAGTAAGAAAACTGATGCCCTTTCAATTAATGGATAGTGAAATGAGCCACTTTCATGAATCATCATTACTAACAATAACAAAAAGGAGTATTCTCCATTATAAATGTTTGCTTCCTGCAATAGATTTGCCACTGCCGGTTTCCAGAGAATGACAATATCCCACTAGGATCCAACTGAGGAAGGATATTGGGATACGTCTGCTTTATTAGTCCAGAGAGTCATTTTACAATTAGCAATTTCCATTTTGAGCACCATAGGGTACTGTTTGTATATACTGTTCATTCCTAGCTGAACAGCAATAACTTTCCTATTTCCGCTACTTTTCTGTCATTTTTATATAGTCTAAAAATATTACAGCATTTAAATTAGTGCAAAACACAGCTCTATTTCATTGAACTGCCAGAATTAAGTGATTTCTCTCTCTCTTTCTTTTAAAATGAAAGGAAGAGGAAAGAATGGGGCTTTTGTACCAATGAACCAGCCAGTTCTTTTTATGGCTTACCATATAGGTTCTGTAGATTCATTTATTTAAATAATAGCTTCTGTGTGTTTGTGTGCAGAAAGGACTTGTTCTATTGCTTACTCTATAGCAGGGTAACCTCTGGTCCCAGGTCCCCCCTCCCAACCTCATGACCAAAGCAAGAACTCCAATCCAGATCTCTCAAGAACAGCAGCTCTCTCTCCTGCTGCCTGATAGGTAGGAAGGAAAAGAAAGAAAGAGAGAGAGAAAGAAAGAAAGAGAGAAAGAGAGAAAGAAAGAAAGAAAGAAAGAAAGAAAGAAAAAAAGAAAGAAAGAAAGAAAGAGGGAAGAGAAGGAAGGAGTGGTGGGCTTATATATTTTTGGATCTAGCCCTATATACCACAGACTTTAGCTCCAACCACTGCTGGCTTGTGGCTTCTGACAGACTACTCCCACAGATATAAAGCCCTAAACATAAGAAAGGTCGACCACAACTGTACCCCGAAATCATGCCTTTAACCTGTTACAGCAGGAATGTTGCCAGGCTCAGCTGAGATATTTCAGTATCCTTGCACTGGGATAAGTCTTGCCTTCCCGTATGCTTCCTGACCCAGCACAAGTTCTTGGTCTTTACTTTCAAAACTCTTCCAGATGTTGTCCTTCCTTTCCTTTTGACCCCTCCTCCATCCTTATCCAAGGGTTTTCTCCATTAGCGTTGCATACCTCAGCCATCTGAATATCTCTAACTCCTTCAAACAGCTCTACCTTTCTCTCAGGCCCTTTCCGCTCGAAAACAGGACTCACCGGATTTTTCAGCATCCGGTTGATGCTGTCGGGATGAGGAGCAGCGCGAGCTCGTTGCTCCACACTGCTCCGGTGTCCAAAATGGCGGCTTCCGGTTGGTGGAGGCTCTCCACCAACCGGAGAAGCTCGCCAGCCTAAAGCCCACCCCCAGCAGATCTGTAGGCATGCACTAGTGAGCACCTGCAAATCTGCACTGGAGTGCGGCAATGGAGTGACACGGAGTCGCGCGCTCCGTGCTTTTTAAAAGCCTCTAAAAAGAGGTTTTTAAAAAACACGGCACACGACCAGTTCCGGTCGCTCCGGAACGGACTGAGGTGTGGAACTGCAAAAAGTAGTTTTAGAGTGGACCACCCCAGTCCACTCTACGGTGCAGAAGACCTCCGTCGGAGGTTGCTCTGCACTGTTTTAATAGCCCGGTGCGGAAAGGGCCTCAGACTGACCTTGTTCTCTACTTCTGTTGCTTTAAATCTGTCCTCAAAACTCACATTTTGCTTGATGTTTTTAGCACAACCCCCAAGTTCATGGATAGGCAGCTATTTTTGGATTACAATTTCAAAATCCCTCACCACTGGCTAGACAACTTGTTTACCTCTGACCTAGTTCTTATACCATCCCATAAATTAGCTTAGGTGCTGAACACTGTATTCTCAAAATTTGGGCTAAAAACCAGAGCAAATACAGCACTTCATTAGCACGGAAGCCACCAGCCATAGCTAGGTATTGGTACATTCTCATCAAAATAAATGTCATGTGAAGTTTTCTCCTGTCCTTACATGTAAAATCACATTTCCCTGTCTGTTGATGCAGTTGTCATTTGAGAGGTGCATTGGTATACAGGGAGCACCTTTGACTGCATTTTGGAGTTGGATTGCCAGTGAAAATTACTGATGGTCTATGCATATACTACAGAAAGAATGATGGGTTTGTAGTGTGCTGAAATGGAGACATACAATATAGTCTGGAATATAAATAACAAAAGAGCAGAGTTAAAAAGAGAGATAGCCGAGTTCTCTGCACATTATGACAGAAGCAGAAATCTCATGTATAAATAGTGTGTGTTTTCAGAAATGAAACAGGAAATAAGTTAAGTTATCTCCCATTAAGCTTGTGATTGTCTTAAATTCCCAGGCCATGTCAGAAGAGAAACAAAATGAGGAAAAGCCATAGCAAATCCTGCATTGCCCTGCTTCTATAATAAACCAGCCAAGGCAGCTGCATTAAATATCATGAGGCCAACCTGTGAAAATTCACTCAGCATGGGAGGCAAGCAAACCTGCCGCCTTCTTGGCTAAGACTCATGTAGGTGTTTGGCCATAGCATGTTAAGCTTTTGAATAAGGCACAAGAACATGAGAGTGAATTAAATCCTCTTAAACATACTGCTTGTGGACACACCTGGTTCCTTTTTAAAACATGAAATACACTCCCCACTCAGTCTTATTTCAAAAACACATCAAAGAGAAAAATATGGCACTGAGGAAGGATGTGGAAAAGAAATACAATTTTCCCCAAGTCACATTTAATCTACAGCTCTGGGAGCACGCAAAGAAGAATCATGAGATGCTGGGGAAATAAAACTGATTTAAATTTACCTGATCAGCAGGGTCTTTTTGTGGGAAAGAGCCCAGTCTGCAGTGGGCATTTCTTCAATTCTTCATCCACCTGTCTGCTGCCAAATGGAGAACAGATGTGCACCATGTGAGGAGGTGCAAATATGACTCAGGTATGGGGGCTGCATTTTTGATTCTTTTCCATCTGATGCCTCTACCTACCTAATGCTGTCCTCCCAAGGTGCATGCAAACAATCTGTTGTATGTTGTTGCCTGCCAAGACATCCAGTGAAATATCATGAAAACATAACAGAAAGAAAAAGTATTTCTGGATGAGGACTAGAGCTCTGAAACAGTACAGTTTTGGACTAAGAATATTCCAGCTATATAGCTACTGGGAGAAGGATTCTGGAAATTGCAGTCCACAATTATTCTAAGCTCAGATGAGGACACAAGAAAGATCCTGTTGGATCTAAACCCTACTGATAAGACCCTTCCACTAGGTCCTGGAAATATTAAATAGTGAGGAGCTTTGGATGTGCTCATCCAAGCCCAGAGACAGAGTTTAACAAAGCCTTGGAAAGAACAGTAGAAGTATCTTAATAGCCATGCAAGGGGAAAATTTATGGGAAATGGGTAGAAGAAATGAAGGAAAAAGGAAAGCACATGCCAGATTCACACTTGCCAGCTTGCAAATGAAACAAATAAAAAGAATCTTAACTTGGCTAGTTGTTTTTACCTGCTTGACTAGAATCTTGGATTTCATAGCATTTGGAGATTCCTTGCAAGGAAGACGATCTGAAGGAGTGAGAACATCTTTGGACTCCTGGTTCGGATGTTTTCCAGGTGGTAAAATGCTGTTGATGTTACCCCTCCATATGAAATTAGAGGCCTCTTAGCTTAGATGAATTTTTGGGTACAGCAATTGTAAGACAAGTTAGATTTCTGATGTAAATAGGCCAGCTACTCAGTAAGAAGTTTATATAGATTCTCCTACTAACTCCTGTATTATTCTGGATTTACATTACAAAATGTTAGCTAGTTTCAACAAGCTGATGTATTGTTTTTAAAAGGACATTGATTTTTAGGAGGCATATTTGGAAATAAAATCAAAGATATTTATGGAGCCAATCTCTCCATAGGAGTTGTTGAAAGGTAAACATCCTAGGGAGCACTCATGAAAATAAAATCCATTATAGTATGTACTAGACTAAAGCCTAAGGTAACATTTATTTCCATGGGACTAAGGGCTCTGAATCTTTGCTTATTTCATTCACACATGCAAGACTGAAAACTTTGATCCCAATTGGGTGACATTATGGGAATGTTTGTTTATCTTTGTTTAATTGTCTCATACTGGCACTTCAATTTTTTTTGCACTTTTCTTCATGAAACAACATTTTTGCACAAATCCTTGACCAGTATTCTACAAGAGCTACTTAGTGAATTATAGTTAACTATTTAACTAAGTAAACTGTCTGGGCTATCTCCCAAACCTGATGGAAATGTTATCCTGCCATATTCCAGTCACTTGCAGAATGGACTTCTTCCCCATGCAGCTGGTGCCCAATAAAGTAGGTTGAGGAGGCAATTAGGATTGTGGCAATAGTGTCACAGTTGTGACTAAGGTCATTTCTGCAATACACTGTTATAGTGTTATTATTCCACTTTCCACATCCTGTTGAATTCTGGGGTTTGTAGTTTACTGAGGCTTAAGAGCTCTCTGGCTGAGAATTCTAAATGCCTTTCCCTAAACTCCAAACCCCAGGATTCTGTAGGGTGTTGAAAGGGGAATAATAGCACTATAACAGTTGAGTGCAGAAATGGTCTAAGTAGTAGTCATGAATATGGAACAGTTACCTAGCATCACTACCTAGCATCATCCATTCTGCCAGTGATTGGATCATGGGTGAATGACATTTCTTTCAAGCTTAGGGAGGGAAGGGTCAAGACAGAACAGGCTACCTAGTTAAGTATACTTAATGTACTTGACTAAGTAGCTCTTGTAAAAATACTGTCCAGTGTTTCCTACACAAAAATAATTTTTGCACAAAACCACAGACAAAATTTTCACAGAAGTCCTAAAATGTGAAAAACTTTAAAAATATTCACCTGAAAAATGATTAATGTCTTTTTTGACTGAAAGTTTTGACATGTCAAGACACTCTTTCTTCTTCTCAAGGACAAGAAAATTTATGCAAACATGACCAAGACTGCAGTCTTATGCACAGGTTCTTGGAAATAATTCAGTAAGAACAGACCTGTATAGCAGACCTTTTCAAACTTTTCGTGTTGGTGACACACTATTTTCAACACGCATCATTTTGCAACATGGTAATTCAGCTTTACTAGCAAACCAGAGGTACCCAGAGGTATATCTAGAGTGGGGAAGACTGCCCCCCCATCTTGGCCTACTACCCTCACCCTCACCAGGAAAGGCCCCAGTGAGAGCAACGGCAGGGGAAAAGGCAACCCCCTTCCAGCCAGTCCTTGCCTGCTGCTGTTGCTCTTGCTGGGGAAAAGCCTCAGTGAGAGTAACAGCAGTGGACCAGGCTCGGGGGGGGTGTGTCTTTCTCGGCTGGGGAGGTGACACATCAACATATTATAGGTGACACACTAATGTGTTGTGATACACCATTTGGAAAGCCCTGCTGTATAAGATTGCACTACAATCTTGGTTGTTGAGTGCTTTCAAGTCATTTTTAACTTATGGTAACCCTAAAGCAAACCTATCATGAGGCTGGCAAGATGTGTTCAGAGGTTTTTTTCCCCGGCCACCTTCTAAGACTGGGTGAGTGTGACTTGCTCAAGTTCACCCAGTGGGTTTCCATGGCTGAGTAGGGGTTCCAGCCCTGGTCTCCAGAGTTGGAACCACAATGTTAACTCCTGTTTTGACCCAGAAAGTTGTTTCCTGGAATACTTCCTCCCCCTCCCTCCTCCTCCTCCTCCTCCTTTCTCCCAGGACAGGAGACATGGTGGATCTTGAGACAATTATCTCTTGAGAAGATTCAGATAATCCCACATACTGCACATCACTGCCACCATCATCATTTTCCTTCTAGAAAAAGAAGCCTGGGGCCCTTGATGAAAAAAATTCAGCTCCAGTTACATAAAATATTTGAAACAGACTTCAAGTTTTTTACCCCCCCCCCCGATATCTCATTTGTTGATAACTGACCGAAGACATTGCTTGTCATCTGCTCAACACACAGAATCACTAAAAGGTCAAACCAGTTCCCTTAGAACAAAATGGAAATGCAGGCTCAAAGAACACATCACATCACAATGTATATAATGGCAATCTGATGGCCCATTCAGAGAAGGAAGAGCTCCCACGGGTAGTGGAGAGGTGACTGAGGACAGCAACACTTAACCCTTTCTCCCATTTACTGGACTGTTTCCCTCCTACAACTCATCTCTTCATAGATTGACTGTCCATGAAGCTTCAACTGTGTAGTTTCCCCAACAGCTCACTGGGAACATAAGTCAAATGAATGAAGTGGGGGGCTCTTCTGTGAGTGGAAATGAAGCTTGCAAGGCCACACAGTTCAACACACACAAAACCTACTGAATGACAGAGTCCTCTATGGCAATTACTCTTTTATGCCTGTAATTTAGATGGCATAAGATGCTCTGGTAAGGTTCTCTTTTCAGTTACTGTACTCCGTAGAATATACCATTGCTGTTGTAAAGCTGGATCACAATGATTGAGAAAACAGTCTTAATTTCCATTATTATTAGCAGTAGTAATATTATTTATATCCCACCTTGTTCCCAGTTTGGTAGTCAAAGAAGCTTACAGTAGAGGCTGTGTTCCCTTCTTATTATTTTTATTTTATTTTATTTTATTTTATTGCTTCTTTTGAGTTGCAAGGAGTAGGGATGGCGGGACAGTATATTTCTAGTTCGTGTCAATTTTGCATGTATTCAGCCACATGTTTGTTGCATCCTGTTTCCTAGATTGCCATATATACATTAATATTTGCATTTTTTCATCAATAGACATTTTTGTAGGTATTTTCCATAAAATGCACATTTTTTACAATTATGCATTTTTTCCAAAATAACAATTTTGTTGGCATTTCCCATAAAACACACAGTTTTACAACCTTCCCTTTCGAAGCAAGAATGTTACTGAAATGTTCAGTATAAAAGCCAACAGCATAAATGCATTCTGGTACATATATTACTCCAGGAAGTACAAAATAGGTCAGTTTTGCCTAAAAGTGTGGACTGAATAAAATTCCCTAATATGCCTTGCAACACAGAAAGCATTTTGTCTTCCCTCATCTCCTATCCATGTTCCCTCTCATATTTCATCAGAAAAGAAGCTTTGTATTTTTTCTTCCAGCAGCACAAAATGTCATGATTTAATATCTGGAGGATCTTTGTAATTTAAACAGAATCCAAAGTGTACATTTTTGAATTGCACTCTTATTTGTAACCAGTTGAAAAGGCACTGATGCTTTCTGCATCTTTGGACACAATGATTAGAATCAAGGCAATTAAATCCAAGATTCTTTTGGCGCAATTAAAGGTTTTCTTTTCTGTTTAAATTTCTTGTTGAGGCTTTGTCTTCCAACTGAAAAAACATCAAGTAAGCAATACCAATGCCAATAATAATGTGATACCAAAGAAAAAAGAGGAAGATGATTTTACACTTTACTCAGTGGCGGAGCTTAGTGCAAGTGGGCTAGGGGCGGGGACAGAGGGGTGTGGGCAGGGCTACAGCACATATGGGTGGGGCTACAGTGCACAGGGGGCAGGCAAGGAGAGGCACTGCCCTAAAAAAGTGCTGACCATGGGGCATCACCTCCATTGCCCTCAGTCCTTATGCCAGTGACTTTACTTGGAAGAACTTTTAATTTTTTTAAAGGCACACAGACAAATCCTGTCCAAGACCTTTGATACAGTTTGCATAGTTACTTCATCTTTTAAGATTAAACATGACAAGTAGCTTTGTAAATTTTGTTCAAGAAGCTTTGTTACCAGAATTTTCTTTTTAGGGAGAGGGCAGAGGAGTCTGATTAGAGCAAAGCTTTTGTGCTGCTTTCTAACCAAAGGAAAGAAGACCTCCTTTATAGGATAGTGGTGGTGTTTGGGATGTAACTCTTCCTTTTATTTCATTCTTGCAGACAACAACAAATAGTTGCAAACATTTTCTCACTGCTGGATGAGATAGCAGAGTTTTTCTTCCTTCCCCTGTTTTAGACCTTTTTTAGGGTAAAGAATTCATTTGCACAAAAACTTGTTTTCTTGAACAACAACAACAGCAACAACAGCCCAGAAAATTGTATTTTGCACAGAATACCATATTAGTGCAAATAAGTTTGTTTTCACAAATAACTTTTTCACAAAACACTCCTGTTTTTTTTTTTAAAAAAAACTCTTTTTTGTGGCTAGCCATTTTCTCAGTGGAATGTCTTTATTCTTGTAGAAGATGAGAAAATGTATAAATAATCTTTATATCCCACCTGGCCACTGGTATAAGTAATGAAGTGAATACAGAGCTGACCCAGAACACTTTGCTGCATGTGGTGAAGAACACAATGCCATCCCCTTCTATTTCATTTACAAAAGCTGACTAGAGGACTCCTTTTGTGACAATGGTGATAGGACACCATCCTCTATCACAGTCAAAGCAGCAGGCTAGCACGTAGATCTCTCTTCCAATAGTTTTTGCTGCCTCTCAATATCTGCTTCTCGAAGTGATCGTCTCACATTAGGAGGGATGGGGCAGTCCCTACCAGTAACAGAGCAAGGTTGTGGAACATCTGCTGGGTTAGACTGCATCACCTTGAACCCACCAGTTCTTTTCTGGTATTGGAAGCTAAGCAGGATCTGGTTTAAATAGTACTTGCATGGAAGACAAGCAGAGGACTCCAGAAACATCCTAATACAGTTAGGAAAGAATCCTATCCTCTGGTTGCTGCCAACCAGAGCTGACAGTACTGGACCAATGGTCTGACAAAGAACAGAAAGACACAGGGAGGCTGGACCTAAACTATGGACTAATGTCTCCCCATTCCTGCTATACACATTTACCTGGGAGTACATCCTATGGACCCTAAGAAGACTTATTCTGATTAGACACAACTGGGATCCCTGGCTTGATCTGAAAAAAAAAAAAAGGTCCATGGAGGACTAGGTCTAAGAGGGCTGCTGGGACTGAACTAGAGTTGGTCAAACTGCACTACCCTAATTGGGTATACACTTTTGTCAGCCATTTCATGAAATCCAGTCTGGTTGACAGCATCTCAATGCCAGCAACTCTTGTGCTGGTACGTCACAATATGCTTCTTTTATCATCTTAAAAATTCCTTGAACAATCATTAAATAAACCTCTCACAAGTTGGCTGACTGAAGAACTGGATCTTAAAACAAAACAAAAAAAACACACCCACTTGCATCAAGATACTAGTTTGAACGTCAGTTTGCCAGCCACTGCACTCCCACTTAGTTGAAGATAAGAAAGCCTGGGCAAAGAAACTGAAAACCCTGTAGCGCACGTGTAAATTATTGCCAGGGCATGTAATTTATAAGCAGCCGTCTCAGCTCCTGAAATCTGATCCATGCCATTGTGTTACATTCTGGAGTTGTATCAAGCTATGAAATATCAAGTGGGTGGACAGCAAGATATAGCGTGTAGATATTTTATGACACAAGCAAAGTTGCATAACAGTAATACTTGCTGGTTAAGTTGTTGAGCTAAGCCTCATTCAAAAATGACTGCATCTAGGGCTCATTTTCCTTTTTGGATTCCTGGCCACTTTCTTCTCCTAGCTGGTGGGGTCACATAGTGACAGCTGTCATTGAATCCAATTCTTCCTTACTTACCTATTTCTAATTATTCATATCATCTTCCTGGCTGGGATGAGGGAGAATTTCTGCCCATTGTATAATGGACTTTGAGCCCGTCTCTCTTTCTTGGGAGGTTTTGTCATTCAAACAGAAGCCTATTTTGCAAATGCAACACTGTTATTGCTCTGGGTACTACTGATTCCCGTTTTAGTTCTCGCAATTCAGCAATGGATTTTACAGAAACAGGCAATTTAGAATTAAATCCAATCTTAGTCCCAACCGGAGTGGATCCATTGACGTGAATAGGGGCTTGCCCTAAATAAAGCATGGTATTAAGCAAGTAAATAGGGAGAAGTTTTTTTTTCTTTTTCATAATATTAATACCCAGCATCATCCACTGAAGCCGAATAGAGAGAAAATCAGGACAGATAAAAGCAAGTACTTTATATAGCACACAGTTAAACTGGAATTCACTGCCACGGAAGGTCATGATGGATGCCTGCTAAGATAGATTCAAAAGGAGACTGGAGATATTCAAGGTGGTCAAGACTGTCAATGGTTACTAATCAATGTGCTATAGATATGTCGTGTCTAGTATCAGAGGCAGTGTACCTCTCTATATTAGATGGTGAAGAATTTGAGGTGGGGGTGTAGTTGCCCTCATCTCCTCTTGGGGGGCTTCCTACTGGCAACTGACTGACTACTGTGTGAACAGAATGTGGGACTAGATAGGCCTCAGGTGTAATTCAGCATGACTTTTCTTTTGTTGTTAGTTTTTTTGTGAGTCTACTCTAGTTAAGATTAAGATTAGCTTTAGCCTTTAGTATCCTAATGTGACCATTTAGATCATCACATGAAAAAAGATAAAATTTAAAATTCATCCAGATAAGCAAATGTTTTCATTCCCTCATATGGAAAAAACAAAGCCTCCTAGTTGAAAAATTGTTGAAATTAGGATCTACCCCCCCCATCTGTTATGCTAGCATGGATCCTGTTTGAGACTGCATTGTGCAGTGCTCTCAGAAATGCACCAACACCCAGTCTCTGTTGGCTGTCAAAACACAGAGATCTTCCTTGTACTGAAAAGGTCTTGCTGTCCTTTCCTTGGTTTTCTATCATGATTCTTTTGCTACAAGCACAGACACAGCTCCAGCTATCTAAAACTGTTCTCCTGTGGCCTAGTAAACAAACAAGGTTAGTTAACAGCAGGTACGCCTACCTCACTAATGAGCTGGGTTAATTGGTAAAGAAAATAGGTGCCTGTTAATTTAATGGATCATTAACAGTAGACATTGAACCTATGGGCCCAGTTCCCAGTTATGCAAATGTCCCTTTACACTATATTTAGGGAATACAAGGGTCTAGAAATGGCTGGGCTTGTCACCGGTCAGATTTAGAAATGAAAGCAACATCCTCCCTCCCCACGCACTTTTTTTTTAAAAAAATATTTTACATCTATGTTAGGATTGCCAGGTTTCAAGCTGCCAGTTTATGGAAATTGCTATGCTTCTCCATGTCTTCAGGCGAGCAGAAAAATCCCAGGTGCAAGAGGATGAGAAAGTTTGATTTCTGTATCTGTTATATGAGATAGATTTAAAGCCTTGGCATCCATTTCCGTCCACTTCCAGCTTGTGTCAGGGTGCTCTGGCTCAGCACAAATTTGTTTCTGTGTGTGCTGAGCTTGTGCAGTATAGATGCACCAAAAAGCCAGGAGTGAGGAGGTTTGAAAGAGAAATGTTGTACAGAGGCACTTGGACCTGTTATGCCATTTGAAGAAAAGCAAGGAATGGAGCACAACACTGAGAGTCATGAACCTTCTTGTTGTACAAGCCACAGCAGCTACACTGTAAGGTCAAGAAATAAAACTCTTTGAGGGCTAACTCTCTACAAGCTACATTATCAGATGCTTAGGGCTTAGAGGTAGAACAAAACAAGATATGAGACCTGATAGGCAACTACTGCAGCTACTGGGTACATTTACTGGCTGCACTGAGGCTAAAGCGTGCTTTGGTTGTTTTTCCTCACTCTAGGTTGCGATATTTCCAGGTTAACCGGGTTTTACCTATATTTGGGGCTCATATACCTGCCTTCACAACCATTGCCACATTTATCTGGCCCACTTTCAACCCTCTGCCTACCCGATTTCTGTGACATCAGAAGGACCTTTTGTTCTGACCTCACAAGGGTTTACAGTCCAGTCTCAAGATTTTGCTCTTGATGCCTCAGACAATGGGAAGCTATGGAGATGATTACCCTAATCTGTATACATTTAATATTTTCACAAATTGGAATAAACTGTGATCTCTCACCCCCTGGGTAGCAATTTGAGAGATAATGACTAGCCTTGCCATATTTCTTATGCTTATGTCAAGCATTTCTGAGAAAATGACTAGACAATCCTACTGAAATATATGTATATAAATAGAATCTTATCTTCTGAGGAAATCTGCAAAGCGGTTATTAGCCAATCACATTTTTGTCTGGCCTGTCTGTACACATCTATACATTTGTGGAGAGAGCTGTGCTCCAAATAAGAAAAAGGAGCAGTTTTGTAATGCTAGCCTTCCTGATGGCTCAAGACAGTTTTTTCTTTCCCTAAATGTCCAGGTGAGTCACTATTTAGACTTGATATGTGTATTAATTAAAAGATTTCTGTGCTACCCTTTGGCTGGCAAGCTGGCAAGACTGATAAAATTATCATGCAAAACCAAAGCAGATTTTTTAAAAAGGGGAAAAAATTGCATGCAAATGCCATGACAACGCACACACACACAAAAAAACCCAACTAGAGCCAAACTCAAATTAGTTAGAATTTTCTCTTTTGCACACTACTTTTAAAGGAGGACCATTTTGGAGAACATGTTTGGAATATGCTTTGGCTTTTGTTTATAGGACCTGTAGATTTTGCCCTACAATTCTGCAAAAATATGCTAGGTTAGAAGCATTGCGGGGAGTCTGTTAATCACAAGCTTGAAGTGCTATTTCTCTCATGAAAATTAATCATCCATCTCTCTCACAAAGTGACAGGCGGATTACTTTCATATTGGGCAAGTACCATACCACTGGGAGCATGTGTGAATTCAGCCACCCTCCATGCAAGCAAAGTCCAGTTTTATGGTTTTCTGCACCTGATGGGCACTAGTACTCTATCCAGGGTGTATCCCTCACGTGTACCCATCATGTGGTTGCCTAATTCTCACACCTTCCCTTGAGTTATGAGATTTTATCATGGGAAAATGGCTGCTATGCCACTTTGTACATGCATCAATATGTGCACATGTTTCAGGGAAGTGAGTCATCAATAGGATTCAGGCTCATTGTAGACATTAAGAAAAATGCATCTCACCTGCAGCTGACATGTTTTCCCTCTCTCAATCATGTTTCCTCAGAGACATATGCTTTGACAATCAGACTTGCAAATTAACTCCATGTTTGCTTCCCAACAATCAAATGCAAAACAAAGTGGGCAAAACATGCTGAATGCAAGATACACAGCTGAGGAGAATCAAATACTATGACAGATACTGTCAAATACTATGAAACAGGGAGCACCTGTTTCAAACAATAATAAACATATCATCTAGTTTGACTTTGAGTCATCAAAGATCACCAAAGACTGTTTGACGGAATCAGTTTGCACGTTTAGATGTGATCTGTTGAATAGTCACCAACTGAGAAGCAATTAACTGATGCATACACATGTATGAACTTGTCCTATATTTACCTGCTGTGTTAAGGTATACTTTCGCCTTGGTCCCAGAATTTTAACTAATAAAAGGAAAAGAGGGAGTCTTCATCCAAAAGCTTCTTCTGTTTCTTCATGTTGTGATTTATCCACACCTTGGAAAAGTTACTTTATTGGACTTATGTTGGCTGGGGGAGATTATGGAAACTAGTCCTTTAAGCAGAGCTTTCCAAACTTTTCATGTTGGTGACACACTTTTTAGACATGCATCATTTTGTGACACAGTAATTCAGTTTTGCTAGCAAATTGGAGGTTAAACTAACCCCTTATAAGAGATACAGGCACGTACATAAATTGTAATAAAATGTATGAGGACACAACATCTTTCATGAAAACCTTTCATATATTTAAAAATATATGATTTATAAATAATGACATATATTTCCAAGATTGTAGGTGACAAACCGACACACTAGTGTGTCGCGGCACACCGTTTGGAAAGCCCTGCCTTTAAGTAACTTCTTCCAAGGTCTTATTTTTAAAAAAAATGTAATATAGTACACGCTGTTAGCTAAATTGTTATTTTAAATTTTATAAGCTGCCTTGCGTACCCTGGCAGGAGATGGCAGGGATAGAAATTTAACAAATAAATAAGTTGACCTGTATAGTCTTCTGTTGCTGGTAATACTTCAAATAAGAAACATCTTTGAAGGACTTCTTGAAAAAAAGATTCAAACTCTTCAAATAGATATTGTCATCAACTAATCTTGATTACTTACTTACTTACATCCCCATTAGTTAGGTTGAGTACATGCTTTGCGTTGTATTCAGATTTTGGTATGAAAAGGGCAGCTCCTTAGGGAATGTTTTGAAATAAATACTTGGAATATGTGGATTGGAAAAAAGGAGTTTAAAACTATATATAGGGAGGAAGAGAGTCAGTTTGGTGAAGTGTTCTTGATGGTGAATCTGGAGACCAGGGTATGAATCCCCGGTTGGCCACAGAAATCTACTGGGTGAACTTGAGAGAGTCACACTCTCTCAGCATCAGAGGAAGGCAAAGGAAAAACCCTCTCTGAGCAAATCTTGCCAAGAAATCTTCAAAATAGCTTTGCCTTAAGGTCAACATAATTTGGAAATGAATTAAAGGCACACAACAACAACTTGTGGAGGAAACACATACACACACACAAGGTTGCCAGAGACTCAGAGCTGTTCCTTTGATAAACTTCAAACTACGTCTGGGTTACTGTGACTCCGATTTTCCACTGTTACAGTGCTGCATCAATAATTTGCAAAAATTATGACTAACAAATCTAAAGTTCTAAGATCAGTAGCAGCTCAATATAGTTGCACTCAGAGGAGAGTATGAGGGAAAGAGATTATACACAATTTTCATCCAAAAGGGGCATTATTAACACTGACAATGTAAATTTAAAACCTGAAATACACAGGTGCTGAATGGGTACCCTCCCTCTTGAAAGTGGGTGTATCTGATGTGTGTTTTCAAGATTCAAAAATCTGGTCTTTATGCCTATTAACCATAACAGCCTGAAGGATACAACCAGATGGAAGAAGTCATGTCGAACCATGATGGCATATTTTTCTTTATCTGCTATACTTCTGCTATATAATCACTGCTAGGATGTGGCACCTGAAATCAATGGTCACATCATTTCAGATATTACTTCTCAATTTTGGCCACATGGAGCCGCTTAATGACTCTTAAAAATTGGCTTCTGGGCATACTCTTGAAACTAGGCATGCTCTTGAAAGAGATGTCAACTTTTAGAAGTACCAGATCACACATTAGCATTTCACTGTTGTTCTCCTGTCCCCCAGGATCTGTCACCTGAGGCAGCTGACTCTCTTTGCTTAATGGCAGGACCAGCACTGTCTAAATGTGAGGGTGTGATCTGGTGCTGCTAAAAACTGACATCCCTCTCAAGAGCATTGTAACACTGTAGGTTTATTTCCAGTCTTAAGTTGACTTCCAGCCTTGCAAGACTGGAAATTCCTTCCCAGTGCTTTTACTAGGGCTCTTGCCAGCCTTCCAAAGCTGACTTCCACGCATGGAACGACTGGCAATCTCCCCAACTCTATCAGGTATGCTGCCACCACCCCCCTGAATTATGAATTACTTAGACAGAACAGGAGGGACTCTGCCTAATCTCTAAGCATAAGGAACTTCCACCTCTCCCTTCCCCTGAGTGAGAGGTCCTATGTAGCGTGTGCCAACCCTGGCGTGGAAATGGAGAGAAACGGAGGTTTATAAAAGTGTTTTAATCAAGGCATGCAAATAAACAATATCACACTTGGGAGACCCCCTCTCCCAGGTACACCTAGTTACAAGAATTTACAAAACAGATATAACAGCACAGATACATTCTTAAGATCAGCCAATTCCCAAAATAACAACATCCCTAACACGACTAACTACTTATTTCTAGTTACTCACAATTAGGTTACAGGCGTAGATGGTCTAAAGGAGGAGGGGGGGTGTCCAGGAGACACAGCATGCCTGCCAGCTCAACTGGGCCAGCTCTCCCCTCTCTCTTTCTCTCTTTCTGTCTCTCTCTCTTTCTCTTTCCCTCTTTTTCTCTGGCCACATGGCCTCTCAGAAGTTTTATATTTTCTTCCTTGGAAGGATCTGGAAGTATCTCCAAGATGCCCACCTCTTTTCCTTTTGGTTGGTCAATTCTCACCTTGTGACCTGTGATGCTGACCCTTTCCTTTTGGTTGGTCAACTCTCACCCTGTGACCTTTGATGTAATCCCAACATCTCATTAACCCTTGGTTTACCTGAAGAAGGAAGTATCTCCCTTTGATAAGCCTAGATAATGGGAAGCCCCATTATCACACGCCCCAAATCTCAGACGGTCTGGGAACAGCTGAAGGCTGGAACCACACCGGCTGGGATTTCATCCTGGGACCTAAGAAAGGAAAAGTCAAAGAATAAATGCAAACACACACAACAGTACAGTATAGCCATATTATTAATGCGGACATGTAAAACTCAGCCCTCTTAACCTCCCTCCAGTCCTCTGCGTGACAAGGAATCTGGAACCACATTAGAACTTCCAGCCATGTGCTGAATGTCAAAGTCAAAGTCTTGTAGGAACAGTCCCCATCGTAGTAACTTCTTGTTAGTTCCCCGGACTGTATGTAGCCATCGGAGGGCAGCATGATCAGTCTGGAGGGTGAAGCGACGTCCCCAGACATATGGTCTCAGCTTCTCTAACGCATATACAATAGCATAGCATTCCTTCTCTGGTATGGACCAATTGGACTCCCTTGCAGAAAGCTTCTTGCTGAGGAACAAGATGGGATGCAAGGTGCCATCCGGACCCTTCTGTAGTAATACTGCTCCAATGCCTCTGTCAGAAGCATCTGTAGCCACTATGAACTGCTTGTCAAAGTCTGGTGCCCGGAGCACAGGATCTGCCATCAAGGCCTGTTTCAAGGCTGCAAAGGCTTCTTGACACTCTGCTGTCCATTTCACTACTTTAGGCTTCTTGGAACCTGTCAGGTCTGTTAGAGGTGCTGCCATTTGGCTATAGTTGGGCACGAATCTCCGGTAGTACCCAGCCAGGCCAAGGAAGGATTGTACCTGCTTCCTGGAATGAGGGATTGGCCAGCTATTAATAGCTTCCACTTTGACTTGCAGTGGAGTGATAGTCCCCTGTCCCACTTCATGGCCAAGGTAGGTCACTCTGTCCAGTGCAAACTGGCACTTCTTTGCTTTGACTGTCAGTCCAGCATCACTAATGTGTTGGAAGACAATCTCCAAGTGTTTCAAGTGGTCTTCCCAGGAGTCTGAGAAGATTGCAATGTCATCTAAATAAGCAACAGCAAAGTCCCCGCACCCTTTTAGCAAACAGTCCACCAGCCTCTGAAAAGTTGCAGGTGCGTTCCGTAGCCCAAAGGGAAGGACATTGAACTCAGACAGGCCCATGTGAGTGATGAATGCTGTTCGATGCTTAGATTCTTCTGCTAGGGCGATTTGCCAATAGCCGTTAGTCAAATCGAGGCTGGATAGGTACTTAGCGTGCCCCAATTTCTCCAACAGTTCATCTACTCTGGGCATTGGATAACGTTCAGGGCGTGTCACTGAGTTCAGTTTTCTATAATCCACATAAAAACGAATGTCCGTCCCCCTTTTTGGGCACTAGGACAACTGGGGATGCCCATGGACTGCGTGATGGGCGAATGATCCCCATGTCCAACATCTCTTTCACCTCCCTCTCTATCGCCTCTTTCCCTTTTGGTGACACCTGTCGTGGCTGTTCTGCTGATGGCCTGCTGTCATCTGCGGCTACCACGTGTTGAGGATCTGTGGTGCGACCTGGGACAGGTGAAAACAGGGTGGTGAACTTACCCGTCAAGTGAAAGAACTGCTTGTGTTGTTTCGCATTGAGTCTCGGGGAGGGTTTCACATCTTCCAAGCTACCACCCTCCCGATCATAGAAAGCACCTTCAGGCCACTCTTCCTCCTCCTCATCTTCCTGGGCTGAAAGTGTGAGAAGGTGACTGGGCCTCTCGTAGAATGGTTTCAGTGAATTCACATGATACACTTTTGGCTTAACCCTAGAGTCTGGAAACTGTATGAGATAGTTCACTGTCCCAATGCGTTCTTGCACTGTGGCAGGACCTTCCCAAGAAGTTTCCATCTTGTTAGACTGGAGAGCCTTCAGAACCATCACTTGGTCTCCTTTCTCAAAGCAACGTTTTCTGGCATACTGATCATACCAGGTCTTCTGCTTCTCTTGTGCCTGTTGCAGATTCTCATGAGCATCTGCCCATGCTTCCCTGAGAGTATTCTGCAAGTTAGTCACAAAATCAACCACATTAGTCTCTGAAGAAGGGACAGCTCCCTCCCACTGACTTTGAACCAGCTGTAATGGCCCTTTCACATCATGGCCATAGACCAGCTCAAAGAGTGAATAACCCAGGCTTGGGTGTGGAACAGATCTGTAAGCAAACAAGAACTGCTGTAGCGCCAAGTCCCAGTCATTGGAATGTTCATTCACAAACTTACGGATCATGGCCCCCAAAGTTGCATTAAAACGTTCCACCAACCCATTAGTTTGGTGATGGTAAGGTACTGATGTCAGATGGCGTACTCCATGTGCCTCTAAAAGGCGCTGCATGACTTTGGAGTTGAAATTGGAAACTGTATCTGTTAAAATCTCTGCAGGCCAACCTAATCTAGCAAAGATGTCTGTCAAAGCTTGGGCTACTGCCTTAGCTGAGATCCCACCCAGAGGTATGGCTTCTGGCCAACGAGTGCAGAAGTCCACAAAGGTGAGCACATATCGCTTTCCCCTAGCAGTCTTCCTAGGGAAAGGTCCCATGATGTCCACAGCCACTCTCTGGAATGGGACATCAATGATAGGAAGTGGTTGGAGAGGGGCCTTGGCTTGATCCTGGGATTTTCCTACTCTCTGGCAAACTTCACAGGATCGGACATAATCAGTCACATCCTTGCCCATCCCTTCCCAGTAGAAGGACTTTCCCAATCTGTCCTTGGTTCGGTTCACCCCAGCATGTCCGCTAGGATGATCATGAGCCAGACTCAAGAGTTTGGCTCTATACTTAGAAGGCACCAGCAACTGTCTCTGAGTGCATACGCCCCCCTTGTTACCTCTCGGGCCAGACTCACGATATAATAGGCCCTCAACAATTACAAATCTGGGCCCCTTCATCGCTGGAGGAGACTTCACCTCTTCCTTTGCTCTGGTCCAAGCAGCTTGAAGGCTCTGGTCTGCTTCCTGGTTTTCCTGGAACTGCTGTCGCTGAACAGGAACCAGCTGTTCCACCTGGAGTGGCAGACTCGCCTCAGATTCTCGTTGCATTGCAGCTTCTCCAGGTTCTGCTCCCTTGGCTGGAGTGTTCTCTGGAGTTTCCACTGCTGTTGAATTCTTTGCTGGCTTTGGAGTCAGCGTTGTTGGATTCTCCTCCTCTGCACCAGCCTCGTGCATCTCAGACAAATTGTCCAGCACCTGACTCTGCTCGGTGCCCACCGGAGACTCTTCCGCCCCCCTGGGCAGCGCTGAGTCAGGAGTGACCACAGGGACCAACTTGAGACCATGCTGACTAGCCTCTTGACATGGAGAAGCTCTTCCTGGACTTCCGCCAGCATCTGCTCCGACATCCGCGGTATCAGCAAGGATGATCCCGACCTCTGGGCCTACGATGCTGTGGTGGGAGTCTGCCCTAGGTTCCACCACCTCTTCAGACAGGACTCCTTCTGGTGTAGCCTCTTCTGGGCTAGGGCCACAAACTTGGTGAAATCATTTCGGTCCGCAGCTGGCAAGTCGCTTGCCACTTTCAGTAACGTCCCTGAGAGATTAAGCCGAAGTTCACTCATATAATTCTCCTCAGGGATCCCAAAATCATCTGCTGCATGTTTGAATGAGATGAGAAAAGCCTCAAAATCATCTGAGTCTCTGTAAGTTGGCAGCTGTCTGATGCGGTTAAGAGCAAGTCGCGGCTCTGGGTTCCGCTGAGCAGCTGTCTGGTTTGCAGTGGAAGCTTGCATCATGTCCTTTGATTTATCTAGGAATCTTGCAATTTGCTCAGGGGGCAACTTGTCATGTAGGAGCCTTATTGATTCATGCAGGAGCTTTATTGATTCCCAGAAAGCAGCAGGAGAATCCATATGGTCACCAAGGGCTGTTACTGGCATAGCAGCCCCTTGCTGAGCTAGATTACTACCACTAGGGGTAGCTGGTTGAGCAGATGAGCTATCTTCTGTAGCATCCTGCTGTGTGACATTGGTACTACTAGGGGTCGCCACAGGATCCATAGTGTATTCCAGGATTTTTCCGGATCTTAAGTTCATAAGCTCCCTGACTACCTCTGTGCACCGAAAACTACAACACAGAAAAGGTCTGATTGGCTGATCAAAGAATATACAGTGCTAGAAGCCCCAAAAGCCACAGAAAAGAGGGAGAAATCCTAAAAACTAAGAAAAGTGGAAAAAATCCCAAAGCCTTCTCTCCTTTCCCTGCTCTTCGCCCCCCTCCTCCCTCCTGAGGGAAACAAAAGCCAACTCTGCCTGAGTTAAGTACCTGCAATTAGTATGCAGATTTTTTCAGCTCCACCGCTGCAGGGGACTTAAAAAAAATGCCTGCTCTGACTCAGACCCAATGCCAGAGTTTAGCAGCTTTAAAAAAAAAAAAAACTTCTTTCCTCAACAGAAGCTTTGAATGACAGAGACAGCAGCTCTTCACTGAAAGCTTTTTTAAAAAACCCCAGAAAATCACTCCTTTCCTAAAGAGAGTTTCTGTTTGACGATAGGAAGCAACTCCTCACCAGAAAAAGCCCCTCCCTCCTCCTGCTTGAAGGAGTGGAAGGGAAAACAGGCAGAGATCCCACTCTCAGTGAACAGGTAGGCGACTCTGCCCCCCAGCCTCCAACTCCCCCTCCCTTTTCAAGCCTCAGAGAGGACCCAAAGGAGAGGGAAAAAAAAACACATCCCTTTTAAACCACAGGCTATTTAAGAAGGCTCCCTCGCTCATACATCCACCCCCCCTTCTTCTGAGCTTAATTCCTCGCCACAGACACAGGGGAACCTGCACTTTACAAACCCCCACTCTCCGTTCGAAAACCGCTGCCACCATGTGACACTGTAGGTTTATTTCCAGTCTTAAGTTGACTTCCAGCCTTGCAAGACTGGAAATTCCCTCCCAGTGCTTTTACTAGGGTTCTTGCCAGCCTTCCAAAGCTGACTTCCACGCATGGAACGACTGGCAATCTCCCCAACTCTATCAGGTATGCTGCCACCACCCCCCTGAATTATGAATTACTTAGACAGAACAGGAGGGACTCTGCCTAATCTCTAAGCATAAGGAACTTCCACCTCCCCCTTCCCCTGAGTGAGAGGTCCTATGTAGCGTGTGCCAACCCTGGCGTGGAAATGGAGAGAAACGGAGGTTTATAAAAGTGTTTTAATCAAGGCATGCAAATAAACAATATCACACTTGGGAGACCCCCTCTCCCAGGTACACTTAGTTACAAGAATTTACAAAACAGATATAACAGCACAGATACATTCTTAAGATCAGCCAATTCCCAAAATAACAACATCCCTAACGCGACTAACTACTTATTTCTAGTTACTCACAATTAGGTTACAGGCGTAGATGGTCTAAAGGAGGAGAGAGGGGAGGTCCAGGAGACACAGCATGCCTGCCAGCTCAACTGGGCCAGCTCTCCCCTCTCTCTTTCTGTCTCTCTCTCTCTTTCTCTCTTTTCTCTGGCCACATGGCCTCTCAGAAGTTTTATATTTTCTTCCTTGGAAGGATCTGGAAGTATCTCCAAGATGCCCACCTCTTTTCCTTTTGGTTGGTCAATTCTCACCTTGTGACCTGTGATGCTGACCCTTTCCTTTTGGTTGGTCAACTCTCACCCTGACCTTTGATGTAATCCCAACATCTCATTAACCCTTGGTTTACCTGAAGAGGGAAGTATCTCCCTTTGATAAGCCTAGATAATGGGAAGCCCCATTATCACAAGCATGTCCAGTGAATTACTTTCAAGAACCAACTGAAACATAAATATATGGTTCCATATGCCTAGTGGTCACTAGATCTCATCTTTAATTTTGTATTATAAAACTCTTTGAAATTTGTAGATGCCTAGGAGCTTTTAAACTTGGAACTTGGGAATTTAACTGATGACAATCATGGTTGGTTGTCATTGTAGCAAAATATTTTATTGGAAGGTAAAGATTTTTTTAAAAAAATCTGGTACACTTTGGGAAACCAAGGCCCTTTCCACACCCTACCTTTTCATGCAGACGTCTGCTGGGGATCCCAACGTGGCTCTGCTGGGAGGGGAGCATGACAGGAATGCTGTCATCTGCACCAGCTGGCTCTGTGGTGAAGGAAGCATGATGGTCACTCCTCTTCCTTCCACAGTACAGCTGGATACTTTCCCAGGCTGCACTGGGAGAGGAAGCATAGCCATTGTGCTTCTACAGCTTCCGCAGGCCAGGTAAGTCCAGGACGGTAGCGCAATCGTGGATCATTCATAGAGAAAACCCATCAATGATTTAATCCGTGATTGCACCACTTGGGGATGGGAGAAGGACAGGACCACAGCAACGTCACGTAGAACCATTGTTCTTCTCCCAACCTCATGGCGGGTTGTAGGGTGGTACGGAAAGGGTCTAACTGTTTTATATGGAAATAATTTTAATAGTATGCTGTACTGTTTTTATTTGTTGCTTTTTCAATGAATATTTTCAAATGCTTTTTAAATTGTATAGACAGATTAACTGCATTTTAACAATAATCTTTTTTATGCTTTTACCTATATAGGTTTTAATCTGCATTTTACCTGTTTTTGTAAGTTACCTTGAGTGTCAGTTATGGGGGAAAAGGACAATAACAACAGCAGCAGCAGCAGCAACAACTGTTTATCTCAGTGAATGGAGATTTTAAAAATAACTGAAGTAACTATTTCAGGTACTTGTGAAGAATGAAGGAATAAAGAGTTTCTTGAAATTACAGCTATAAGGTTAACCAATAGTCTGGAAGATAGAGAACTGTAACTATAACTGATTACTTTAAAAAGTAACTTTCTGGGCTCTGAGCTGATGGTATGTTCATTTAACCCTCAGCTCTATAACAATCTCAGGGCAGGAAAATGCATGTGCAATTGTATTTTGTGACCGATTCTGTCACTGTTTCTAATTCTCCATGAGCTCATAAATGGCATCCTTCCAGCATCTCTGCTGCCATTCATGGTATCAGGAGGGAACAGATGGTGCATCTGAGGCATTCACACATCACAGCAGTGCTTGCAACTTTTCAAGTAAACCTTTGCAAGAATCACCCTATGATAAAATAAAGATTACACATGGAAAATGTATTTAGAAGGGATAAAATGTGCCTCTGTGTTTCACTGCATGGCAGCTTTCCAAAAAGGAACTTTAAGAAAGGTATACAAGTTTATTTCTTTAACTTATTAACAATGTATTTGTGAGCCACCATGGTCTTTCCAAGTGGCTTATGATATAAAAATATTCAAGTGCCTACTCAGAGAACACTTTCATAAAATCATAAATCAATTTTAAACTAATGGCATAAAGCAATCCAAACTACATAAAGCAATCCAAATCCAGAGTATAAATAACCAAGAAAAGCAATTTCTATAATAATAAAAGACAATATGTACATATCTGTGGCAGCTATAACTCAGTGGGATATCTGGTCTGATGTCTCAAAATTTGACAGTATTTTTGGTTGTTGTCCAAGATGCAGTGCCAAGATTAAGGACACAATTTCAGACCAGAGGGAGCAGGGAGAATACGAGAAGGAAAAAAAGCTGGATAACCATGATTCATCAGGATATTGTTTTAGACATCTCAAAAACGGACAGAATGTTTCCAGTTGTTAGTCAAGTTGTAGTGCCCAATTTCAAATTAAAATGCTCAAAATCCAAACAGGCTGTTTTAGAAGCAAAAAAGGAGTCCTGCTACAACTCATCAGTTTACGCTTCAATATTTGACAGTGTTTTTGATTGTCACCCAAGTTCTGGCAGTCAAGGTCAAGTTACAATTCCAAACAGGGAATTTTTTAGATGTGAAAAGGGGGCCTACTGCAACTAATCAGAAAATATTTTTAGAAGAGCTTAAAAAAAAAAAGGGAGAGGGCACTCTGAGACTCTGCTGTTAAGACTCTTAGGGCAAAAGGGTGGGGAAACAGGAAAGGACTAAACCACTGCTGATGAGATTCATGCAGTTAAAAAAAAAAAAGAGGAATATGGGAGAGTGCTCTCAGAGGTAGTACTGGTATAATTCCTGAGGGGAGAAAGGGGGTGGGAAACAGGAAAACACAAGGGTCAATAGACCCCTTCTGGAGTATTAGGTATGGACCTGGGTAGTTCCAGGTACATTCCTGTTGGATTAGAAATAGATTCCTGGGCTGTTAGCCCCTTTCCTGGGAAAGATGAAGACTGGTTCAATTAAGGCTCAATCTTCTTTAGCAGAGTTCACAAGTGGAAGTGCTGAATTTCTTGGGTCTCTCTGAGGCAATTTCCACACTACACTGTTATAGTGCTTTTATCCCACTTTCAACATCCTGTGGAATTCTGAGATTTGTAGTTTACTGAGGCCAAAGAGCTCTCTGACTGAGAATTCTAAATGCCGCTCCCTAAACTGCAAACCCCAGGATTCCATAGGATGTTTAAAGTGGAATAAGAGCACTATAACAGAGTAGTGCAGACATGGCCTGAGACTAGTTTTAGCAAAGAAAGGCAAATAGACAGTACGAACGTTTCATAGCTAAAAACTTTATTTACATCCAGACAAATAAACATGCATTGCCTAAGCGCTAGCGAACTAAAGGAAAGTTTCAAGAAGAGAAGCAGCTCTGTAAAGCCTACCCTTTCCATCTTGAGGGAGGAGAAGAGAGGGAGAAGAAGAAAGGGAGGAATCTTTTATGTGTTTGAAAATACATGTGGAAGGTTCTATGTTCATATTGTGTAGTTGCTTATATACCTCCCCATAATAGGTGACTGAGCAAATGGAGAGAGTTCTATAGGCAGCATATATAGGGTAGAGGTATTCAGGAAACCCTTACTGTCTAAAACCCCACTGCTCTAATAGCATCTGGGTGATAAGAGTTAAGGAGAATGCTTGGTTGAGAAGCATTTTCTAATAGCTGCAACTAGTAAACAATGAAAACCTTTCATGTAAAAGTCAAAGAGAAAAATCTCTTGAAAGTAAAAACAGTTGGAATGTGTCTATTGGGTGAGCACTGTATTGAACAGGAATCACAACCAGGAAGACCCAAACTGTAATGTCCTCCATTTTAGTGGTGGACTAGTGAGGAGACCCTCCAATAATGGTTTTCACATGGATTTCCTGATAGTTTTCTCATAGAATCATAGAAATGTAGAGTTGGAAGAGACCACAAGGGCCATCCAGTCCAACCCCCTGCCATGCAGGAAAACCCTCAAAGCACTCCCGACAAGTGGCCATCCAGCCTCCGCTTAAAAACCTCCAAAGAAGGAGACTCCACCACACTCTGTGGCAGCACATTCCACTGTCGGACAGCCCTGACTGTCAGGAAATTCCTCCTGAGGTTCAGGCGGAATCTCCCCTCCTGCAGCTTGCATCCATTGCTCCTTGTCCTGGTCTCAAGAGCAGGAGAAAACAAGCCCACTCCCTCCTCGACATGACACCCCTTCAAATATTTAAACATGGCTATCATGTCCCCTCTCAACCTTCTCTTCTGCAGACTAAACATACCCAGCTCTCTAAGTCTGTCCTCATAGGGCATGGCTTCCAGGCCCCTCACCATTTTGGTTGCCCTCCTCTGGACCTGCTCCAGCTTATCCATATCCTTCTTGAATTGGGGTGCCCAGAACTGGACACAGTATTCAAGATGAGGTCTAACCAATGCAGAATAAAGTGGTACCAATACCTCCCTCGATCTAGACACCATACTCCTATTGATGCAACCAAGAATTGCGTTGGCCTTCTTGGCTGCCGCATCACACTGCTGACTCATGTTCAGCTTGTGGTCTATGAAGACTCCTAAATCCCTTTCACACGTACTGTTAGCCAGCCACGTGTCCCCCATCCTATATTTCTGCATACCATTTTTTCTGCCTAAGTGTAGGACCTTACATTTCTCTCTGTTGAAATTCATTTTGTTAGCCTTGGCCCAGCTCTCCAATCTGTCCAGGTCCTTTTGAATTTTGATCCTGTCATCAGGTGTTTTAGCAACCCCTCCCAATTTGGTGTCATCTGCAAATTTGATCAGCGTGCCCTCTATTCCTTCATCCAAGTCATTAATGAAGATATTGAACAGCACCGGGCCCAGGACAGAACCCTGTGGCACCCCGCTAGTCACTTCTCTCCAGGATGAGAATCTGCCATTGGTGACCACCCTTTGGGTACGGTCAGTCAAGCAGTTACAAATCCACCTGACAGTAGCCCTGTCCAGTCCACATCTTACTAGCTTCTTTGCAAGAATGTCATGGGGAACTTTGTCAAAGGCCTTACTGAAATCAAGATATACTATGTCCACGGCATTCCCTTCATCTATCAAGCAAGTAACTCTATCATAAAAAGAGATAAGATTAGTCTGGCATGACCTATTTTTGAGAAATCCATGTTGACTTTTTGTAATTACGGCATTGTTTTCTAAGTAATTAGAAACTGACTGTTTGATGATCCGCTCCAGGATCTTTCCAGGTACTGATGTCAGGCTGACTGGGCGATAATTATTTGGGTCCTCTTTCTTTCCCTTCTTGAAGATGGGGACAACATTTGCCCTCCTCCAGTCTGCCGAACTTCTCCGGTCTGCCAAGAGTTTTCAAAGATTATAGCAAGAGGTTCCGCAATGACCTCTGCTAGTTCTTTTAAAATCCTAGGATGCAATTCATCTGGCCCTGGAGACTTGAATTCATCCAGGGTGGCCAGGTATTCCTGTACTACCTCTCTATCTATTCTGTGCTGCATTTCCCCCACTTCCTCACCTGCTCCCCAACCGCCAGGTTGAGTGTTTTTATCCTTTTGGGAAAAAACTGAGGCAAGAAGGTGTTGAGGAGTTCTGCCTTTTTCTTCCTCCTGTTATTAATTCACCATCTTCCTTGCGCAGTGACCCTATCGTCTCCTTCTTTTTCCTTTTGCTGCGGACGTATTTAAAAAAGCCCTTTTTATTGTTTTTAATGTCTCTGGCCAGCCTAAGTTCGATCTGTGCTTTAGCTTTTCTGACCTTCTCCCTACATCTCCTGGCTACTTGCTTATAATTTTCTTTGATGATTTCCCCCCTTCTTCCATTTCCTGTACATGTTTTTCTTAATACTTAGCTCAGCTGAGAGCTCTTTAGTCAACCATTCCGGTTTGTTCAGATGCCTTCCATTTTTCCTCCTTAATGGCACAGTTT
Source organism: Iguana delicatissima (assembly GCA_948472985.1). NCBI lineage: Eukaryota > Metazoa > Chordata > Lepidosauria > Squamata > Iguanidae > Iguana > Iguana delicatissima. Next base: position 119,873 of record CAOKZL010002209.1, on the reverse strand, counting down.
TAGCCTGTGCCTTCAGTACCTCCCTTTTAAAGAACTCCCATGCATCCTGAACTCCTTTCTCATTGACTATTCTTGACCACGGGATTTCAGCCAGCAGCTCCTTCAGTTTACAGAAGTCTGCTTTTTTAAAATCTAAGACGAATGCCTGGCTACACTTGCCTTCTCTTCCCCAATGAATGCAAAATTCTAATAGGGCATGGTCACTCTCTCCTAAAGATCCAACCAGTTCTACGTCATTAACAAGGTCTTCCCTGTTGGTCAGGATCAGATCCAGAATATTTGATCCCCTTGTCGCCTCTTCCACCTTCTGGACCATGAAATTGTCTGCAAGACAAGCAAGAAACTTGCTGGACCTTGTCGCCTTTGCAGAGTTTGACTGCCAACATATATCCGGGTAGTTGAAATCTCCCATTATTACTGTATCTCTCCTTTTTGAATGTGCAGTCATTTGGTCTATGAAAGCACCATCGAGGTCCTCAGTCTGGCTTGGAGGTCTGTAGTAAACCCCCACTATAATATCCCTATTGTTTCTCGCTCCCTTAATTCTTACCCAGATGCTCTCGACCTGGCTTCCGGTGTTCAAGTCATGGATCTCTTCACAGGTGAAAACATCCTTGACATATAAGGCTACTCCTCCTCCTTTCTTATTTGGTCTATTTCTACAAAATAGGCTATACCCCTCTATTCCTACATTCCAATTGTGAGACTCATCCCACCAGGTCTCAGTGATGCCTATCAAATCATATTTATTTTGCTGTACTAGGAGTTCAAATTCATCTTGTTTGTTTCCCATACTGCGTGCATTAGTGTAGAGACACTTAAGTCCCCATGCCCTTCCTGCAAGTCCCATAGCATTGTTTCCAGCCCTCCCACGATTGGATGCTATTCCTACTTGGCCAATATCATTTGGGTCTTTTCCCCCTGCAGTTGCCGAGTCCTTGTCCTCAATAATCTTGTCTCCCTCCCCAGTTGTGCTTAGTTTAAAGCCCTCCTAATCCTCCTTGTGAGACTGTTTGCAAAAACGTTCCTGCCAAGTTTCGTGAGGTGCAGCCCATCCCTTGCCAGAAGCCCATGTTCCTGGAATTTCAAGCCATGATCCAAAAAGCCAAACTGTTGGCGGCAGCAAAATGTGCGGAGCCAGCTGTTGATCTCTACTATTGTCCTTTCCCTTCGTGCACCATATCCTTGAACAGGGAGGATTGATGAAATGACCACCTGCGCACCAAGTTCCTTAAGCTTTCTCCCCATAAGCTCGTAGTCCTTTGTGATGTGGTGAAAGCTGTGCTTCACCGTGTCGTTGGTTCCAACGTGAACCAAAACGAGGGGCTTACGGTCAGTGGGCTTGACCAGCCTGGCTAGCCTCTCTGTTACGTGGTTTATCCTGGCCCCAGGAAGACAGCAGACCTCTCGATTGAGCTTGTCCGGTTTGCAAACTGTCGGTTCGGTTCCTCTGAGCAAGGAGTCCCCAACCACCAGAACTCGCTTCCTCTGAGGCCTGTCCGGGGTTCTTCGACAAGCAGATTCTTCCAGGATTGCCTGGGCATTTTGTTGAGGTCGGGAGTGCTGGTCTTCCCAATGTTGGATGCTGTCCTGTTGGTGTTCAAGTTCCAGTTGCCGAAGTTGGATTCCTTCTTGCTGATGTTGTGTTCCCTCCTTCTGGTGTTCCTCATCATTCACAGCACCAAGAACGTTGAAGCGATTCTGTAGTTTGAGAGTCTCTGTTTCCTTCCTGGCCCTTCTACTTCTCCGTGTGACATTCCTCCAAGCATCGCTTCCCTGGCTCACTGAACTGATTTCCTCATCAGGTAGCTCCTCCGCATATCTGGTCTTCAGGAAGGTCCTCTCTGCCCTATCTAAGAAGTCCTCACCTTCCCTAATAAGACGAAGATTAGAAACCTGTGCCTCCAGCTGCCGCACCTTGACCTCTAAGAAGGTGACCAGCTTGCACTTGCTGCAGGTGTACCCGACCACATCTTGTGGCAAGAAAAGGAACATGCCACAAGTGCTACAGGTGACAGCAGCAGCTCCCTCACCTTCCATACTTGATAATGCAGAGAATAGAACAAGAAAACAAAAACAAAAACTGGGCCTCCTTTCTTAATTTGAGCTGTATAAGCTATGTCTGCTCAGCTAACTACCAAGCTCAGTTGAACTCTTCCTAAATTTGTTCAGTCGCTATAAGGATCGGTTGTTCCTAAACTTGAGTGGTTGAACTTGAAGGATTGAAGTAGATGAATGAAATTGTGCGCGCCTATGGCGCGCGCCGCTGGGAGTTCCTAATAAAGCCTCCTTCCCCTAGCTGGCTCCTCCCCCTAGCTTGATTAACTCTCCCTAGTCTCAGTTGGGAGCACTTCTGACTGAATGTTTATTTGGAACTCAAGCCTTTTCTTTCCTTCTTTCTCTCTTCCCATATTTGTCTCATCACTTCTGACTGGGGCAACAAACCAAGAATTGTAAGGAAACAATATTCTGCTTAGTCTACTCCCCTGTCTTACATGTTGTGTGTTCCTTTGAAGGAATAATACGGTTGTAATTAAAGAATGGAGATGGCAGGAGGAAATCTAACAAGTCTGTGAAAAAGAAACAGTGGAAAGTCTTAGTGCAGCAACCAAACTGTATACCCTCAAGTAGATGAAGTGAAATTGGCTGTTGTTATGAAAGCTGTTCATCTTAAGAATAACACTGAAATTGACTTTGTCCAATTGGATAAGCAACCAACAACATATTTAATTCTTCTTTTAAAAGACAGGAGCAGTTTTGTATCATTCTGCACAAAATCAACCAAGCCAAACAGGTGATTGAAATAAGACAAAAGAAACATTATTCTTGAATTCATGGTGACTAGCTTTCTCATAGTATTTGTCACCCAAACTACAACACACACAGAATCATATTAAGTTAAGACAGTTTGCTAGATTTCCTCCCCCTTTCTTCAGGTGTGCTACTATTGAAATGGAAGCCTGTATCCCCCTCCAATGGTTCAGCTACACCTAAAACAAATCTTTAGCTTTGCTGATGTAAAAACTGCCAAGTTTCCCTTGGCTTCTTGCTCTTGTCCTGATAAGGAACCTGTGTGTTTCCATTACAGTTTGAGATAGACTGGGATAACTGCTGGATTTTATATTTTCAAAAATGGAGGCTTAGCTATTGGCTATTTCTTTGTCCTGGCAATCTTCAGGACAATCTGAAACCTGTTGGAGACCTCTATAGTACTGAATCCAATTCCTCCTACACCTTGTTTTGAGACTGTAAGTAAATCAAATCACTGTAACACCATGCTGGCTTGTTTTTCCACTTTCCAACCGCTTGCTGTGTTTATCAACTAGTCTGATGGAGAATTCCGGAGAACATGAAGATTGCTTACAGTTTGGTTATATTTTAAACCTCCTGGATGCATCACTTTGTTACCCCAAAATGTGGGTGACTCAGGGGTCTACCCATGATGCCAGTACCTCCTTTCAAAAGTGGGAAATTATTAACTCAATCTTAGGAGGCCTGCAAGAGAGGGGTATAACCTAACAATATCTTTGACACCAATGTTTACAGGGTCTGTGCAGGGAAGAACCAGCCAGAGAGCCAAGAACAAACTAAATTGTATTTTATTAAGATAATTTATCACTTGCATAAGATCTTAAACAATCACGAAATCACACAAGATTAACTGACGGAAAAGGGAGGAAAGGTTTTCAAATAGCGAGATTTCAGGGCATGGTGATGATAATGATGATACTTACCACTTTTGAAGAGCAGTGAAGAAGCAGAGATGTGGCTTAGCCTCATGTCTAAGGACAGTACACAATCAGAAATCAGAGTAGCGGAGTGGCAACCAGCAATCGATGTACTGTGAGTTGAATAGCCAAAATTAAGGGTTTATATACCTGATTTCTGCCTTGAGGGCAAGGGTGTGAATGGCTTTCCAGCTGAGTAAACAATGGAGTTCGCAGAATGGACAATGGGGTCTGGAATGGGCTAATGGTTGTAGTGTTAGGTAACAAAGGGCTAACAGTTGTCTGATAGGTCAGTGCTTGTTGGATAGGTTTGAGAATAATAGGGAAGTATGCAGGTTGAAGGAAAAGGAGGTAAGTCAATCAGGGCTTTGGTGGAATCTTCTGGTCACTGTTGTTCCAAAAGGGAAAGTAGTTAAGGCTAGCTCAAGCCTGTTATCTCTGGAGTTATTTCTGGTGATTTCCTGACTCTGACCTGGCTAGCCTAGAAAGGGTTTCTGACTTGTTTTGCAGTGCACATGTTTGGCCAGCTTCTTCCTCTTGCCTGGAATGGCCATTCAGTCACATCAGGGTACATTTTATATTAAAACCAATTAATATAGTTTGCCAGTTAAATCATATTTCACCAATTAAACTATATGAAAGTATGGAGGTGTACAGCCTAGTAACAACTTCTGTGAATGGGCACAACCACTGATGTAGACTCAAGTTGATAGACTTGGACTCAAGTCACTTCAGTGACTTGACTTGGACTCTACTTGGCCATAAATGATGCACTGACTCGACTCGACTCGAGACTTGTATATTTTTAATGACTGACTTGCTGCCCTTGGTTCAGTAATATAATGCATTCATCCAGAAATCTTGTGACTTTGAACAACACCTCTATCTATTTTTGCCTACTGGTCACATGACAATCTCAGAGGGGAATGACAGACAGATTAGCCAATGGGTTTGAGGTGGGGTTGAGGTCTGCTCAGCAGCCTGTCTCTGCTGCAGATTGGAGGAGCCTAAAATGTTTCCTAAGAGCAAAAGACAAGACTTGCCCCCAGAGTTCAGGGTGTATTTCTCAGAGGGGAACAGCAAATGTGTTGGGCAACAGGCTTGAAGAAGAAGGATCCTTCCTTCTAAAACTTTTGAATCGTCAGTAATGAGGAGTAAGATAGGATCCTATTACCCACTTCCAAGGTTGCAGATGGCAAAAGTGCAAACGTGGAGAGCCGACTCTGCTTAAATTGTTAAAACTGAATTTATTTCACTCTATCAAATAATTCTGGAATTTTCGTTTGGGTATAAAATGGCTTTCAGACTTGAGACATGACTTGAGACTTGAGACTTGAAAGTAGAGACTTGAGACTTGACTTGAGACTTGGAGTAAATACATCACTGGGCACAACTGGCAGAAAGGGAGCTACAGTGGGAAGTCTATACAGGGAGGGATCTATGCTCATAAGCATCTCTGCCTCAGAAGACCACACTCATACAAAGACAGCAGGATCGGTGTTTTTTCCTTTGGTGTGCCTTCAAATTTCACCCTGAGGGCCACTGAAGTCACACATGACTTCTTTTGGGATTCACGGCACCCTCAAATGTTTAACTCTTCTTCATTTTTAAAATTACAATGTGCTCCCTTGGTAGGCGGGGCAATCTTGCCTTGTTTGTGGACTCCACCTGGCCAAAAATTGCCTTACTTCAGGCTGAGACAGTAGGCCCAGGAAAGGCTGTTTTATAACCAGTAAGTAAGCTGGAAGCTCAGTTCTGACTTTGTACTGTATTTCTATAATTTAATTTTTTTTTTCCTTTGAAAAAAATGGAGTGCAGAGAGTGTGGTGAAGAAGAAAGGTCTTCCAACCGGTGTGGTAACTTATGGTATCACCTCCATGGAGCCTATTTTATTCAGGAGTCAGAATTTCAGAGCTCCTGGCCTATTGCCATGGAGACCTGCCCTCAGGGTGTCCTGATCTATCTGTCTGGCTCTGCATGCACAAAGGCATTGGGAATCACATCCAGTCATAATAAAAAAAAGAGGGGGTTGTCTTACATGAAGTGGTATGGGCACTCATGGAGAGGGCAGAAAAAAAGGAGCAGGCAGTTATTTTGGTGTCACCCCCTTTGACCCTGGTGACATCATTGTGACCTTGCAAGGCTCCAGAATGGGCCAATGCAGTTCCCCAACCCTTGTCAGTAGCCCAATCCTGGAAGATGATTTATTTTAATTAATAGTATTTATAAATTTGATATATAGATGGCCATTAACAGCAAGGTACCGTGAACCAGAGAACCAGCATGGTACCGTGGCTTGAGTGCTGGATGGTTCTGGAGACAAAGGTTCAAATCCCTTCTCAGTCATGGAAACCCACTGAGTAACCTTGGGCAAACCACACTCTCTCAGCCTCTGAGGAAAGCATTGGAAACCCCCTCTGTAAAAATCTTGCCAAGAAAACCCAGTGATAGGTTTGTATTAGGATTGCCATGTGTCAGAAACAACTTGAAGGCACACCACAATTAGCATTTTGCCCATTAGTTGCATACTTTTGAAATGTAACTTCATTATGCCCCTAGTTACACCTAATTCACCTCAAAAGTAACTATGTGACGAAAGAGGAACAAAAAGTCAAAAGAAAGTTGTACCATATATGATAACTATATATGATAACCACACCAAGGCTAACACTGGCCCAAAATTGGAAATGTAATACAATTCCTACAATAGAAGACTGGTTGCCGAAATTTTATGATGTAGTTGAACTAGAAAAACTAACAAAGATGTTATTGATCAAGACTGCAAAACAATTTCAAGATACATAATAGATGATAAATCCCCTATGGGAAGAGAGCTGGGGTAAATTAGCTAAGTCTGGAGTGATGGATTAAACTTTAAAACGTAAAAGTATCTCAGAAGGAGTATGATTTAATAGGTGGTAAATGGAAGGAAAGCATAAAGAGTTAAACATTTGCAAACATTAAGAATTCAAAGATAGATGAAAATGTATTGATAGAATAATTGCAAGAAGTGGTAGAGAATCTGTGTAAACAGAAAATATGATTTAAGTCAGAGGGGCAAGAAGAAATAGAGAAGCACTCACAATTTTAGAAAAGAAAGTTGGTTGGGAGAAAGGACAAAATATCACAAATACATTATATAATGAGTACAGTAGAACAGAACATCTAATTAGTTTGAATAGAATATTCAGCAAAATATAAGGATGAGGGAGGATACAATTTATAATGTCTTATCTTTATAATGAGTTTGTATGTTGGGAAATCAATCAACCTCTACTTGAAAACAGTCTTTCAATTTTACTGAATGAACTGTACATAACGTATGTATATACCGTATGTGTTAATGTACATAACAATGTGCTTTACCTTCTAGGTAATTTTTTTATATCTAGCAATTTTTTTTATACATATCTATTTTTTTAAAATAAAAATAACATAAAAAGAAAAGTAACTAGTTATACCTAACTCATTACCTAAAAGCTCCAATACTTTCTGTAACAATATTCTTGTTCCTTTCTTTAATCAAAAGAACTTCCAATATATTATCTGATAGGAATATTTTAACTGATACTTCTACATTTCTATATTTCTTTCCATTTGCTTCATTTGATGCCCCTCATCATTTCCAGTGATTATGAAATGAGAAACGCAGAAATTAGTGCAATGTTAGAACTGAAACACTTATTTGCACCAAACACTAAAAAGGAACACTTAATACAGTCAAGAGTCATTTGTGTGAAGAACATTAGAACATACTCTACCAGTCTGAATGAATGGAATGGTAAATTCACTCTTGGCTCTCCATTTTGGCAGCTGTCAGGATGGCTGAAGAAAACCTCAAAAGCTCAAACTGATATCCTAGTTCACAGTTCCAGACTGAGTGAATGCTTTTCAGTTTGACTGACAGCTGTTGTGCAGAATGAGTTAGGAGCAGCTTATCAGCAGCTACTTGAACAAAATGGCTTCTTCCTCAAACCAGCTTCTGCCCTTCTTTTTTCTTTTTAGAGAGAACAGACTAACAGCAAGTCTGTCAGTGTGAGTCTCTCTGTATGGCTATGCATTTGTGCAGTTGTTTCGTTTTTCACATTGGATCAGCCCCTTAAGGTGAGATGTAGCTGGCATGGATCACCAGAAGATCTAAATTAAAGCAGTTTCATCCTGGTTATATTTCTTGAGTTGAAGTAGATCAGCCTAAGACTGGTAAAGGCCTATGCAAGCCTGGCCCTATTATTAAGCAAAGTGCGAGGGAGCAGACATCTGGAAACAGGAGAGGTGCTGAAAACACGACCTACCTTGTTACCCCCAAATGGGGGTGACTCAGAAGTCCACCTTCAATGTCAGTACCTCTGTGAAAAGGTGGGGAATTATAAGCTCAAAATCAGAAGACTGTGGGGGTGGGGGAAGAGTAACCTAATGAGATCTTTTACATTTATGTTTGCCAGTACTTCTGCAGTACATCTATGTTTACCAGTATTGTGTTTTACTGGAGGAATTAATCATACTATTAAGATCCAAGTAGTTATGCAATTACTTAAGGCTAACTGAAGGAACAGGGGGAAAGTTTTGGATAGTGAGACATCAAAGTGAAATGGGTGATATTTACCAATTTAGAAGAGCAGCGAAGAAGGCAATGTGGCTTAGACGCAACTCTAAGGACAGTACACAATTGGAAATCAAAGCAGCAGAGTGACGACCAGCAATTGGCATATTTCGAGTTGACTGGCCAAAAACTCTATTTAAGCCTGGAGGTTGAAGGTCTTAATGGCTTTCTGGCAGAATAAACAATGGAGTCCTGAAAGTGAACAATGTGGTCTGTAATGAGCTAATGGTCTTAGTGTTAGGTGACAGAGAGCTAACGGCAGTCCTGATCACGTAGTAATTGCTGGATAGATGCAGAGACAATAGGGAAGCTTGCTTGGTCAGAGGAAGAGGAGTTAAGACGATCACGTGTTTTGTGGGAATCTCCAAGATGCCATTATCTCCAAGAGGTTGAATTGTTAAGGCTAACGCGAGCTTATTCTCAATGGAGTTTCCTGGTGTTTTCTTGATTATGGCCCTTTTTGCACGGTATTTTCCATGCGAAAGGGTGCCTAGAGCGTCGCACGATTGTGAGGAGCGATTTGCACAACGCACTCACAATCGCGTGATGCTTCAGGGGCGGACAGGTGCCAATTATGCACCTTTTCATTTTCGGCTGGAAGCTGAAAATGGTGTGCAATTGCGCATTGCTCCCGGGCCCCACGCGCACTTACCTGGCATGTGGAGCCTCCAGAGCTGCACCGGTCATACTTCCTGCTCCAGCACAGCCTGAGAAATTCCCAGGCTGCACTGTGGAAGGAAGAGGCAGGAATCTCGAGCAAGCAGGCAGCTCGTGCAGAGGTGAAGCAGCAGGGACATGAGAGCCTCTTACTGGAGGCTGCTCACGTGACCCCTGCACCCCAGTGCCAGAAAAAGGTAAGGTGTGGAAAGGGGTTATGACCTGGCTATACCTGGAGGTCTCTTCCTATCTATTTCAGCCAGCCTTTTCCTTCTATCCAGCATGGCAATAAAACAATAGCAGGGTATATTTTATATTTATGCCAATTAAAATATTTGCCAATTAAATAATATTTTGCCAATTGAACCGTATCAAAGTGTGGGTGTGTACAGTCTGGTAACAGCTTTGCAACCATCATTTACCATGGAAAGTTCTGGCCTAATTTAAGAACTGAAGTAGTGGCAGTTGGTGGCTCATGTCAGTGGGACAATGAACCTACCCTGGATTTTAGTCTAAACTTTAAAGGAACTATGGAAGGTGCTGAAACCTGTCCCCCCGAAGTTTGAGCACCATGTAGAACAACTTTGAGATTCAGATTAAATCTCAGAGTTGAGTCACTGCTGCAATGATGTTGAAGCCACTGAAGTTAACCAAAATCACATTGTCCAACATTTTACAGATGAAAACTGGAATACATGTGGCCCAGTAACATCAAAGTGTTTTCAAGATGGCAAAATGATTCGTGAGGAATAACACACAAGCTAGGAGGGAATGCTGAAGTTTGCTTTTACCTGAGCCTACTGGGAAGGGGAAGATTCTCCTCCTGCTCCCCCCGAGTTATTTTAGTGCGAATTACTTTTGCACCTTGAACTCAGTTTGCAGCAACTGAAGTTAGCTGAAGACAAAGGAGCAAGTGTGAAGAAGAGAGAGAAACCAGGATGTTTTAAATGCAACTTAAAAAGTAAGATAACAGGGACTGTCCCTACCAAACTGGGAGAGTTGGGGTATGCAAAATTCAAATGTGATTTCTGATCAGTTTTTTATATGGAATTGGTGGTCATTTGGCAATTTGTCATTTGCCTCTGGTGAAAAAATGTCTTCGGTCAGCCTCAGACCTCAGAATTGATTTCGTGTGGCATTTCTGTGATGGTCTGCTGCCACACATTTATGAGTTGTGGTAGTAGGGCTGCAGTATGGCCATTTCTGCACGGGGTTTTTAAAACGGTGCAGTCTGTCCTCCAAGGAGGAGGTCTGCACCTGGGAGCGGACTGGGTCGGACCTACTTAACGTAGATCCGCACCTCAGCCCGCTCTGGAACGACCCCATGTGGTCGTCCAGCATGCTTTTGAAAGACCGCTAAGAACAGGTCTTTCAAAAGCACAGGGTGCACCACTGCGAGCTTGCTCCCTTATGCAGATTCTCAGGCTTGTCCCAGTGCGAGCCTGCGATTTACCGGGGCAGGCTTTAGGCTGGCGAGCTTCAGTGGTTGATCGAGACCCTCAACCAACCGGAATTTGGGATGCCGGAGCAGTGCATATCGATGAGCACGCACTGCTCCAGAGCGGTGTGGACCGGACTGGGGAGCCGAAAAGTCCAGTAAGTAGCGGTGCGGGGCGATTCCCTCGCCTTGTGCGGAAATGGCCTATGGATTTGTGCTGTGTGAAATCAAAGATATCTCCATAGCCCTTCATTCTCATAGCCCTTCACTTCCACAAACTGCTCAGTAACTTTTCAACTGCCCTGTTTATGTATTACGCAGTACAACATTTCTTTGAGCATTTAATGCTTTCATTTATAAGTGCTAACTTTTTTTTATACAGAAGAAAAAAAATCACTTCTATAACTCTCAGGGAATAACAAAATGTCACAGGAAGCAATTAGAAGAGTGGCTGAGTTCCCTTCAATCATATCTGCACACATCTTTAATGCTTAAATGGAATCTCTCAGCTCCAAATCATATTGAAAACCTCTGTGAGTACCAGAAACTCAAGCATTACTATCTCAGTGCAGAGAATAGGTCTGTTAAGTTAGTTCTCTGTCACACTGCACTGTTGTAGCACTATTATTCCACTTTAACTACCATGGTTTCATCCTGTAGAATCATGGGAATTGTAGTTTTGGGAAGCTCAAAAGCTCTCTGGCTGAATGCTAAATGCCCCTTCCTAAACTATAAATTCCAGAATTCCATAGGATGGTGCTGTGGCTGTTAAAGTGGAATAAAATCACTATAAGAGTGCAACATAATAAGGCCATTAGTTTAGTTTCTTGTGGTCCATAGACCCATCGGTACAGACAGAACAGAAATTATAGAATATTAGATAAAAATAGCAAGAGTAGGTCTGTGAAAAAAGGATTGAAGACATTTCTTCATTGGCCTGTTGATGCTGAAGTGAAGGGAAACAGGTGGGCTTGAACTGACTGTTTATGTTGCTGAGGCTATTAGTTGCTGATGAAGGTGGCTTCTTAGACATCAGAGCCTTATGTCAGAGTTGGGCTTCACATTCCCTATAATAGAGAATTTAGTGGTCCCTGTAGTTGACAATGTCTGATCCTTCTGGTTGCTGGTCTGCACTTCTGATCAGGCTTAGCCAGAATGGACAGCAATAGAGGACTGTGGGAGCACTCCAACAATATCCAGATGGCTGCAGGTTGCCCATCACTATTCTCGACATTCTATTTACTAGTTGAGTGCCTCAGGACTGGGGACATGAAGCATCCATTTGTGATTGGACATCTGGGGTGGTGGCCAGGGCCATGGCAATTTCAATGATCAGAGCTCAGAAAAGTTATGTTTTGCATTTCGTCTTGCAAAAGTCCTCAGTACAGAGTACCACTCTCAAAAACCCCTAGCTACTGGCCATGCTGGCTGCAGGGTTCTGGGAAGCTCAGTCCAAAAAGTAAGGTCTCTAAGTGCTGTAAATGTTATATATCCTGGTATGTTTTGTTTTGTTTCTAAAAAAAACATTTTCTTACCTTGGAAGCCCCATTGCTAAAGATTTTAGTTTTAATCCAATCTCATGCTTTACGAATTTATGTGATTGAGGTTAAAATTAAATATGTGTGGGATGTTGATGATCCCCATAGCATGCATAGGAGAAGCACTGTCACATCAGAGAGTCTAGTGATCCAGGGGAAATAGCATGCAATCCTCAGGTTACTTAGTAGAATTACCCTTTTCTGAAAATGTGACATTCCTGTGGTTCTGCATAGCTCAGCTATAGATGTATTCCATAAACATGTTTGCATGGGGTGGGGTGGGAGGCATGTAGGAAGAAACATTAATCCTTGAAAAAAAATGAAAAAAAGAACATTGTAAATCTCCATATCTGGAGTGTAGGAGAGAGAGGTGTGTGTGTGTGCACGCCAGGCACCAGCTGCCACCTCTCATTGTTTTGCTTGCTACCTTGTCTCTTCTCCTTTTTCTTATATATACCCAGTGCAACCCCCCCCCCTTCTGGTCTCTGCTGGGCCTCACATCAATAGGCAAAAAGAACAGACTTCAAGTTCCCCTTCCAAATCCCATATGTGTGCACTTGTGTTATGAGGGAAGGCATTGTTGTGTGGTTGGAGAAATACAGAAGAGCCTGAGCACACATAGTTTTATGGATACTTGAATGTTCATTTAACTGCCACGTGCCAAGGGAGAATTGTTTGCAGTGCAGAGATGAACCGGACTCAGTTCAACAATGCAGAAGACAAACCAGAGCTTCTTTAGAGCTTTACAGTGTTGAAAACCTCCCTCCCCAGGGCCTGTCATAAATTTGGGGAGACGTCAGGCCAGACCTTATCAGATCACAGTATGTTGATAAACAGACAACTGTATTTTTTTCCTGCACTTAAATTCACTCACTCCTCCTTACCTCAGCTCCACTTCATGCCCCCGCCCCATAATCTCCTTCCTGTAAGGCATGGGTTATGTGTATATCTGATTATATTAGTCAATCCACCACAGATGAACCATTTCCAAAGGGAAATTGATCAGCTCCTCTGAGTTTTTGCTGACCTCCTGCTGTTATGCTCACAACAACAATTCTTAAGAAGTCATTGAGGTGGATTCTGCATATCAAAGGCCTAAGAAGATGATGTGTGGCAAGGAGGAGGTGGCTGCTACTTCTCCTGCTGTTGTGTTGGTATTGGCATATAGAGTTAGTATATCTCTTTCTCTTACCATGTAAAGTAGGGATAGAGGAAATCATATGTCTTCATGGATCATCTAACTTAGTGGTTCTTAACCTTTTCTTTACTGGGGACCCCCTGTAGATATAATTTGTTGCCAGAGACCCAAATTTAAGATTTAAATATTTAAATTTAAATTTAAGTATTCAAATATTTATTTACTTATTAAAGGATTCTGGAGACTAGAATACAAATCTTTACTCAGACACTGGATGACTTTGTGCAAGTCATATTCTCTCAGCCTCAGAGGAAGACAAAGACAACTCCTCTCTAGACAAATCTTGCAAAAAACAAACAAACAAAAACAAACAAACAAAAAACCTCTGTGATAAATTCACCTTAGGGTTGCCATATGTCAGAAGTGACTTGAAGGCACATAACAACAAAGTGCCACTGACAGATGGAGGTCGTTCCTAGCCATCACCTTACGGCAACCCCAAGGCAAACCTATTATCAGGATTTTCTTGGGAAGATTTGTTGCCTTTACCTTTCTCTGAGGCTGAGAGAATGTGACTTGCCTGAGGTCCCCCCAGTGGGTTTCTATGGCTGAGTGAGGATTCAGACCCTGGTCTTCAGAGCCCTAGTTTTCGTATGTGTACATGCCTGCTGCTGTGTCCCTTTTGTCAGGGACTTGGCGGCAAGGGGTATGGGCACAGAGGGAAATGACAGAAAGCGTGGGTGCATGTGCCCCAACTGCTCTCTCATTTGTAAACAAGGTAGCAGTTTAGGCACCTACATACACCCCTACTGCTGCATTCCTTTTGCTGCTGCTGCTGTTCATCTCCAGCAGCAGGGCTTTGCAGACCCTCTTAACTCCAACTCCAAGAACCACTGATCTAACTAATTTGCAATGCCAGCTGGAAGCGAAGCAACTTTTTAGGTTCACCAAGATTGACTCAGCAGCGTGCATATTGAACTTCCTCATTTTGTACAAATAACCACAAAAAAGAAAAAAAGATGGAGGAAGGTAAAGATGTGGAGAAAGTATGAAGGATACGCATCTTTAAAATGTTCCTTGTTCTGTACAAATAGCAGTAAAGAACATGTTTATGGGTGTGGCTTTGTACTTGCATATATGGAAATACGTTCTGCTATACATAGTAGACTGCAGAATGAAATGGCATCAGGAAAAAAGCTGATTGGTCCACACAGTGGATGACAGAGCAGATGAGAGAACCAATTTACCTGCAAGACCCACATATGAACTCAGGGGTGATTTGTATATCTGTAGCCATGACAGAACAATGACATTATCTGAAGACCTTGGAGATCTGAACCCTTCCTCCCATCACAGCACAGAATGGAAGATTTTGCCCATAATCTTGTGACAGCTGTGAATGCTGCATTATATATCTTTGGCATGCAGAACCTCATCACTATAGCACCCGAGTGCTCATCTTTTCTGTCTTTAGAACTGTTGCTTTACAACCTTTGGGACTTTTTCTTTTGTAAAGAACTGTTAAGCGAAGACTTTAATCCCCTATTCAAGTCTACCAGCATTTGTTACTGTTTCATTTTCTTTCATTTAGTTTATTATTACTAATCTGCATCTGATGGGAAGAAAACAACAGTCGTGACATACCAGCTGCTTTATGTGGACAGATGTCTCTGTTGTTATTATTATAAGCTACCATAATTCAGAGGATGTCTGCATATGTGAAAACCTTATATTGTAGTGAAGGATGTTTTAATTATGTTTGCTTCTTTGTTAGACTTTTAGATTCCTCAACAATGAAAGTTCTTAAGGGTGGTTACATTCCCTTCCAATACAAAACAGAACAAGATGAAACAAGCGGCAAGGGGTAAAAACATTATGGCACAGAGTAAAACCATAATAAAACTCACAGCAAAACTAGAACAGCACAGAAGATTAAAAACAGCACAGAAGACTTTAAAAATCCATGGGAGACTTTCACCTGGTGTTGGAAGGACCATAACTTAAGCCCAGACAAGTGTCTCTGGGAGGGCTTTCTACAAATGGCATAACACTCCTGAAATGGCCCTCATTTTTGTAGCAACTGCTGTGCTCCATTTGTTGGGGCACCCGAAGAAGAGCCTCTGATGAGGACTTTAGCTTCTAGGCAAGTGTGGGAAGAGACATTTTTTTCAGGTGACTTGATTCCAGGCTATTTAAAACAGCAGAGGTTACCATCACTGTGATTTGGGCCTGAAAATGGATTGGTAGTCAGCATAAATGGCAAGATATTGGTATGATTCGATCATACTGGTCCTGGTTACATAGTCTAGTTACTCTGTTTTGAATCAGAGGAAACTTCTGGATTGTTTACAAAGACAGCCTCATCCAAAAGATAGGTTCAAGTGTGTGGAACATTGATGGCTAAAGAAAATAAACATCCCAAACCATTGTGCCCCAATGTATGGATCTCCAAAGTGATGGAGTACAACCCCATTCAGAAGTGGCTGAATGCTGCTTAACTGGAATGCCCAGCACTGCTTAACTGGAAAGCCAAACCATGGAAAGACAGTATCTCTCACTCGTCTGGACTAATCTCAATTTATTGGAACTAGAAAATTGATTGAACTGACCAGTGAGCACTCAGTTGAGCATCCTGCCCAGGAAAGGAATGATTGCAAGTCCTCCTGGGCTGACAGGAAATCCCCATTCTTTCTTTCATTCATTCATTCTCTCTCTCTCTCTCTCTTTCTAAAGAGAAAGAGAGGAAAAGTGGCAAACAGTGGCAGTGATCATAATGGAGAAAGAGAGAAAGAAAATAGAGTTGGCCCTCTACAATCACTAGGGTGGGGGACACAGGACCTTCACAAAAGTGGAAAAATCACAAATATCAAATATCAAAATATGTCTGTGTCTAGGTAGGGGACTGAGGCATGGTGGGGAGAATGGGCACCCAGAGTCCAAACCAGATCAGAGAAAGGAGAGAGGGGAAGGGGTGGTTTGGCATGGTAGCCTTATACTCCTTTTTCTCACCCACCTTCTTCCCTGGATTTGGGGAAGCATTGTCAGAGGGTTTATGGTGCTGACAAATCAAACTGAGAGCCATCCTTAAGCGGCCAGGCAGTGGCTGGTAGAAGAGGAGGAGGAAGACCAGAGCCACAGCCTGAAAGGAACTGCCAAGAGGGAGGGTTTAACTGCAAAAGAAGCACCTGGGGAAGCAGAGGTTGAAGAAACTGACAAATAATCAAATCTGTGAAAGTCAAGCCCACAAATGTGGAAGGCTGACTGTACGAGTCTGGGTCTGGTCATGTTCAGCTGATCTCTTGTTTGCTTGCCCCTTACCCTATTGGTTTTAATAAACCTGGAAAGGTAAGGATAAGGCATACAAGTTATTAGCCAAACATGACCAAACACCACCACACTGTCTCTTTCTCTGTTGTGATCAACAACCTACTCACTGTTTTCCTCTTTCCAGTCCCATTCAGACATTCAGATTCTGGCTCATAACAGACATTTAAGAGGAGGAGCATGCTAGTGCAGGAGGTGTCTGATACATAGAATCATAGAATCGTAGAGTTGGAAGAGACCACAGGGGCCATCCAGTCCAACCCCCTGTCATGCAGGAACCCACATCAAAGCACTTCCGACAGATGACCATCCAGCTGCTGCTTAAAAACCTCCAAAGAAGGAGACTGAACCACACTCCAAGGTAGCATATTCCACTGCCAGGCAGCTTTGACCATCAGGAAGTTCTTCCTGAGGTTCAGGTGGAATCTTCTTCCTGCAGCTTGAATCTATTGCTCCTTGTCCTAGTCTCTGGAGCAGTAGAAAACAAGCCTGCTCCCTCCTCAGCATTAGACAAATGTGGGAAGACACAATTTCAATTCCTTTTCAGAAAGAAAAACTTTCCAAAAGGAGAAAGCTTCCTTTACCCACAGAGATTCCCAGGATACTCAGGGTTTAATAGAAGCTCAGTTGGAAATGGCAACAGGGAAGCTAGCACATATCATCTCCTTACACACGTATTATAATCGCCAGCATTGCTATGCTAGTTGAGGGATTCCAGGAGAAGTAATCCAAACAGTAAGGTTTTCAAGTTCTCCTTTGGCCCCCTTATCACCATCTCTGTGCCCAGTTGGTGCTGCTGGCATATGGCCTTGAAACAATTCTTTCCAAGGGAGTGTAGGCCTTGATGGAAGAAAGATTTCCCTGACTTAGATTAACAAATTAGATAAAAATTGCTCAGCAAGAGGTATTTTCTGTGAGAAATGGCTACATTGGTCATTAAGTTAAAGTTGCATAACTTTTAAATAATAGAAAGATACTTATGTGGAGCTTAGGTATTATGGGCACATAGTCCTTGTGTGTGTCAGTGCAAAATGTTGAAGAGGTAGAAACTTGTAAGGAACTGTGAGCTTTATTTAGGAACTTTTATTATTCTGGAATGTTCTTTCACTTACTTTGTCCTTTTTCTTTCTCTGTGTACGTGGCAACTTGAAAGCGAGTGCACATATTTGACTCCTATTTATTGTTTGTTGCTGAACATAGCACTTTGTCTTGGTAATACCTGACACTTTGGGGACATAGATTTAAATGACTTATAGGAGGTAGAAAGTACGATCAGCAAATCTAACCAATCCAGTCCTGGTTCTGGGTCAAATGCACCTGATCCAGAAGTAAAAACAGGATCAATGATATTTGCTAATTCCATTTTCACACTCTGTAGGTCAGCCCTTAAGTTGATGGGAAATGCAGTATATTTGGTAACTGCTTTTGGTTCTCCAAGAGTGAACATAGAGACATAATGTGGAGGGAATGGGTTACAGTTTCTGCCCTGAAAACAAATGTCTTGCAATGTAGGAAATACACTTCAACTGCACCTAAACTGCTGTGTTTATCTTCTCCCCAAGAAGCACACATTCTGTGTCTGTCCTGTATTTTTTGGTCAGGAGTAATGTGTTCGAGCACCTTTGTGTCCTGTTAGATACAAGCACTTAGGCCATTTCTGCATATTACATTATCCTGTTGTCCTCCTGTTGCAATCCTGGCAATGTTTTTGCCGAGATGGGAGTACAATGAGAATGCTTCCCTCCTCACCCAGCCAGCTCCCTGTGGAAACGAGTGCAAGCAACAGGTGCCAGCCTTCCGCAGTGCAACCAGGATCTTTCCCATGCTGTGTTGGGGAAGGAAGCACTTCCATTGCACTTCCTGCCCTTCTGCATGGCAGGTAAGGACAGAAGCGTTGCATGATCGCAGGAGCTTAATGGATTTAATCTGTTAAATCTATATCTCACAATCGTGATGGGTGGGGCTGGATGGCAGTGAGGCCATAATGACATCGTACTGAAGTACAACCCATGGATTGCTGTCATCCCGTCCCTATAGGAGGACTGCGATGCCATGCAGAAATGGTAATAGTATTACTGCGTCTTGTCAGGGAAACATGGTTACCCTCAAGAAATGAATAGATCCTTTCCCTGAAGTAAGTGTTAATAATTAAAAGTTTATTGGTTGAGAAATTAATCAAATCCTTATGTCAGTGCAAATGTAAACACTTGTACTGCCTGAAACCCAACCTTAGACCAGAATGCAGTTTGTCATCAAATCCTGTTCATTTCTGAAGTTTGTGAATGTAGTTGTTCTCCCTTCCCCATTGCATTTAAAAAATATTTTACATTGGTAATGTTGGGTGCCATGAGTCTAAGTTTCCAAGATTATGAAGAATTTTACAGGTCAAAGCCAGTGCATTAATTTCTTCCAGGACAGCCTGATCTTTGCTCTTCTTCTGTGAACAGGTCAAAACATTTTACAAACTGAGTAGGGTTGGGCTTTTAATGTGATATAGTTGTTTTTAAAGTTTGTGTAATCTTTTAACGCATTTTAATGTTTTGGATGTGCAATGTTTTAACTTCATAAATTGATTGTTTTTAAATCTTATATTTATGCTTTCATGAATTTTCATATTGTTTTTAATTTGTATTGTTTTAAATATGTTGTTAGCCACCTTGAGTCCCATTATCAGGAGAAAGGTGGGACATAAAAGAATAACAATATTATCTTCCAAATGTCTTCAAAGCAAGCCCTGTGTGCAACATGTTACAGTACTTCAAAGGATTCCAGTGGTTTCATTTCACCCAAAGTCACCTCAGATAACATACTTTGCAACACTGTCAGTTATTGCTGAGTGGGAAGTACATACCGCCCAACATTTCACAGGTGAAAAGCAGGGCACGTACAGACAAATAACATCAGAGAGTGGTCAAGAAACCAGGTTATTAACAAGGAAGAACAGACAAGCTAGGAGGGACTGCAGCAGTTTGCTTTTGCCTGAGCCTCTTGGGAAGATGGGATTCCACCTCGTTTTCTCCTTTTGTCCTGCTGATTTAACAGTGCAAACTACTTTTGCACTTTGAACTCAGCAACTGATGTGAGAGGAGAACTAAGGGGGAAAGTGGGAAGAGGAGAGAGAAACTGGAAAAGCAGGATGTCAGACGATTAATTAGGACAGTCCTTGCCAAATCAAAAAAGGTGTAGAAGTCTGGATTAGTGATCCTACTCATTTTTGACAGGTTATTCTCGAAAATACTGAGAACCGAAATGATGCCAAGAGTAAACATTAGTAACTTCAGCTGGTAAGACAGATGGCTCTACTTCACTAGTCAAGACTTGGCTACCTTGATTTGTGTGTCAGTCGCATTTTATTTAGACTTCAAAATATTGAGCTGCCTTTGGAGTTGGTGAAGACACTGTGGTGATTCAGAAGTAAGCAGCTCAGAGATAGGATTGTATCACTCTATTTTAAATGCAGTTGCATGAGATTCCAGTTTGATTCTTGGTGGGTATACCCTAAGATGTTGTCCTTCACTATTAACACTATTTACAGCTTCTTTTGCCAATTTAAAACTTTTATTTTTCCAAGGAATTTAAAAATGCTTAGGTTTGTATTCTCTTTTTTGCTATTGCTACACCACATACCTGTTCTAATGTTTGTTGAATCTGTTTTTGTTTAATTTATATCTCTGTTCTCTCTATTGTACATTCCCTAGTTCAATAACTGACATTCATCAACCACAAAATCATTGCTTTTGAATGTTTTTTAGGAGATTCAGTTCATTCAGAGATTGTACTTGCTCACTGAATCACATAAGTGAACTGGTGGCTTCCACACACAAATGCAAATCTTTGTATACTCTGTTCCTGTAGGAAGCAATGAATAATTTTCTGTTTTATTTCCTGTGCAGTTTTCAAATACTGTTCACAATTTGGGATTTAGTCTTTGCAAAAAGGACATGTTCGGTTTTTTTGTGTATGTGTATGTGTGTGTGTAAATAGTATTTTTGTGTGTGTGCAGAAATATACTTTCAGCACAGGAAACCTGTTTTGATGATCAACCATGATATAATGAGACCAGACAAAGAAAACCAGGTTAAATCAGGGCCACTTTATTTGACCTAACCCATTTACATTGTATTGGCCTGGAAGAGGAAGGAGCAACCTGATTCTGGTCCAGCTGAGCCCCAGGTGTCAACCCCATGACAACCTCGTCAGCCTTCCCTTGGGCGAAACAACTAAGCCCTGAGGTCAATCCAAACACTATGAGTTGTTTCCCTGTCCAGCTTAATTGGAAGATAACCCATGGACTCCCATCCAGTTTGCAGAACTCTGAGAGCCTGCATCCCAGGCTATCCCCAAGGATAGCCTTTTCCTCTACCTCCTGGGATGCAGGATCTTAAGATGGAGCTCCAGAGCCTACCATACACCAAAAGCATTCCAAAAGATGATCACTGAAGTCTTAAATTCTCACCCCTTGCTGCTACCTGCCACAGATAAGGGACAAGTGTCTGCTTAGTCCCTTTCCTCCACCAGGCCAGCCAAGATGGCCTTCATCCTCTGTTACAAGTCCCCCAAGAACAACATATTTCCCTTATCCAACAAATGAACACCATTAGCCGTGTAGAACTCTGGCTATCAGATAATTTTGCTAAGGTGAGGAATAAAGTGGCCCAACCCCACAACCAGGGCCCTGGAAAATTCAGTGTCAGCCCTCCTGTGGGCTTTGGGAGCACCTGCTCCCTCCCACACTTTATGAAGCAAAACCGCAATAAAAAACAAGGGAAACTCCAGGCCAACAACTATCTACAGTGGGAAAATCCTTTAAAGCTTACAAAACTAGGATCTTGACCTTCAGTAAGCCCAAGTCATGCCCACTAAGTCAAGGTGAAGCACCAGTGCACTCCTCAAATGAAAGAGGCAACAAACGACTCTGTTACTGAAGTTTAGACCTACCTGATGATAGCACTAGATATCACTTTGATATCATAATTCGGCCTACCATACCAACCCTCTCCATGTGTTTGTGAGGCCCCCGGACAAGCATGAAACTAGGTTCGGCACTTAACTGCTGAAATGTTCTCAAACAATACAGGCACGCCAGAAATAGCCAGATCACAGCTTCAGGGACCTCCCCGGCAAACACCCTCATTATGTATGCACGCTGTTTACAAAGGACTCCCTGCCCTGAGCAGGTAATTTGGCAAGCTAGAAGCTTAACTGCCAAGCACTGAGCATTTGCATACAGTCTACCTCTTGTGAATTCAGACTTAACTCAATCATGCTAAACTGTGACCTTTCGGAGACATTGTCTCGCACTCAAAACTCATTGTTGTCCCTGAGTAAGGCATAGCCTGCAGTCACACTTCTCCCTATAAAAACCCCTTCTTCGGATCACTCCGGACTTCCATCCAGACTTGCTGCCGCTTTGTTTGGCGAGCTGTCCCCTCAGTCCCACGTACTGAGACTCCAGACCAATGAACTCAAACTTCAGGACAGGTGTCGTATCACCCAATTCAACAATCCCTCTCAAAATACCTCTATAACACTCCAACCTTTATTTTCCTTAGCTACTTGTGTGAGTGTGTTGCATACACTGTTTGTCTGTATTTAATAAAATCTCAATTATCTTCAAACCGGTCTGCTCCTTGACTTGGCCTGACCCCGTAAACACTGGGTTACAAGATCCTGCTAAGTTACCCTGCCTCTCGTAACACTAAAGCAGTGCTCTGAGCTAATTTTCCCCACCTATAGTTGAGCACATTTTGGTGTCCCTCATGGGACCCCCAGTAAACAGGGTAACAACTCCACTGCAGGCCTCTTCTGCCCAGCCTCTCCATGGTGGCAACATTGCTCAACCACAGCTGAGCTGCAAAATGGCAATTTTGAGCCCAGAACACTATGCTGTGGCTACATATCAGGACCTGCCATTTTGCTACACCTAAAATCTGATCAGAAACAGAGAAACAAGAACAAAATTAGTTGGGTGACACCATATCAGTAGTTAAGAGGGCACATGTGCTTCTTTGCAGCAGCAAATTTCCAGTGCCTGATGCTCTGGATGTCCTTTGGGCTGAAGCCCATCAGAGAAGCAGTGGAGGCAGCCCCAGTTCAAAATGAATGAGTGCCAAACTTGATGGAATGAAGGCCCAAATGCTGCAAAGCTATCAAGGTAACTGCCCAAAACTGATACTCAGTAAGCAGTGAAGAGTCAACATGGCAAAACAAGATCCCCAGCCACACCTCAATTGAGCCCCCAAATGGCAACTTTGTGTCTGGCACGTTACCCAGAACACCATACTGTGGCCCAAATCAGGACCTACCATACTGCCATACAGCACCTAGGATCCAACAGAGAAAATATGAAAAAAGTTAGTTGAACAAAACAGTCTCAAAATTTAAGAGCATGCACTGCTGATACCTTGTGAGCTGAAGCCGATTGAAGAAGCAGTGGAAGCAGCCACAATCCTATATGAATAGGAGCCAAACCGAACCACATGCAGGCCCAAGCATTGCAAGACCATTGAGATAACTATCCAAAACTGACACCTGGTAAAGGCCAAAAAAGTCAGTGGCCCTTTCCGCAGCTTACCTTGTCCTGACGTGGGCACACAGGGATCACGCGAGCAGCCTTTTACGAGAGGCACTCGCGTCCCCACTGCTTCTTCTCAGCAGCAGCTCCCTGCTGGCTGGCAGGAAGTATGAGGACTCTGCCTCTTCCTTCCGCAGTGCAGCCGGGTACTTTCCCAGGCTGCGCTGGGGGAGGAAGTGCGAGGGCTGCATTTCTGGAGGCTCTGCACTCAAGGTAAATGTGTGTGGCGCCCCAGAACAATGCGTGATCACACATCATTTTTGGCAAGAAGCCAAAAATGATATATTGCATGATCGCTGCCTACTGGCGCCGGCAGTGTCACGCGATTGCAAGGATGTCATGTGAAATGGTCCTCGCAATTGCATGACACTCCAGAGGCCCTTTCGCATGTGAAATGGCATGCAAAAAATGCCAGTGTCACAAAACAATCCTGGTCTAGCTCCCCTATACTTCACATAACATACAAAGGGGGCACAATCCCAACTGCACCTTCGTCCCCACCCTTTTTTGATCAATTTTGAATGACTAAAATATGAGAAAGAGGCCCAGTATGCTCTCAACCAGAAAAAAGAATAAATCTCTCCACCGGAGGTCTTGTCATTGTTACCACCGTGAACTGGCCTGGCCTTTGGTAAGCCCTAGATTTCATTTTGATATCACAATTCAGCCCTGTTCTGCCACCCTCAGCCAAGTGTTTGTGAGGTCGCCGAACAAGCACGAAGCTAGGCATGGCTATTATATGCTGACTCATACTTGTTTACACCAAGGCAAGCCAGAAACTGCCAGATCTGCTTTAGGAGACCTCCCGAAACAAACACCTTCATTACAGATGCATGTCAAAACAAAGAGACCTCTGCCCCGAGCGGGCACCCTGGCGAGCTAGGTGCTCAACTGCCAAGCTAGCTGCATCTGCATACTGGCCATACTATTGTCAAGTTGGTCCTTAACTCAATCATGTAAATTCTGACCTTTTGGAGACATTGTCTCAAGCCCAAAAGTCATTGTTTTCACCCAAGACCAGACTAGTCCACGGTCATTCTTTCCCTGATAAAAACCCCCAGTCCCGAGAGCTCCTCAGATCTCTTGTTGGACCGCCCATTTGGACTACCTTGCTGCCGCTTCATTCTGCGAGCTCCCCTTGGCCGCCACGCCAAGTTTCCTTCTCTTCACTTGGACCTCTTCAGGACTACGAGAAAGGTGTCGTATCACCCATTTTCCCGAAAACTCTCATTCCTATTTCTAGTTAGCTGTATGGTTGTGTTTTCTTAATAATTTGTCTGCATGTTAATAAATATCATTGTTGCCATTTTAAACTGTCTGACCGCTCACTGACCTGAACCTGTATACATAGGGTAAGAGATTCTCGCTAAGTTACCCTGCCTCTCGTTAGCTTAAGAGAGTGCTCGAGTTAATTTCCCCGTCTTTGCTTGGTTTGTTTGGTCATTTGGGCACCCCTCCCGGGACCCCCAATTCACAGGGTAACAGTCATCATCATTCAGTCACAGCTTAGCCCCAGAATGGCAGCTTTGGGCCTGACACACCAACCTGTATAAATCATATTGTGGCCACAGATCATCTGGGAACTAAATGAAAAGACAAAGAATAACAATGTTAGAATGTCATAAAACATTTTAAACCTAAGGGGATACATGTTCATCTTCACAGCAGATGACCTCTGACCACCAATATTTGGAACTTTAGCTCCTTGCAAAAGCCGCAGATTCAGCACCAAAACAGAAGCAATGGGTGCCAAACTGAACCCCTTGCAGGCTGAAGCTCTGCAAGACTGCTGAAGTGACAGTCCACAACTAGTACCTGGTAAGGGGCAAAAAGTCAGCATGGTAAAAATGGAACCCAGGTCTAACCCCCATTGGAAATCTGCCCTCTTTCCCTGGTCCACCCTTCCAAAAGGTCATGCACTCGCCAGCCTAAAGCCAGCCTAAAGCCCACCCCCGGCACCAATGTGAGCCTGCGAATCTGCATAAGGGAGCAGGCTAGCAGTGGCACGCTCCGTGCTTTTGAAAGACCTGTTTTTAGTGGTCTTTCAGAAGCACGCTGGATGACCACTTGGGGTCATTCCGGAGCGGGCTGGGGTGTGGATCTACATTAAGTAGGTCTGACCCAGTCCACTCTCAGGTGCAGACGTCCTCCCTGGAGGACGCTCTGCCCCGTGTTAAAAACCCCGTGTGGAAATGGCCTAGGAGAAAGCAAAAGGAAAGTTTCATGTCACCTCTCAGCAGTTCTGCTTCTAGGCCACAGTGTCTAATAATCTCTTCCCTCATGAACCTCCCTTTCAATCTACCATTCAATTGTGAATTCCAGATGCTTAACTGGCTTTGAATTACCATAAACTAGAGCTTTCCAAACTTTTCATATTGGTGACACATTTTTTAGACATGCATCATTTTGCGACACAGTAGTTCAGTTTTACTAGAAAACTAGAGGCTAAACCAATCCCTTATAAGAGATATAGACACATACATAAATTGTAATAACAAAATGTATGGGGACACAACATATTGCATGAACACCTTTCATATATCTTTAAAAATATATGATTTATAAATAATAACATACATTTCCAAGATTGTAGGCAACACACCTACACACTTCAGGTCATGTCACAGCACACTGTTAGAAAAGCCCTGCCATAAACAAAAAGGGTGATGGTGCAGACAATCTGCAAAAGAACACTAAAGCTAGACTTAAAAGCATTGCATATATTATCTGAAACTTCCTAATAAACATGCACCACGGAACTAGCCTGTCTAACCAAACTGGATCTGGCACCTTTAGGAGGTGACTATCACGCTCTTTGCCCCTTGCTTTTTAATTGCTGATCTCTATTGTTAGCTCATTTTACATATGTGATTTGAATATTTTTGAATATTGTTTTCACCCCCAGTTCCAGTAAAGTGGTGAATCCATTCCATGTGGAGTCCAGACTTTAAAGAGCTATGCAACTATGACTATTCAAAAATCTGGATTCAAACATGGAGCCTAACAGTTTTGGAAACTGCTACTTGCCACTGGCTCATGGCTCATGGCTCTTATCTTTTAGAAACTGCACTAGTTGCCCCCTTGTTTCTGACACGCAACTCAAAGTCTTGGGCCATTTCTGCACTAGACTGTTATAGCGCTATTATTCCACTTTCAACATCCCTAAATTATAAACCCCAGGATTCCATTGGAGGTTGAAAGTGGAATAATAGCGCTATAACAGTCTAGTGTGGAAATGGCCCTGGCAATTATTTTCAAAGCCATAAATGGGCATGGGTCTAGAAATACAAAAGGCTAGCCCCTTCTGTGCCAGCTTGCTCACCATCTTTTATTTGCCCTTAGACATTAAATTGCAGTTGGCAGTGAACAGAAAGAGATGGCCTTCTCTGTGATTTTACCAAAACTACAGAATAACTTGCAGCATTCGGAGTGAGCGGTCCTTCTCTTGCACTGTTCTGCTGGTGACTGAAGACATTTCTATTCTGACAGGCTTTTTGCCTTGCCAGAAAGATAATGTTTTGAAAAGAGAATTTGGTGTTTTGTTTATTGTCCATACCTTTTTCTGTCGTATGTTGTTGATGTGTGGTTTGATTGAAAGATTGTAAATTGAATTCTCATAAGCCACTCATGTATACCTCAGAAGGATGGGATAGAAGCCCCACAAACAAAATAAACATACTATAATCCATCCTTTACTTGGGCCCTT
This sequence comes from Iguana delicatissima, assembly GCA_948472985.1. Classification (NCBI taxonomy): domain Eukaryota; kingdom Metazoa; phylum Chordata; class Lepidosauria; order Squamata; family Iguanidae; genus Iguana; species Iguana delicatissima. The sequence continues at coordinate 93,170 of CAOKZL010002209.1, read as the reverse complement.
TTTGCATGGCATTTGCCATGTGAAAGGGCCCCAGGAGCATCACATGACTGCGAGGAGCGGTCCACATGATGCACTTGCAATCGCATGACGCTCCAGGGCCTGGCAGGTGCTGATCGCACACTATTTCATTTTCGGCTTTGAGCTGAAAATGGTGCGGGATCGCGCATTGCCTGGGGGGCCTGTGTGCACTTGCCGTGTGTACAGAGCTCCAGAGTCTCAGGGCTCGCACTTCCTGCCCCAGCGCAGCATGAGAAAATACCAGACTGCACTGAGGAAGGAAGAGGAGGGTCTCTTGCGCTACCTACTCGCAAGCAGGCAGCAGCTGCGGAGCTGAAGCAACGAGGACGCGAGAGCCTCTCACAAGAGGCTGCTCGTGCGATTCCTGCACCCCAGCTCCACAAAAAGGTGAGTTGTGGAAAGGGCCTTGGAGTGAACCTAATTTGGTCCTACGGAAGACCATGCTGAATTTGATTTTAATATTGATCTCGTTTACACAGTACCATCAATATATGTGGTATTATACAGAGCAAAATACAAAGTCAGGAGAATGGAGACAGAACAAAAAAGAAACAGAGAGGGAAAGAAGTGAAGATAACAAGAACTGGCAGGGATCCCATGTAACCAAAATGACCTTTGGGATACCCTCTGACTCCCCAAGACCCCAGTTCTACCCCAGTTTTTTTCAATGGAAAAGATTATTATTATTTTTTTGGCTGACAAAGTGTTCCTTCTACTTCAGAATGGTCCGAATTCCTTGAAATTTATTATTAAGGGGCCCATTCCAAAACACCAAATCTCCCTCCCCAGGGACCCACAGGGGACCAAGAGTGATGAAATTCACTTTTGGTCACCCCAAATGGTAACCATGGCAATGTTGTCATCCAGTACTCTGGAGGAGGCCAAAATGACACCGTGTCACCTGGAGTGTCCACTTCTTGCTTGGATGTTACTGGAATAGATGAACCAGTGATCTATTCCAATGGTATAAGGCACATACTATATGTACCAGTGGTACAAGACAGATTTTTTTGTTCTAAATTCAGTTGCAAAAGTTAGGACCAATTTTATTTTGTGAATGCATGTGGATCGTGTTGAGTGCAGTGTACACGTACAGGCAACCATACCAATAAACAATGAATTGGCTCTCTGGAATTCAGAGTTCCAGAGAGACTGGTTGCCATATTCTCCTTTCCTCTCACTCTCTTTTTTTACGGCCTCTTTTCACATTATTTTCCAAGACACTTCTGCAGCACTATTACTGTCATCACAAAAGAAGCACCTGTCACCATTGCAAAAACAGGTCATGCTGCACATCGGCAGTGTGCCAGATGGGCAGAACTGCGTCAACAGTGGCTCACAGATAACAAAGTTCATTGGCTGTTTTGTGTGGGGACCAGAATGCTAGAGATAACATGCATAAGGAAAGAAAAATTGACTTGTGACCTCAATTGTGGATCCTTATATGCATTGAAGAAGGGGTTTGTGTGTGGCATCAGTTTGTTTCAACTTGCTTTCCTTTTGCTTTGCTTAGAAATATCAAAAAATGACAACCTTTATTTCGTCGGATGATTTACCTGGTACGACTAAGTCTCTGCTGCAGCCATTGTAACAATAGCTTTCTTTCTCTCTGTCTCTGTCTCTGTCTCTCTCCCCCTCCCCCCTCCCTCCCTCTCCAAAGCTGGAATAACACAAGCCTAAAATTTCTGGCCAGAGCCTAGAAAAGTCACACTTTTAGACTACACTTCTTAGAACCCATCTGTCAGCGTGGATGCTATATGTCATCCAAGCTCTGCTTCTAGCCCATTGAAATAGCCAAATGTATGTCGGTTTACCAGAAGACTCCTGAGCCTGAAGGGCTATGGGTCCTCAGCTTGAAGCTTACCTTAGGATGGCTGGGCTGGACCTACCACTAGGTGGAGTGAAGGAACTGCTTCAAGTGATAAGTGATGAACTGTGTGGGAAAGGCAATAGCAGCACACTCCACCCATGTACTTGTGCACCCCCTCATAGCTGTTTGCTGAGTATTGGAAGACAGAGGCCATTCCAACTAACCTATGTCCACTACCTTAGGCTGCTGTCCTCTGGTGGAGTGGATAATGTTGTTCTGATGCCACTGTTGACATGAGATTCAACTGACAGTTCAACTGATTTTTATATTCAGTGGAAGTGTCACCTTGTCTTCAGACTGTGAAAAACCTTGGACAATTACTATATCTTGAAATCAGGCTTAGATTGGAATGGACTTGAACAACAGGACGCACAGCTACCCTACACATGCCAGGTGCTGGTATACATAACAGCTCTTCAATGGAAAGGAATTTATTTCAAATATTCTTTTATTCTCCTCATACTTCAATTTAAATTAGGATTAGAAGGCAGTGGGAGGTTTCTTTTTAATGGATTATAAAGCAATATATTAATAACCTTCTGTTGTTCTTATAGCTTAAACTTCAAGTAACCAACCTTTATAATTGTGTTTCAGTTCCCATTAAAAAGCAAGTTGTTAGACTTGGTTGCTCATAAATGTGAACTCTAAAGACAGAAAGAGCAGAAGGCAAATAAAATGAACCTCACATTTCCGTTAGAAAATCTCATTCTTCTACAGCCTGCAGGTTAATAGCATTGCTGACTTGTATCAAAGACATTTTAGTGAAATTCCTGTTCAAAACAAAAGAAGAGGGCAAGTGTTTTTTTTTTTTAAATGGCACCCCAAGGCTCTGGCAAGATATCTGAGGATAAAATTTCTTATATTTTGTATAAGTGGAACATAAATAGAATATTGCTGCTACCCCCTCACCCTGCAAATTAAAAAAAATAAACTTGTTTTCTGTGTAAACTAAGAGCCAAAGAAAATTAACTTCTCACCAAAGTTAATTATGTAACTTTCACATCTCATCAGGCTCATTGCTAACTTTTTAAATGGTTTACACTTGCAATTTATTTGAAAGCTTTTAAACCCTGTTAACTGTGGTTGCTTAAAGACAAAGACATCTAATTTCTGAGGTGAGGGCTGAGCTCAGAACGATCATGCCTAGAATCCTGTATGGTCTTTATGTATATGTAAGCACCATAACTATGGTGCTATGCAATGAAATTTGGCTAAATCCCAAACCCCACTTACTAGGAAGCAGCCACTGCAGTTGAAGGGGATCTGCTCCTTTGTCTCTCAGGAAGCAGCTGGTTGCCGTTCCCATCCTCTTCTGTGACTGATTTTTTTGTGTGACAGGCAGAAGAAAGACCCCTGCCACAATTCATTCATGTGAGGAGGGATGGGAACGGCAGCCATCTGCTTCCTGAGTGGCAGGGGAACAGACACCCATCGATCGTAGCAGCTGCTCCCTGGTAACTGGAAACTGGAGGACTCTAGTCTCTACAGAGCATGGGCTTCATAGGATTCGTGAGTATGAAATAGTCACGAGTGTGTCATGCTGGGTTATGCATTCATAACTGCCATACAGGATTCCAGCCCATATTACTCCAACCTTTTTTTAAACAGAGCTGAAACTATTTTTTTAAGTACACAAGCCCTCAATAACTTCTTTTTTTTCCAAACCTTATTGAAAATTAAATTTCACAGGAGCTACAGTAAAGCAGAACTAGGATACCCTGCTGTTTATTCATTGTTTTCTAGAATGATTGGAAGGAAAGCAACCTTGATGTCTTTCATTTATTTTGAAGCTGTGAGTATGAAATTGGGAAATATATGGGGGAGGGGGTGGTTACCATTGCTAGGTTGCAACTCAGATACCAATGTTATACAGCAATTTCCTGAATAACAAGGAGAATCAGCAGCTGTGACTTCCCTGTTTCATTTTCCCAACTGACTCTTTCATCCATTCACCTCATCTCTGCTGTACTGAGCAGGCTTGCAATATTACAGACTAATGAGAGAGATGGTCAAAAGGGCTAGAACCAGGCTGGCCCCCATATTAGGCAGAAGGATCCAGGCACCCCAGGTAGAAGAGGTCGGTGGGGTTACAGCAGCAAGTGGCATGGAAGTGTTGGTGAACAGATCTCTGTGTGCAATGTGGCCTAAATTAGAGTTGCCAGATCAGGATTATTCTGAGCCCTGAGATATGTGGAGCCAAACCTGAAACTCGGCAATGATCCCTTGTAATGTTACAGTGGGTGGCTGTGATCTTACAAGGGTGATGTCATTAAGCAATACACATTACTATTAACCACAATTGCACAGTGTGTCATTGAAATAAAGTAATAAATGAGGAGATATATATCCACACATGTTTCAAGGCAGAACTCTCATTCTAAGATTCCTTCCTCTCTTGCTCTGAGAGCAGAAGACAATAGGCCAGACCCTAAGATCTGAGAACCCTACCTGTCCTGTCTATGTACTCCTTATCATAAAAATATTTCCTTCAGTGTGGTGTGCAGGATATTGTTTGGTTGCTAAAGTAAGATCCAGCAACTAGTGTAGCTGGCATCTGTGTGGGGGATGGAGGGGATGCTCTTAGCTTTAGGCAGCCAGTCCTGGGCCCAGGGTGTGAATGAAGAATTCTCTCTGATATCTGTTGGTATCAACAACCTATCTCTAGAGCTTTAGTTTTAGTGTAGGCCAGACGGATAGAGACAATCTGCTACCTGATCTGTTTCACTGGCACTGAAATAGACTACTTTGTGACTGAGCTGCAGTCCTTCTTGGCTGGCAAAGGAAGAAATAATCCTTTGCCAGTGCCCCAACATGTGGTCTGACAATAGGCAAAAGGGGTTGGTAATAATGGATAGGTAATTAGCAAGGAAGATACCACTATGCCATTAAAAATGTGTTCCATGGTTTTCTGCAAGAGGAAAGTGGAATGTGTGAACCTCCAAATATCAGTGGAATGCAAATCCCATCACTCTTCTGATCGGGAATGCTTTGATGGTATGTTCCTGCATGGCAGGGGGTTGGACTCAATGGCCCTTGTGGTCTCTTCCAGCTGTAAGATTTTATGATTCTATTCATCATGGAAATGAACATAGTAGAGTGGTCTTCATCTGAAAGGTGGCATCATCCTCTTTTCTCAGAGATGTCCCAGAGAGTGAGTATGTTCACAGATCATTTGGGTAGCTGTGCTACTCATCTGGAAAAATTCCTCTGGTAGGCATAGTGAAATGGAGAGAAAGATTGAGAGACTGAGGCAGAAAGAGAATCTATGAAATCAGCTGGAAGTTTGATCGAGGGGACAGGGAGAGAAATGATGCGACATATACGGAATGCTTTCCCTCCCGAAAGCCTACTCAGAATCATTAGGATCTCCACGGAACAGTGAAAGCAGGGCACAGCGGCAAAGCCTGTCAGCAACTACATTAATCTTGTTAATTAGAGGGAAAGGACACGCTTCATCTGGATCTACCAGTGTGACTCGCAGCCTCTTTTTATATTTCATTAGAATGGCTCTTTGAAACATTGAAGTAACTTGTGACTTCCCCCTTTCCTTCCAATGCTGTACGAAAAGTTGCAGAATGTCAGGCAATGGATGGCAGCTGTGGGTGGGAACAAGACGGCAGGGTAGTATGTGTTAATGGGAATCCAAAATTCTTTGGGGAGTGGTAGCAGGGAGGGAAGAAAGTGGGGAGGTAGATCATCCACAATCTGTGCTATTCTTTCCTCCTGTCTGCCTTCCTCTTTATAAAAGAAAGACACCCCACCCCCAAGAAAAGAATGTAATGTGTCACTGAGCAACAGACTGCAAGACATATGCCTCTTGCCTTATTTTTTTTCTTGTTTTTTTTTCTTTAAAAAACCCACCAAACATACAGCTAGCTCTCCACGCTAGAGACCCTTTTCCCTTCATGAACCAAATGGTAGCCGTTGGCAGTGTATTGACAGCTTGTTAATGATGGAATTTTTGACAAAATGACAACCTGTGTGGGCTGATGTGTGAAGCTGAATCCTCCTACAAACCAGCTCTAAGTAATTAGCAGGTGGTGAAAATAGCAACTAACTGCTGCTGGAGAGAAGAAAGTGCAGGGCGGTGGGGGGGGGGAATTTGAGGAGGAAACTCCTTAATTTAATAGAGAAGATACAGTTTCCCTTGTTCTTGCTTTTTTCCACATGAAGTGTGACTGCTTTGCTTTTGAAGCTTCGATACAGATGAACAGAAAGCCACCACCATGATGGCAGAGGAACCTGACGACGGGCTGCAAAATCATGACCGAATGGTCTTTGGCTTGGATTTTTGAGAATGGAGCTGGCAAGTAAGGCCATTTCTGCACTAGACAGCTATAGTGCTATTATTCCACTTTCAACATCCTATAGAATCCTGGGGTTTGTGGTTTAGGGAGGGGCATTAGAATTCTTAGCCAGAGAGCTCTTTGGCCTCAGTAAACTACAAATCCCAGAATTCCACTGGATGTTGAAAGTGGAATAGCACCACTTTAACAGTGTAGGGCAGAAATGGCCTTATTCTCAGAGTATTTCTGTTGTGGACCATAGTGGGAAGAGGGCCTGCTGGGCATGCCACTGGGAGATGCCATAATCCATAATAATCTGGTGAATACTGCTTAATAGTCACACAGCCAGTTGGAAGCAGTGAATGAGAAAGGGAGTGACAAAAGGGCCTGTCTCTGTGCTTTGCTTCCAGGAGTGTTTTCCTCTCTCTCAGCCCCTCAACATAATCCCTCAGAGTCTTTTTATGCTGGCTCCCAGAAATCCAGCTCTTGCTACACAAAGATAGGAACATCCACATTGTGCTAGAAGTCAAACAGGCAAAAAATAAAATAAAATATAAAATATAGCACCCACTCTAGTTTTTTGCCAAAGAGTAAACTACGAATTCAGTTTTTAAATGGTGTTGGATTTATGTAAATGTATATATGTACATGTGTTCCTAAATAGCCTTAAAGGCACTAGATCCTGTCTGATCTTGGAAGCTAAGCAGAATCAGCTTTGGTTAGTACTTGGATGGGAAACTGTCAATGAATACCAGGTGCTGTAGGCTATATTTCAAAGGAAGGAACTGGCAAAACTGCTTTCGAGTATTCCTTGCCTAGGAAAACCCTATGAAAAATTAATGGGGTCTCCATAAGTCGCCAGGCAACTTGAAAGTGCACATAGACACACACATGCACAGCCTAGCTGAGGGAACTACAAATGTAAATTCTGCAGTTTATATAGACAAGAGACCCACGGGCTGTTGGATCTGTCTGTCTAATCTATCTGTCCGTCCGTCCGTCCGTCCGTCCGTCCGTCCATCCATCCATCGTTTCAGTAATCTCCCAATCAAGGAAGAAAGGCAGGATATAATTCAAATATCAAATCAAATCAAGGATCATCCTGTATGAATCTACCCAGGCTCTAAGATCTTCACAGGAGGCCTTTAGCTAGTGTCACCACCTTTTCAGTCACATTTGGTGGGAACAAAGAAGAGAAGCTTCTTGATGACTGCTATCAAGCTTTCGAACTCTTTCCCTAGGAAGGCTACGATGGCTCCCTCCTTGGTCTCTTATCACTGGGAAAAGAAAACATTCCTACAGGCTTTTAGTTTTTAGTTTTTAGACTGCAGTAGGCTTTTAATAATATTTCGTTTTGTGGATTTTTCTATTTTGTCTTTTAATGAATTTTAAATGGTTTTAATGTATACATTGTTTATTTTTTAAAATTAACTCTATCTCTCTGTGATTTTTAAAATGTTTTTAACCTGTATTGGTGTTAATACTTTGAGTCCCAGTAAAGTATTGGGGGAAAGGAGGAATATCAATGAATTAAATAAATTCCAAAAGGCTATAGTCCAAGTAGAAGTGGGGAATTTGCCCCATCCGCGAGTCCCTTCTGCTTGGACACTTTGGGATAAAGCATCCCTTCTACTTGGACCAGGGGCTTCTAGTGACAATTTGCATCAAATCATCCTTTAAACAGGAGGAGTTTCATTCTGAGGCAGTTTCTTAGTAGAGGTAGAATTATGATGGGGCTTGAAACCTTACCAAGGCAAGACTGCATTGCCATGGTAAGAATAGATTCACTGTGTTTTAGGAAGAGTTCCAAAACATTACAAGCCTGTATGGGAAGAACATCTGAAAATTACCTATATCTGTGTGGGCAGTAGAGTTACCAGACCTCAGGACTTTGCCCTGAGTTCAGTACCTTGACTCAGGATATAAGAGAGGAATTTCAAGGTGAAAGTGCTGTCTAGAAAAGTATGTGTGTATCTATTTTCCTCATTTGTTAGATTTGGTGTTTTATGTTCGAATGGCATACTGTGTAACTTCATGCATCATGCTTAAGGGTGGGGGACTACTCCTTGTGATCTTAGCTTTATATTATTAATACAGCCTGCCCCACTGTGATATCACAAGTTATTGTCCTTAGGTCACAGAAGCTGGCCTGAAATATTGGACTTGACTTGGAAACTCTACTGGAAACATTTCTGATAAATGCAAAATCTCAGAGGTCATGATTTTTTTTTGGTTATCCCAAAACGTGGGTGACTCAGGGGCCCACTCATGACCTCTACATGACAATGCCTGCATGGGGGGGGTAACCTAACGAGATCTTTCCACCAATGTTTATAGGGTCTTGCAGGAAAGATCCAGCCAGAGATTCAAAATTAAACTGAAATGTGTTTTATTGAAAGTTCAGTCATGTATGCAAAAGATCCAAACACTTGTACACTCACACAAGAGCAAGCTGAAGGATAAAGGGAGGAAAGTTGTTGATAGAGGAGTTTTTACGGAATGGACAATAATTACCAATCTGGAGGGCAGTGAAGAAAGCAGTAATGTGGCTTAGACTAGTGCCTAAATCAGAGCAACAGCATGATGTTCAGCAAGTGAGCTACTGCATCAAACTGCTCAAAATGGAGCGTTTTTATATCCAAAATCTTCCTGAAGGGCATGGGTGTTAATGGGTTTCTGGCTGAGCAAACAATGGAAGTTGCCACATGGACAATGGGGTCTGGACCGAATTAATGGTCTTAGTGTTAGATGACAAAGAGTTACTAGCTGTCATAATTGCTCTGTAATTGTGGACAGATAAGGGAACAATACAGGGAAACATCCAGGGGCAAGGAAGACTGGCTGAAATAATCAGTGTTTTGGTGGGAACTTCCCTTTGCTATTGTGTGGAATCAGAGATGTTACAGTTTCAGCTTCAACCTATTATCTCTGGAGTTGCTTGGTGATCTGCTTGACAATGACCTTGGCTATGCCTAGAGGGGATCTTCCAACCTACTTTGCAATCACACGTGTTCAGTCAGTAATTTTCCTCTGCCCAGCTTGACCTTCTAGTCAACTCAGGATCCATTTTATATCAATGCCAATTAACTTATTTTGCCAATCAAATCATATTTTGCCAATTAAACAATCTCAAACCTGGGGGATGCGCTGGCCTGTAACACCTGAGTTGGCATTCAACACTAAAACAAACCAGGAACCACAGCCTGGCCCAAGATATTTTGCTGTCTGAGACAATAAAGTATTCACCCCTTATTCTGTGTACAAAAGCTGATTGGCCTGGTAGTTAACTCTTTCTTCAGTATTGGGAATGGGATATCTCCTCCTCAGCTGCACTTGAAGGCAACAGGTGATCTTAGGGGTACAGAGCACCCTGTGTCACACACAGCTCTTTAGGACCTTGTTGCTGCACCCTCACATATGCTGCCTGAAGCAATCAACTCACCCTGCCTAATGCAGAGGTGGAAAAAAGTGCAGCCCATAAGCCACATGTGACCACTGGTCCCCACTTTTGCAGCCGCTGAAGCTCTCTGCCAGTTCTCCAAAGCCCCAGTGTTTAATTTCTTTTCCCTGGCATAGTTTTCTGGTCATTTTCTCCCCAAACCATTCTGTGCACAAAAAGCCTCCCACTCCCCCAACAATCCCAAGACTCTACATCCCTCAAGTGCCTCCATCTTTCTCCTGTGTCCCTTACAAAATGGCAACTCAAAGTAGGGTGGAAAAGGATGGTAAGGAAGTATGACATGCTGATGTGTGGCTTAGGGGACAATAATGGAAAACTGGACATGCTCCCCAGGCACTCGCCTAATAGTGGGGATAGCCTTGCTTGGGAAGCAACTGCTGGTGGCAGGGACGAGCACTGCTGGTGGCAGGAACAAGCACACTTAGTTCTGTTTTATTCCATGTTCTATCTGAAGTATATCTTAAAGTTGTCCAATGTATACTGCATTCCGAGTACATTTGTTTATTATTATTTTGTAAATTCCATAAATGGTCTCTTCACCCCTTCTTTTCCTCATAGCATCACTTTGAGGTAGATTAGTGTGAAAAAGAACAACTTGTTCAAAATCACTTTGTGATTTTTTTGACTGAATGGAAGGCTTGCATTGCTATTTTCCAGTCCAAATCAGGCTGGGTTCACTACACTATATTGATATTTCATGATGTCCATCTGGAAGCAACTTGCTTTCTGTTTGATTTCCATGAGCAAGGTTCCATTTGTCCACAACTGAATTGTTATCCAGATGGTAGCAACTAAGCTGTGTGGCGCAGTACACATTTGGAGCATTCTTAACACAGAAGATGAAGCATGGTTGCTGTTTCAGTCTGCTCATTCTTCATATATGTGAGATCTGTTCCACTGTGGTTCCAGAAAAAGGCAAACAAACACAAATGCTAAATGATGAAATGTTTCAAAATGAAAATGATTTATAAGCAAATTGTTAGGGCTGGTGTACGTTTTGTACTGTTGGAAAGTGTTAAAAGGGGTGGTGTGAAGCCTGTTTCATTCTTCATTTTTCCTAGCTCTGTCAACACTACTGTACAATATACAAGTTAATCCCTTTCATACTTTAGATTCTGTTTTGAGGTATACTGTTAAAACAGTTAGCAGTATATTCAACCCATGTAATATAAGAAGCTGTCCCTTTAAATGTTTATTTAGGCTACAATCCTAACTCCTTACAAGGGAGTAAACTCCATTGAACCCATTGAGGCTTATTTATGATTAGACTTTTATGGGTTTACTTTTGTTTTGGATTTGTTTTTAAGTTTTAACAGTAATGTTTTAAAAGTTTTAACAGTAATATGTATGGCTGGATGTTTGATGGATAGTAGCTGCCTTTGCTACAGATCCAGTTTCTCATGTAAATACAAGAGAACATTAGAGATAAACTGAAAATCACACGTTTTTAGGTGTTACACTAAGGTAGATTTTAGAAAAAGTCACCAAAAATACTCTTCAGATGTGTCCTTTCTGTATTTATTGAATGAATGGAGAAAGCAGAGATAGCAGCTGACTGACTTACCAGGAGGGTGCAGTGAGCATTGGCAGTGGGCTTGTCCAGCCATGTTGGATGCCATGTCTCCTTCCCAGAGAACTTCCTGAGCTCCCTAAGCTGAGTATGTTCAGCCTGGAAAAGAGATGGTTAAGATGTGACACAATCACTATGTTTAAATATTTGAAGGGATGTCATAGTGGAGATGTGTGCACTCCATGGCAGGTGTGGTGGCTGCAAGACAAAGTGCAATTTCCTTTGGAAACCAAGTGCATGAGGAGCATGCATCTTGCTGTAAAGCATGATTGTGCTTCTAGAAAGTTTTGGGGACTGTGATTCAGTTTTAAAACAAGGGGAAGCTGTATGAGGTTGTAGGAAGCAGCAGTGGTCTTGGAAAAGGTTGAAAGAGCACAACATTCTGTGGATCACAGCTCCTGTATTTACTTATGAAATGTGTAGGGTCATCTCTTTGTGGACTAGAATTAAGCTGAAATCTATGGCCATTTATAAAATACTTTGTGCCCTCTTAAGCTGTATTGAAACTGATTGTCAAAGTACAGACTGAATTGGCTAAATTCTTTATACATTTCCAGAAAGAAGGAATGGTAGTGGGTATCTAGTGTCTCATGAAATATAACAAAATCCTTCATTATGGGAAGTTCTAATCGTACAAAAGCTAATAGGCCAAATTAATATTACCCAAGGACACACAAAAGGAAATCATTAGCTATGAAAATGGGCATAACTCATTATCTTCAGCAGAAATTGTTTGACATCACTTAGAAAGTCAAGAATGTATCATGTTATTTATCTTCTTATTAGACTGTCAGCTTAATGAATTCTCACTATTTTTGTGTTGCAATCATACTCATTTTTCTGCACATTTAAAATTAAATAGATATCTCTTCTTTTTTTTCATTTCCTCAGTTTAATTCACTTCCATGCTTAATAAAGTTTAGTCATTTCTTGAGTATTTAATTACAGGTGCTTCCCTTGATGCATTCCTCCAATACATGCAGCTATGGTATCAAGAGGGGCTGGATGTTCACTGCTATTTGTCCTAGAAAACGGGGGAGACACTGAAGTGGAATTGTTTCTCCCAGTAGCATCAGGAAAGATTAGCAGGCTATGCTGTGAATCAAGGATCCAACTTTATTTGGAGTAAGAAATGCATTTCTCTCCACCATCCTGACAGACCAATATCCAAACAGAACGGGAACCCTGAGCTATTACATTCTTATACAGTTTGCCAAGGTTGGCAAGTCATTATTGCAAAGTACATGTACTGGAAAAATTCCATGAAGCTAACAAATTTGTGAAAAGTTCTGTCTTTTAAGTGTCAGTTGGTCAGGTACAGCCTCCTGTAAGGTAAACAACTGTTCCACAATCCTTGTTACAAAACTCATTCCTCAATTTCTTGGTGTCTTAGGGAACAAAATATATTATGTAACCTTTACAGGGTCAGCTTTTTCTTTTGGAAGAATCTCTCTAGCTACACAACTAGCAGAGATGGAAACATTTTTGGGGTTATCACACGTGACACCAGTTAGGTTACTCTTCATAGTTCCCTCACTTTTCAGTTCCACTATAATTTAAGCTAACCAATTTCAATTTCATCGAAAGCTTGTGTTAAGGTTTCTTAGTTCTGGAAAACTAGGATCTGTCTCCCTTGGGACAAAGATAACTGGTCAACAGTTCTTTTCAGACATTGTTGACCATATAACAGCTAAGCATATGATAAGCCATTTTATCACATTTCTAATGGCAACACCCTGCAGATCCCAATCTCCCCAGTAACCAGCCAAACCAGTTTCCTGCATGTTTCCTAATAGCTTACTTAGCCATTTGGGATATCTCTTCTATTGTATACCTGTCATATCAACACTGGTTTTTCCTTGGCGGGAGGAAGAAGAACGAGGGCTTAAAAGCCCACTCCATCATAGTGTTGGACCTTTTTGTCCTGATGTACTTGGCCTTCCCTCATACCCTGTAGATTCAGTGCAGGCTTCGTCTGGTCTCTTTGGGGCCTAGTTAAAAAAATGGTCTTCATCACCTGATTGGTATATTGAAGAAAGGGTGACAGGGAGGATCCACCTACACTGCACTTAGTGCTTCCAGGACTTTGGGATCATCGGTTAGGATTGTGTCTGTAAATAGGTGGGTAAGAGCTGAAGAGGGAACAGTGGTGAACATCCAGCAGACACCTCTTTTGGTGGGGTGAGGGATTCCATTATTGGTACCTAGGGTTTGATGGGGCTTGAGAGGAATAAACTTTGGGACTGTTTCAAGGCCATGGGACTTCAGGGGACTACCTGGGGGAAGTGTGTCCTGAGTCATATGGGATTGGCCAGCCAGTAACAGGCTGTAAGAATACAGCCTGGTATCAAGACTTGAGTGCTTGCTCTGGAAGCTGAGGAGGAGATCAAGGCAACCAACTGATTTAACCCTGTTCTTACTGCAGATTATGGGTTTGATGAGAATAATAAATAAATGTAGCCCTAGTTTGTCCTGTCTTTGGTATCTTACCTTGTTATATCCTGTGAATGTGCAAGGCACAGCAATAAAAAACCAAGTAACCAACCAACCTAGGGACAGGTGATGAGTCTGGTGTTCACTCTCAACATCATTCCATCCTGTTGAATGAGCCAGTTGAAAACTCAAAACCCTCAAAGCAGAAGAGGTAAAATAACAGGTACTTTGATGGATCAGGACAAAATCCATTCTAATCCAGCATTCTCTTCTCACAGTGGTCAAAACATATGTCTTTGGGAAGCCTATATAACAGTCAAGAGCAGAGTTTGGAAACATTACCTTCTCAGACAACAATACTCAGAATCCTCCAGCCAGTGTGGGGTTTCCCAAGCTTTGGTCACAAGTGCAACAGGATCTTTGCATCTCATTCTCCAGCATCTGGGATTGGAAATCCATGAATGAATTTAAGTACAGCTGAAATTTCACAACACAAGGCCATCATACTGTACCCCACACCGAGGGAGAGCACTGTTCTTTTGGGAAAAATGTTTGGCCCCTGGAAATGTGCCCCTCTGCTGTGGAAGAATGGAAAAGATTGAACATTCAGTAAGCGTGAATTTTAATCATGAAAATAGCTGATAAACATTTCAGTCAGGCAAAAACTTACTTTTCAGAACTCAGTTGACATCCAGAAACAATGAAAAATACATATCATTTATAGAAGATATATGCATGCATGTCCTTAAAGTATTTGACTCACCTTCCATAACAACCTTACATTACCTTCCATATTTAAAAATAATAGCACAGTCCTATGCATTCTACTCCCACTGAGTTTAATGGGGCTTGGTTCTCGGCAAGGCGTATGTGTTTTCAGCTGGAAGGACAGTTTAAAAAGGGGAAGAGTGAAAAACCCCCCACCAACAATGAAAACATGCACAATTTAATATCAGGATAGAATAGCAGATAAAAAGATAATTAAGTTAGAACTTTTTTTTTAAAAAAAAGATGTTAAAAATAGGAGATGAGGCAAATAGAAAGATCTCAGGTATCATGAAAAACAACTAAAGCTTCACAAGATAATTTTCACTTGAATTTATTGATAGATAAATAACCACAGGCCTTCTCAGATGAACAATAAATCAGTAACTGAAGCAGAAATGATTTTTCTGGGCCACTGGTTATATCTCAGGTGAAGTGTAGCTGATTAGGTGGTAAGTGGTTGTGTCTCACAGAGATGTTGTCAGGCTGATTCTCATACAGCAATCCTTTTCACAAAATGGAAAGATTTGGCTACTGCGATGGGTGGACAAAGTGAAGGCATTGCCCTCTGAGTAAGAAATCTGCTGTCCCAATGAATTTTTCCTTCAGTTTCCAAATTTCTAGCATCATAGAGAGTGAAACTTTGGGCATGGTTCACACCTAGAAAGCTTGTATTTGTTGTCCCTCGGGAACTTGGCCTGGCCCTATTCTTTGCTTTCCCAAACTGTATTTCTAAATCTTCAATTGAAGATTTAAGCTACTGCAAAGCTAGAAACTTGAGGACTGAAGGAAAATTTCATTTGTCCTAGGACATTTCCACATGACGTCACTATATTACCATAGCAATGGGTTGTTTTCAGGTCAGGAGCTGTGCTACCACACAACACCATCACCATCCAGCTGCTATCCCGTTTCCAAGCATTGCAAAACTGTTGTATTTTATTACCAGAAAAAATACATTAAGTGCCTCCTTTAGCACTTCAATTCTGTCAATCGTCTCACTGCAAAACCGTAATAGTGCTTGATAATGTTTCCTGTTGTTGCAGATCCAGCAGTGGGTGGGCTGTGAGTGTGCCCAGCTTGTCCCTCCTTCAGTGACAGTGGTGTGGTAACTTCAAAAGCTATAACCTTTCTGTGTTTCTTTTAAAGTTCCCCTGTGAGTTTAAACTTTTTTTAAACACAGTTTTAGGCATTATAGTGTGAAAATGCAATAGTGTACTGCCACATTTAGTACAGCTTCCCAAAAAAACAAAAACAAAACAGCCCCCCTGACCAATCAGGGGCAGTAGGGCAGGGTGAAGGTGGGGACAGAGAGTGACCAAGAATGCTGTAGTGCAGAAGGAACAGTGGTGGCAATACTGCTACTCATCAGCTGAAGGCAGGTGTGTGCAGAAAACAGCATTTCTAATTTGCTACCATTTCATGAGTGGCAATGCTTGGATTGTAATGGTATTGTGCTAGTGGCATCTAGTGTGGAAGTGACTTTAAGTTGGCAGGGCATCCTCTCTGTAAACACACCTCTGTGAATGTTATAAATAGCACTTTGGTGCCACAGCTTAAGTGCCATAGTGACCATGTGTTCATGTTTATTTAATGTATACATTACTGTCCAAAGACATTTTGCTGCCTATCTGCAAAATGGTGCTTCCTCTCTTTGCAAGAGCCAAACTTTGAAGGTGTCTTGCTTTATTAATGTTCAGACACTAATTTTTAGTTTCATCTGTCATGTACTCTCTCATGTTCATGATGTTAGCTAGAGGAGTGGCATCACCCTGCAGTCCTACTCTTTAATATTTGCATCATCAATGAAAAAAATAGTGTCCTCATATAGAAAACACCCTGTTGAGGAAAAGGAGAACAAATATGAGTTTCACAGTACTTTGGGATTTCATTTGGGAAAGTTCATTTGTACAAGAATACAAACAGGCCTAAATACTTTTTTGAATCCCAGTCCGAGTAAAGCCACTTAGTCAATTGGATTGAGGTAACTGTTGAATCATCATTACATAATTGCTTCAATTGGTTTACTCTAGTTGGAACTCACCAACAGAATCCTAGCCACAGAAAAACAGTATATTTTGAAGATAAAATACACTGATTCCTTGGACAAAAATATTTCTGGAACATATTCGGGGCCCAAATGGCATGTTTTCTGCACAACAATCTGTACCTACTCAATTTGTGCAGATTCACACGCATTGCATACATTTTGCAGAAATGGTAAAAATTCCTTTGGCTTTTCTGTGCAGAAAACATACTTCTGGGGGTCACAGGCATCACTGTATCATGTACAAAATACATGCTATCCTGCATATAAATATTACTTTTTTGTGTGCAGAAGACATATTTTCTGCTCACCATTATGATTTCTGTGCAGAAAAACCTACGTATATTTTTCTGCAAATTCATTTTTCTGATCGGAGTTCCATGGTACAATCTGTGCTCCAAATTGAACAGATACCGCTGTATTCTTACAGAGTAGAGAGAAAAATGGTACAATTATTCATTTTTGCATGTGGGAATGAAATCAGGGCAGATTTATATCCCTATTTTCAGTTTGGATATCTCTGAATCTGTCTGAGCAACTGATTTAGTCTGGTAACTCTCTCCCTAGAAAATGTTTAGATAATTGCTTTGTTTCTTAAGGAGTTTTGATGGATTACTCCCTGTTGTTGTTGTTGTTTAGTACTGTGCCTTCAAGTTGTTTCAACTTGTGGCAACCCTAAGGTGAGCTGATCACAGGGTTTTCTGGGGCTGATAGTATGTGACACACCTAAGGTCACCCAGTGGGTTTCCACGGCCAAGTCTCCAGAGTTGCAGCCTAATGCTTAAGCCACTACAGCTCTTCCTACCCTGTGCAATTTCTCTGATTGCTTGAGTAAGAATTTCAAGCCAAGAGGCCATGGGTGTAAATTCTTTGCTCAAGGGTGTGTAAATCCTGCTCTGGGCTGACATCTTTGTTTACACAAGACAATAGTAAGGTCTAACAGGATGTTAAACCTTACTATTGGGATGACCAGTGTTTCTTGTGGATACAGTGTGCTCAGAAACCTCTGTAATCTATGGGAGAATGATAAAAGACAGGTTGCTTCTTTGCTTCATAAAGAAATTAATGAGGAAAGTCAGTTTGTTTGAAAGTCAGAAAGTTTGAAAATGACTAGCTCATTATGTATTTTGCTCTGAATACCTTTGAGGGACTGTGATCCTTGGTGATGTTTTCTGCCTTCTTGTCCTCTTTCATGATGTCCTGTGTCAGATAGCCAACCACCTGGGACCTTCCATAAAGTCTGAGGCAGATGCTGGAAAGATTATTGGCTATCTGCCTAGAAGTAGTTGCGTTTAGTTTTCTGTGTTTGCTTCTCCCAGAATGGTCTTCAGCAAGCAAAACAAAACACCTTTAGGAACTATTGGTTGGCTCCATTAATTGTGTATTTTAATGTGATCCAAAGAAATGAAGGTACTGTCATCTTCTGAGCTGCATATTCAAACTCTGAATTATTGGGGAGATGCTAGGCTATTGCTTTTGAGCTACCTGCAAATACTGCAGCTCTCTGGGACATGTCTCTCCCCCTCCCTTTTCAATGAAAGGACAAAAATTAATCTAGGTCTCTCTGCAGCTGGACTTGTTTAGACAGTGTGATTGCCTTCTAGATACCAGACATCTTCTACACTGGCAGCGATACTCTTTCTACAAGCTCATTACCTGAAGTCAGAAGAAATCATCACAACAATTCTGCCCATTATGTCTGCAGCTGTAAACTTCACTTTATGGTGTTTTGAGGAGAAAAGAGATTATGGAGAATCACAGACAATCTGCCTTTCCCGGTGATTAGAAAGGAGTTGGACACAAGTCTTTGAACCATTTTGAATTTTTAGCAGGCTGCTTATGTGATGTGGCTTCTTAATTAATTGTCTCTCTATGAAGGGCAAGGAAGGCTGTTGCTCAGGGAATATCAGCCCTAGCTCACACAGGCCACAGCAATTATATGAAAAATGATATGTCTGTGGCAAGTTCTTGACTCTTAGCTATCATATGCAAGCATCTTTATATTTGTCTTTTCAGGCCTCTCTCCATGCTTCTTGTCACTGAAACAAAGATATGGATTGTCTTCACATGATGGAGTGGAGAACTCCATGGCTGTTATTATTTTCAAGGGTTTGTGGTCAGAGTAGTGGGGGGGCTTTCACTCAGAGCCTGGAAGTATTTATTTATTTATTATACTTATACTCTGCCCTTCAACTGCAAAGATTACTAGTGCATTTTGCAATTAGTTTAAAACATGGTGTGTAAAGAAAAGGGGATTGTGGGGGTGGGAATTAAATCTAGCAGTTTCTGGCTGCTCTTCTTCCCCACTCAGAGACCACAGCAATGGCAGCTGGAACATGTGGGGAGGGGCTCTCACTGGCTGCTGGGCCACAGGCACAATGGAGCTGTTTCTGGCTGCTCTTCTTTCCTTCAGAATCCATAGCAGTGGCTGTTGGAACATGGGTGGAGGAGCCCTCACCAGATGGTGGAGCCAGGCATAATGGAGCCACTCCTCTCTTCCTCAGAAGCCACAGTAGTGGCAGCTGGAATGGAAGGAGGTGCTAAAGTAAATATTTACAAATAGACATTCCCTTTTCATGCGATATATTAATATAACAAGAATATAACTAAATTACGTTAAGACTAAGGCTTAACGGGGGGATGATTTTACTCCTTTTATGGGCATAACTGCAAAATTTAAAAGTTACTTTTATTGGATGGCTGTCTTTCAAGTGTGATTTAGTTGTATATTCCTGCATGGCAAGAATGCTCTTATGGTCTCTTCCAGCTCTATGGCCCTTTTTGCACACCGTTTGCCATGTGAAAGGATGCCTGGAGTGTCGTGCAATTGTGAGAAGCGATCTGCACGATGCTCTCACAATCGCGCTCGTGCACTTTTTCATTTTTGGCTTTCAGCCGAAAATGGTGCACAATCGTGCATTGCTCCAGGGCCCTGCATGCACTTGCCATGTGTGCGGAGCCTCCGGAGCTGCAGTGGTCGCACTTCCTGCCCCAGAGCAGCCTGGGAAACTCCGGAAGCTGCAGAAGGAAGAGGTGGGGCTCTCGCACTACCTGCTTGGGAGCAGGCAGCTTGTGTGGAACTGAAGCAGCAGGGACATGAGAGCCTCTCGTTGGAGGCTGCTCGCGCAATCCCTGCACCCCAGCTTTGTGAAAAGGTGTGTTGCAGAAAGGGCCTGATTCTTTGATTTTTATGACTTAGCTTTGTGATGGTGTACCCTCCAATTGTCCCTATTTGGCAGAAACAGTCTTGATTAATCCTCTGCTATCCCACTCTTTCAGCTGCCTTTAAAATATTCCAGTTTCTCTCTATTTCCACTTTCTTCCTTCATCTGCAGTGTCCTGTTTAAGCCGAATGAATGCCAAGGTGAACACCCAACTACAATTAATGAGAACTAGCAGAAGAAAAACAGCGTAGTTCAAAAAGTACACAAGGTTACAAGAAGAAACATGGTCCAGCCAGTCCAAGGTTCAAAGATTAGAAGCAATCCAGAGCAGAGTCTGAAGCTAAACTGGGAATTGCCAGAAGGAGTAGTCTAAAGCAGAAATTCATAACCTATGGCCCACAGATCCCTGGAGGGCTGCAAAGTCCTGTGAAGGCTAGAAGCAAGGCTATGAGCTGTTGCAGCTAAAATAGAAAGAAACAATGGTGAGAAAAAGGAAGACAGACAGATGGTCATATATTGATCTCCAGGAGCAAGAGTCTTTTGCCAGTGATAGACATCATCTGAAATTATTTCATTACAACATCTGAAACCATTCAAAAGTTATGAAAATAACTGTTTAATAGCAAAAAATGTACTCAGCACTTGCTACTTCTGCACACGGTGGGAACATGCAAGTGAATGACACTGAGTGGCTGAGCAAAAGCATGTTACCTTTCCTCATATAGCTAGAAGCCACCTTCATAGCTGCACCAAACTCTAGCGTTGTCCATGTTGTGCCACCACATTCACAGAATATCTATTGCTTTGCAGAATTTTGTAGCTGTGTTGGGAATGTTTTGGAAGAAATTCATATATAAAAGGAAGACTGTTCATGGGAAGAGAGAGGTGGAGTCAGTCAATGTGAGTGAGTGTTCAGAAAGACTTTGGAATTATAACTGCGGATTATTGAAAATGATCATGTTTCTTCTTTGATGTCTGTGAACAATTTTTTTTTAATGTTATCCTGGTGAATTTCATAACTATACATTTTGACTGAGCGTCAGGGTGGATCACTGGCTGAATTTGAAATGTCAAAGTAATGATGATGTTGATGAAGGTACATGCTGTTCAAAACAAACAGTCATCTTATGTCATCTTATATCATGTTCAGTCATCTTAAAAAGTGCTGAGGTTATAGCAAGGAATATCTGTCAGTTGGCTTCATGTATACAGGCCCAGAAAACGAGCAACTGCCACTGTGTGAATTATGTTACAATGTATTGTATGATGAAGCTGTGAAACTGTCAAAATTACAAAGACATCTCAATACTAAACATAAAGAACATTCTAGAAAGAGCATAAGTTTTTTTCAAAAGTAAAGAGCAGGAGCATCTGTTGTAACAATTACAATGCAGTGAAGCCTTCATTTGAAGTTTCTCAACCAATAGCAAAACTGAAAAACCACACACAATAGTTGAACCACATAAAAATCATGTTTTCTGTATTGATCAGTGGGAAAGCTGCCAGGGACCTTTCCTTAATATCTTTGTCAAATGACTTGGTTAAAAAGTGAATCAATTGATTTGTCAGACAATATCAAGGAACAGTTATTGGAAAGAATTCACATGTCCCTCTATTTTGCTCTGCAAGTAGATGAAAGCATAGACATAGCAAACAAAGCAATCTTATTGTGCTACATTAGATATGAGCAGGAGAGAAATATTTTTGAAGACTTCCTGTTCATCTGCTCATTGGTACACACTATAGCTGAAGAAATATTTAACAGCTTAAATGATTTTATAATAACTCATGACATGGATTAAGTCCTGTTTACTATGGACAGAAAGGGAAGCCCTCTGCTCGAAGCGGCGCTGGGTGTTGGTTCCTGTCAAGTGGGAAAAGATGGGATGCTGCCATTTTGCCATTGTTCCAGTGGAAGCTGGATTAGGACATTTCTGAGACCCATGAGAGCTGTACAAGAAAAGTAAAGCTCCATGTCATTCAGAAATGTTCCCCAGAAACTCTAGACAAGGAGTGGGCTTCCACTCCTGGACCTACATCAGTCATCCAGATGGTGGAGCCTCTGCCATCAGATTCAGGCCCTTCCTGCACAGCATTTGCCATGCCAAAGGGCGCCTGGAGTGTTGCGCAATTTTGAGGAGTGATCTGCACGACGCACTCACAATAGCATGACACTCCAGGGACCAGCAGGCGCCGATTGTGCACCTTTTCATTTTCGGCTGGAAGCCGAAAATGGTGTGCGATTGCGCGTTGCTCCTGGGCCCCGCACACACTTACCTGGCGTGCAGAGCCTCCAAAGCTGCGGCGGTCATGCTTCCTGCCCCAGCGCAGCCTGGGAAACTCCCAGGCTGCGCTGCGGAACGAAGAGGCGGGGCTCTCACACGAGCAGGCAGCTTGTGCAGAGCTGAAGCAGTAGGGATGCAAGAGCTTCTTGTTGGAGGCTGCTCGTGCAATCTCAGCACTGGAAAAAGGTAAGGTGTGGAAAGGGCCTCAGTATCAACAGAGTTCCAGTACAACCCAGAGCAACTGCAGGAGGAATGATCATAAAACTGAGAGTAGATTTGCTGCTCTCATGGCAATGGCCTCAGTTGCCACTTCTGTTTCCTGTGCTAATTGCAGGATCTAATACAGCAGCAGCAAGGAACACACACACAGACACAGACACAGACACAGACACACACACACACAGAGCATTCAAGCCTGAAATATACAACCAAGGTACTATGTGGTTTGGCCCTCAGTACCAGTTGCTGGGGAGAAACAATGGGAAAAAGTGTGTACCTCCTTGTTCTGCCTGGAGGATTCCCAGAGGCATCTATTTAACCACAGGATGGTGGATTTGATGGAACTCTGGACTTGAGTAGAGATGTAGAGTTTTACCTATCCAGCGCCTGAAATTTCTTCCATTTGTAACAGTACAGGAATTTCTTGCGAAATTCAATCTTCTCTGCCTTATAAAGGATCAGTTAACTTCACATAGGACAGGGATAGCTAGATCTCAAAAGAAGTTACTTTTCTATTGCTAATGGAGTTAAAATTTTATTGTCTTTTATTGCTCTTTCTTCCCAGTGCTCAAAAGGCCAATGCCTGCAAGTGGCCTCTGCCTGCATTGAAATCTCTGAATACCATCTTAACTGAAAACATTTTAGACAGAAGGTAGGCCTGTGACTCTAACATCATCACCATTTTAATCCTGTATGATTTTTAATATCTCTGCCTGATTAAGAAAGCAGTGATGCTTTGAAAGCTTGCATCATGCATTTTATGCTTTGAAGTTGGCCCAAAAATGATATTGCTGCTTGTAGATTTTGTATTTTGTTGTATTTTGCTGCAGGGCCAACATGTCTATACCTGATTTTTTTTTTTAGCTATTTAGGCCTTTTCAGTCATTGTCACCATACATTTTAATATTCTTTTGCATTTCTAGTGGAGCTTTGAATGCTACTTTTAGGAAGAAAGAATATAATAACACACTGAAGCCATTAATAACTGATCAGTGATAAAACGATGCTCTGGGACCCAGAACATTATCCTATCTCTGCTTGGTTGTCAGTGGCTCCAGCTTGTCATTACATTCATCCATCATAAAAATGACTTTCCAAACTGTGAATTTGGTTGGCCTGGCAGGATTCCTCTCATGTTCTTCTGACTGAAGCAGTGTTCTCAAGCCTCAGATACTTGATAAACACAAAGGCCCTAAGCTGGTCCCTAGCAAGGATATTGGCTGGGGGATTCTGGGAGTTGTAGTCCAAACACTTCCAAGTTCTGCTCACTTGTGCAATGCTCAAAACACCTTTACTCAGTTTACAAAGCTTGACTCCAGATGGCAGAGGTCATCATCAGTACCCAGCTATGTCCAGGCAAGGTGCCCTAAGGAACTGTCAGGCAAATCTGTCAGGACAGCCAACAAGGAGTACAAAGAAGAGAAGATAATTTGATTGCCACCCTTTTGGAAATCCAGGTTGTAATACTGACTCTGCTCCTAGGCTGTCTGACTCAGAGCTGGTCTGGTGTACAAGAACAATGAATGGTGAACCTGTCTGTTTCTAAAATGTCACTTGGAAAGAACTGTTTCTCAGATATATGAAACCTGGGTAGAGGTTAATAACTTGAAGAATTCTGTCCTGCCTTGTGCTTTGGGGAATCTATTAATTCTCAGAGCCAAAGGTTATAGTTTGAACACATTAAAAAAAGAGAGAGAGTAAGAAAGAGAGAGAGTATTTTAAAGAGCTGTCATAATTTTTCAGGCCCTGATATCAAAGTATTTGGATACAACTGCATCTTATGTCTAGGACAATAAAAATGCACAATATTGTCAGGGAAATCCAATATATCTCTGGATGGATAACCTGGCCTTGTTTCTCTTTATTACAATTTTATTTTTAACTACACATAAGAGGTATAATAAAAAGTTAATGTGTCTCAAAATTAAAAACAGGAAAGCATCCTCACACAAGCTCCCCTGGCATATATTCTAAGCCAGGTTCTTCTCCTACCTCAGACACCATTCAACTTTTCCTTATTAACTCTTCCCTCTAGAGACTGTGGCTAGAACTGAAATTAGATTTGTCGGCTGCAAGAGGCAAGGCATAATAAATGCTGTGTTGGGCCTGTGACCTTTCAAGACCCACAAACAGAAAGCAATCTGCAAGCCACAGTGTTAGCCAATTTGCAATCGGGGATCTACAGGAAAAGGCGATGGGTGGGAAGAAGGAATTTGCTACCAAGAATACTATAATTACATCTGAGCTGAAATGATTTACAGCATTTGCTTTCCAATTTGCTTTTATTGGAGTATGCATGTGAGGCAGGGGAAAGCTCCCTGCCTGATATGCTTTTGAGTGCTCCCTAACCATGATTATTGTGTAATAAGCAAACTACTGGATGTAAAATATGTTGGAGCCAATCTGGCATCTTTAGAAATACCACATAGGACAAGCCTTCTGAGACAGGAACATTTTGCAGTTCATTGGGCACATGTTCAAATGTTTCCTCAAAGCTTCCCAGCCCATATTGAGAAGAATGGGAGGCTACAATTCTTTCTCCAGGCACATGTGTCCAGACATTTTTTTTTTAAAAAACAACAATCTGAGGAAATATTATTCCAACAGATGATTCTCATTCTGAGGCCCTTTCCACAACTCAGCTTTTCTTGATGCTGGGGTGTGGGGATCGCGTGAGCAGTCTCCAGCGAGAGGCTCTCACGTCCCCGTTGCTTCAGCTCCGCAGCTGCTGGCTGCTCAAGTGAGAGCCCCGCCTCTTCCTTCCACTGTGCAGCCTGGGAGTTTCACCGGGGCAGAAAATGTGAGTGCTGCGGCTCTGGAGCTACGCACACACGGCAAGTGCATGCGGGGCCCTGGAGCATGCACAATTGGGCACCATTTTCGGCTTAAAGCTGAAAATGAAAAAGTGCATGAGCGGCGCCTGCCAGACCCTGGAGCATCACGCGATAGTGAGTGCATTGTGTGGACCGTTCCTCACATTTGCACGATGCTCGAGGGGCCCTTTCACATGGCAAATACCGTGCGAAAAGGGCCTAAGTCTTTGCAGTGGTGATGATGATATTTATATCACACCTTTTTCTTGGTTTGGGACTTAAGGTAACTTACAGTAATTAAAACAAGGATAGTTAAAAATTCACAGCATACAAAAGTTAAAAAACAATTGATCTTCACAAAATTAAAACCAGTTAAAAGCACGACTATTCAACAACCACAACACGGAGAACAAGTCCAGCTCATTACACAGCATCTGCTTCCCCTGGAAAAAAAAATCAATTCTCAAAAGTCCTGCCAAAGTAAAAAGGGTTTTATCTTCTTGCAGAAAGATAGGAAGGAACATGCTACTAGGCTGTCTGGGAAGGGAGATTCCTTGGAGCAGCCACTGAGGAGGCCCTGCCCCCATGCTCCCACCAAATTTATCTGTGAAGTGGCGGGACAGAAGTGATTAGGATGAATAGAGCACCTGATCCCTTTATCATCTCCTGAGATAAATTTGCCAAGTACTGTGAGGACAAAGTTGTTTCCATCCATGCACACTTAAATGACAGATTTCACATAGATTTGGGTGTGTCTGCATACAAAGCATTTTCTCTTCAAGGTTTGTGGGACAATTTTCAGTTGTTGTGGCCCAACAGTGTTCGCATCCATAAGGCTGTCTTGACTGATGCTTATTGGGGTTAATTAAAGTTAACCATGAGGGCCAGCATGATATGGGGTTTGAGCATTGGACTACAACCCTGGAGACCAGGGTTTGATTCCCTGCTTGGCCATGGAAATCTTCTGAGTGACCTTGGAGGCATCACACACACTGAGCCTCAGAAAACCTCATGATGGGTTTGCTTTGGAATTGTCATAATGGTGTGACTTGAAGGACATAACAACATAAAAGTTAACCACAAAGTAGTGGCTGAAGGGCAAGAAGGTCCAGAGCATGATGACTGCATAGTTGCATGAGGAGATAGCACTAACAATTAATGTTTAAAAAGCAATTGTATGGTCAAAAGCCTTTATTGGACCCAGAAGTATTGGACCATCATTGTACCCATGGGAGCCACTGTAGTGTAGTGGTTTGAGCAGTGCATCACAATTTTGGAGTCCAGGGTCTCAATCCCTTCTCAACTGTGGAAACCCACTGAGTGACCTTGGGTAAGTCACACTCTCTCAGCATCAGAGGAAGGCAATGGCGAACCCTCTCTAAACAAATCTTGCCAGGAAAGGCCCATGATAGGTTTGCTTTAAGGTTACCTTAAGTAGGAAAGAACTTGAAGGAACATGGCAGCCCATGGCAAGATTATAAATGGTGTAATTGAAACAATTGCTTTAGGCCCCTCACCAGATAGGGCCCCATGGCTGATAGGAAAAATTGTAGTGTGCTTCATCTTATTTCCTAGCTAGTTGCTGAATTTCACAATATTTCTGATATTGTCAACATTTTGTGAATTACTTGAGTAACTGAGTAAAAAAATGCATGAGATAGAGCAGTGGTTCTCAACCTGTGGGTCCCCAGATGTTTTTGGACTTCAGCCCCCAGAAGCCTTGAGCATTGACCATAGTGGCTGGGGCTTCTGGGAGCTGAAGTCCACAAACATCTGGGGACCCACAGATTGAGAACCACTGAGATAGAAAGAAAGGGGGATCTATACTGAGAACTGCTCCAGAGCCCCAACCACCTTAATGCTGCCTTGATTTAATGCTGGGACAGGTACTCAAGATAATGATTGGGATCCAATTCGAGATACTCTTGGAGGAAACCAGTTGCCTAGAGCCATTTAAGGCCCTTTTTTCACCTTAGCTGGTGCTGCTGGCGTTGTGTGGAGATCGCGCAAAAAGCCTTCTCAGGAAGGGAATTGCGTCCCCTGAGCTTCCCTCCGCACCAGCTCTGTGCTGGACAGAAGGAAGCGTGATAGCTCGGCCCCTTCCTTCTGCAGTGCATCCGGGTAGTTTCCCAGGCTGCACTGGGGGGTGGAAGCATGATGGCTGCACTTCTTGATGTTCCGCATGGAAGGTAAGTGTGGGAGAGACACAGGAGGAACATGCAATCATGCATCATTTTCAGCAAAGAGCCTAAAATGATATAATGCACGATTGCCACGGGATTGCTACAGGAGTGATGCGCAATTGCAAGAACATCATGCAAAAAGGCAAAAAGGGCCTAAGTCTGAATTCAGACCTGATTTGGGGATTGAATTTGTTGCCACAAATGATAGTCTGTATTGGGAAAGGCTCTGCAATGTCATTACTCTTGCTTTGGCTCTCAGAATCTTTTTATGTAACTGACCATGGTTTCCTTCTAGACTGTCACCTATAAGACAGTATTCCCGCTCCTCCTGGCAGGGCCAATTCAGCAAACACCACTGGGTGACTATTTTCACCATCCTGGTATAATGCCAGGCAGTAGAACAAGGTAATGTCTTGTTCCCAGTATTATTCAAGCAACTGCACATTGAGAACAGCCATGTGGAGATCTGGAGAGAGAGGTCATGTATATTGATAATATTCATCTATGTTTTCCTACTGCATCTGAATTGGGAGATGCTGGTCGGGTCCCAGATTAGAAATGGGGAGCTTTTGAACACCGAGGGGATCAATTTTTCTCCTTCAGGATGTTCTGGAAATGCGATGTGCCTGAAAATGAGTAAAAAAATCTCTCTCTCTCTCTCTCTATCTCTCCTTAGTAGATTGAGTAAGGTTCCAGGTCTTAGGGCCTATTCCCTCTTCTCTGGTTCTTAGGGCAAGGGAAAGAAACTTCAGGGCAAGATTGCTGCCTTGAAAAGTTATTTTGTTGACTTGTTAGGCCTGGTGTTTTTTTATTTGAATGTCATATTCTGTGCAGTTAAGGTTGATACTTGATGTATTGTGGTTAAGGGCATAGAATCATAGAATCATAGAATTGTAGAGTTGGAAGAGACCACAAGGGCCATCCAGTCCAACCCCCTGCCATGCAGGAACACCCTCAAAGCACTCCTTGGACTTCTTGTTGCATCACCCTTGCAATACCACTGGGGCCCCCCTACTGTGACATTAAAAGAGTCTGCACCTAGATTTTGGTTCTGGCCCTGAAATCTCAGAGCTGGGATAGTTTTGACCTGGTAACTGTAGAATGGAGCTTTACTTCTCCTTTTTATCTGGAGATTCTGAGAAGGGCAGAAGATCAAAACTGCCACTGGGGAGCATTGGCAGCAGAGGGCACAGAAAAGATCTTAAAGGTTCTGGCTTGTTCTTGTCCTAGAGTTTAGTCTTAAACCCATGGGCTGCATTGGTATACCCTTGTCCTAGACCAGTGGTTCTCAACCTGTGGGTCCCCAGATGTTCATGGACTTCAGCTCCCAGAAGCCCTGAGCACTGACCATAGTGGCTGGGGCTTCTGGGAGCTGAAGTCCACAAACATCTGGGGACCCACAGGTTGAGAATCACTGTCCTAGACCAATTTCTGGCCAAAGTGATTGACTGGATGGAAAACAATGACTGTATCTTGGTAAGATGGAGTTCAAGGCCATTTCCACACAACATTCTCATAGTGTTATTATTCCACTTTCAACAGTCTGTGGAATTCTGGGGTTTGTAGTTTACTGAGGTCAAAGAGCTCTCTGGCTGAGAACTCTAAAGGTCCCTCTCTAAACTGCAAACCCTAGAATTCCACAGGATGTTGAAAGTGGAATAGTAGCACTACCACAGTGTAGTACGGAAATGGCCTCAGTTTGCAGCAAAATGAAATTAGATAAAGATCAAGAAGGAGAAAGAAACTGGGACATTTTAAAAGCAGTTGAGAAAAGCAGTTGAGAAATAATAGTACTATAACAGTGTAGTGAAGAAATGGCCCAAGTATGAGAATCAGTCAGTTTGCCTGTTTTTTATGAGGTTGCATTCCCTCTGAAAGAACAAGTATGTAGCCTTACTCGTAGAACAGTCAATGTCACCAGATATCCAAGTGGACTCAATAACAAGGAGCTTTTTTTACCAGTTTTCTCTGTCATAGTGAATATAGTTTGTCCTAGGCCCTTTCTGCACCTTACCTTTTTCCAGCACTGGGGTGCGGAGATTGCATGAGCAGCCTCTGGGGAGAGGCTCTCGTGTCCCTGCTGCTTCAGCTCCACATGAGCTGCCTGCTTGTGTGAGAGCTCTGTCTCTTCCTTCTGCAGTGCAGCTTGGGAGTTTCCCAGGCTGCGCTAGGGCAGGAAGCCTGACTGGTGCAGCTCCGCACAGCAGGTAAGTGTGTGCGGGGCGCAGGAGCAATGCTCGATTGTGCACCGTTTTCAGCTTCAGCTGAAAATGAAAAGGTGCGTGATCAGCGCCTGCTGGCCCCTGGAGCATTGCGCGATTGTGAGTGCATCGTGCAGATTGCTCCTCGCAATTGTGCGATGCTCCAGGCGCCCTTTTGCATGGCAAATGCCATGCAGAAAGGGCCCTAGATAGGTAATAGCCATACAAAAGGGCACCTGGAGTGTCGTATGATTGTGAGGAGTGATCTGCACAACGCACTCACAATCGTGCAATGCTCCAGGGGCTGATCGCGCACCTTTTCATTTTTGACTGGAAGCCAAAAATGGTGCGCCATCGCGTATTGCTCCCGGGCCCTGCACACACTTACCTGGCATGCAGAGCCTCCGCAGCTGTGCCAGTTATGCTTCCTGCCCCAGCGCAGCCTGGGAAACTCCCAAGCTGCACTGCAGAAGGAAGAGGCAGGGCTCTTGCACGAGCACATAGCTCGTGCGGAGCTGAAGCAACAGGGATGCGAGAGTCTCTCGCCGGAGGCTACTTGTGTGATCCCCACACCCCAGTGCTGGAAAAAGGTAAGGTGCGAAAGGGGCCTTAGATTTGCAACCCGTGCATTGTGAACCTCATATTTTGATTGCTGTAATACTCTGTGTTTGGGGCTGCCCTTATGCTTGTTCCAGAAACTAGAATGACTGTACAATGCAGTGGTGAAATTCTAGTCACTGCCATATCACATCATTTTTGAAGAGCTGCATTGGCTGCCTGTTGTAGGGCCAGGTATACAATTTTACTATTTGTTTATAAGGTCTGAAAAAATGAGACTGAGAGACCTGAGAGAATGCCTACTTTGGACAATATTTTACAAAAAGAAATTGACAAGAGATCTGGAAAAATAATTCAGTGATGGCAGGGGGAAGAATGCGGTGAATCATCTACTGTTTCAATAGCCCCAACAGTTCATTCTAGTCACTACAAGAAATTTAAGTCTGAGGCTTTGCCTGGCCGGCCTGCCTTCCTTCCTTCCTTCCTTCCTTCCTTCCTTCCTTCCTTCCTTCCTTCCTTCCTTCCTTCCTTCCTTCTTTCTTTCTTTCTTTCTTTCTTTCTTTCTTTCTTTCTTTCTTTCTTTCTTTTTCTTTCCTTTTTTACTTCTTCAAACAATAGGGGGATTAGCTACGTCTGGTCCTCATTGGAAAATGGTAGAGATTTGAATCCAATAGATTGCATTCTTTCTGTGTCCTTAGAACATCCTGTTCTATACACTATAAATAGTAGTTATATATTTGTGAAGGTTTCCATGAAAAGAATGAAGGTTTTTGGGGTGACTATGTCTTCCTTCACCAAGTAAAAGGATGTTTTTGCCTGTCTACCCTATGGTAACTCCCATGAGTCTATATATCTGTGAGGTACCTACAACAGGTTTATATTGTGCTACCTGTGCATTAGAAAACCAATGTTGTGTAGTGTAGTGGACTATGACTCTGGAGACCAGGGTTTGAATCTTCAGTTGGCCATGGAAACCACCGAGTGACTTTGGGTAAGTCACATTCTCTCAGCCTCAGAGCATGGCAAAGACAACCCCCCTCTGAACCAACCTTGCTAAGAAAGCCCTATTGTAGGTTTGCCATAGAGTCACTATAAGTTGGAAAGTACTTGAAGCCACACAACATGCACACTTGTGTATAATACAACAGGCACATTTGGGGAATTAAATATAATCCATTCTGTATTCTGTTTCAGTTCTTGCTAGTAATCAGTTTGCCTAGGACCAGTTAAAACCTCCATTATGTCTGTAAAATCAGCCATCTAGAAATAAGTCCAAAGCATTTTTGTATCCAATGATAGAAAAGCTAAGTCAGGGCTGATCTATTGCTGTCTGGAAAAAACCTTAATGATCACATTATCGAATGCTCATGCTTACATATACAAGAGTTTCTCAACATAGCCAAAGAGCAAATATACGCAACGGAATTCAAATTGATAGTTTTGATCCCAGAGACAGCTGTTCTGTGCTACAATT
Organism: Iguana delicatissima; assembly: GCA_948472985.1. Classification (NCBI taxonomy): domain Eukaryota; kingdom Metazoa; phylum Chordata; class Lepidosauria; order Squamata; family Iguanidae; genus Iguana; species Iguana delicatissima. The sequence continues at coordinate 61,824 of CAOKZL010002209.1, read as the reverse complement.
AGTTGCTAGACTGGAAAAAGTGCTACATCCTGCTTACCCATCTTCTAACTAGGGACAGGAGGGGAATTCATTCACTCCAAATTTTCATGCAAACTAACCATTTTTTTTCTTACCACCACCAGTGAATTGAAATGTACATAACAATGCACATTTTTGAGTTGAGTTATCCAGTCCCCTCCCCTGCTAACAAAAGTGTACAAAAATCACTATACTAGGGAAAAGTGTGAACAAAAGCATGTATGATTCTGAAAATTTTACTAAAAGCCACAATGGAATATTGCAGTAGTGCTTACAAAACGTGTGCATTGAGGACAGAAAAACATGAATTAATTTAACATTAAGATGACCATTTCAAAATGCCCATGAAAAGGCTTGAACTGACTTTTCATGAGGACTTTGAGGCCACTTCTACACTATACTGTTATAGTGCTATTATTCCAGTTTTAATATCCTGTGGAATTCTGGGGTTTGTAGTTTACTGAGGCCCAAGAGCTCTCTGGCTAAGAATTTTAAATGCTTCTCCTTAAACTGCAAAAGCCAGGATTCCATAGGATGTTGAAAGTGGAATAATAGCACTATAACAATGTAGTGAGGAAATGGCCTTAGCCAATGGAGAGTTAGTCCACAATGAACTTGGCTCTGAAAAAGGGAGAAGCTGAGAAGAAATAAATTGCTCATCCATAGATAGGTGGACAGACAGACAGATAGATAGATGGAGCAACAAATCTGAATGCATAAAGCAACACATAAGAGAATACAAAGTACACAGCTGCATAAAGATAACCCCCATTCAACAAACTAAATGAACCATTCTAAACTACCTATTCTAAAAAAGACAAAGACAAAACTAAGCAAACCTAAAGAAAAAGGGGTTAAAAGCGTATACACATGACTTCCAGCTCCCTAGTTGATGGATGGATATATGATAAAATACTAGATATAATTCCCCAACATTGTTATATTAGTATATACTTGTGCTAAATTAAATCAAGCTACAATTATTCAAATCCCCAAATTGAAATTCTCCCCCAACAATCTCTCAAATACATCATCACCATATCCTAATCTTTCTTCAATTTGCTTAGTGTTCTTTCTTTAACTAGAATAGTCAATTTGTCCATTTTTACCAGATCAAGCAATTTCTTCATCAAACCTCTTGAGATGTAATAATTGGATCTTTCCATCTATGAACAAAATGTATTCTAGCCACTGAAATCATGTACTGTAGGATTCTTCCAAACTTCTTATCTATCTGATCATCTAACAGTCCCAATAAGAAGAACACAGGTTTCATTTGGACCTTTATCTTCAGAATATATTCTATCAATCTGTGTATCAACACCCAAAATTTCTTCCCCTACTTTCACATGCCCACCAAATAGGAAAAAAGTCCCCTCTTTCTGTTTACATTTCCAACAGATATTATAGAACCATTATAACTTTTAGACAATCTTTCAGGTCTCAAATACCACCTATACATAATTTTTCTCTAAGGTCATAACTTAATATAAATCTTAATTTTTTTGTCCACATCTTTTCCCATTGTTCCATTCAGATAATAGGGTCCACATCCTGTGCCCATGCAATCTTTTACTTGCACATCTTCCATCTCTATTTTCAACAGTGATTTATAAATTTTAGTTATCAAATTACACAATTGTTCCTCAAGTTCTGGGCCCTTTCTGCAGCTTACCTTCTTGCAGTGGCATCTGGTGGCGGTCATGGCAGTGGCTCTGCTGGGAAGGGAGCATGACAGCAATGGTCTCCTCTACACGGGACAGGCTCCCTGTGGAAGGGAGCATGTTGGACACACCATTTTCTTCCGTAGTGCAGCCAGTACTTTCCCAGGATGAGCTGGGACAGGAAGTGCTGCCATTGTGCTTCCTGCCCTCCCGCAGGACAGATAAGTGTGGGATGTGGTACAATCACAGGTCATTGACAGGGAAAACCTATCAACGATTTAACCCACACTTTTAAAAAGAATGTTAAGTACAACTATTAAGGTAGCAGCTGTTTGCATTAAGTACAGGAACTAATTTTTATCTGTATGTAATAATTCTTAGTTCTTGATAGTATTATCATGTGTTGCCTTCTGTTTTGTATGTTGTAGTGTCTTGTTTTATGTAATTTTGTTTTTGTGTTGCTTTGTTATGTTCGTCTTTTAGCTTTGTTTAATAATATTTAGAAAATGATTTAACTCATGATTGTGGCGCCTGGGGATGAAAGAAGGACAGGACCATGACGACATCATGCAGACATCACGGTCCCATCCTTTTCCCATCCCCATGGAGGGATGGAGGGTGCTGCGGAAAGGGCTCTGATTTGGACATTTGAAAATCAAACAGATTTTTATCCATTTTAAAATGTTCAAATGATTGTCTGTATGCAAACCATCAGATATCATAACCTTCTTGAACTACTTCTTCATTTGTTTTCATTGGAAATTATTCTTTGTCTATCAATATTAAATTTTTATATGTTAACCTTTTGTCTTTAACAGTTATTTCTCTCTTAAACAAGGTTTCATGTGGTGATTTTCATAAAAGCATTTTACAACATAATCTCATTTTATATTTCCTCCAAACTCTAAAAATAGCATGTCTAATATAGTGATTATTAAAATCAACATTTGCTCTAAACTACTTCTAAGTCTGATGAGAAGAGAGAGGAGATTTTTTTATCTTAAACAAAAGCATTTTCAAAGTGTTTTAAATAATGTTTGCATTTATTTTATCCATTTATATTTAATGTTTTAAATAATGTTTTTATCCGTTGTACATTGCACTGAGAGCCTTAGTTTGTAGAGAGTCAAGAAGTAAATACTTTAATCAGCTAACTATGGGTTCAGTCCTTTTGGTTAGTCCCAACTAGAATTGACTCATTGAATCATTACTAAATGATGAGTTTATACATAGGTAAATCCAGTTGATTCAATAAGATTACTCTAGTAAGGATTAATAATAAGATTTAGGCCTATATAAATTTATCAGTTCTGCTGACTGCGTTCTACCTGGAGAGAGTCCTGTTTCTTGTACTTTTTCATGCTTCCTGAATACCCTCCGCATTCCATGATATGACTGGCAATGAACATTATCTAATTGGCATATGATACAAATTATACATTGCTATGTCTGAGAGGCTGTGCTTGCTAACAGGACTGGCTGAACACATGCAAAAGTAGGTCAGATGGGACCTCATGTCATGGTCAGGTCATGGGACCTTTTTGCACAGCATTTGCCATGCAAAAGGGCTCCTGGAACATCGCGCGACAGCGAGGAGTGGTCCACACAACACACTCACAATCACACGATGCTCCAGGGCCTGGTAGGTGCCAATCACACACTATTTCATTTTTGGCTGCAGCCGAAAATGATACATGATCGTGCATCACTCCGGGGCCCCACGTGCACTTGCTGTGCGTGTGGAGCTCCAGAGCCGTGGTGCTAATGCTTCCTGCCCCAGCGCAGCCTGGGAAAATCCCAGACTGCACTGCAGAAGGGAGAGGAGGAGCTCTCACATGAGCAGGCGGCAGCTGTGGAGCTGAAGGAACCAGGACGTGAGATCCTCTCATAGAGGCTGCTTGCGCGATCCCCACACCCCAGCTCCTCAAAAAGGTGAGTTGAGGAAAGGGTCATAGTCAAAGAAGCTCTGATGTTACTGAGCTTGCAAGTCCCTTCAACAAACCAACATTCAGAAAGAATAGCACCCTAACTGCCTCAAGTGAACAATTGATTGTCTTCAAACTGCTTCCTCTTATTTTCAGAATTCTCCTTTGTTTCCTCACCTGTCCAGTCATTAAGGAGCTATCACAATTCCCATCAGTGCTTTGTCACCTAATGCTAAGGACATTAGCCTTTTCTGGACCCCATTGTTTGTTCTGCCAGAGAATTATTAGCACATTCCCCCTCAGGATAGAAACAGGGTATTTAAAATCCTGGCTCAGAGCCAGATAACCCATAGTATTCTGGGCATAGACTGTCACTCTACTGCTCTGATTCCCATTTTTATACTATCTTTGCTTTGTATCTTCTCTACAGGGTGTGTAAATATCACCCACTTTGCCCTAACTTCTTGCTATCCAGTTTTTCCCCTCCTTTTCCTTTGGTTAGCTTTGTGTGGTTGTGAGACTGCTTGGATGTTGTGCATGATTGTGATATCCCCCAATAGAACATACTTTTAATCTCTAGCTGGTTCTCTGCATTAGTAAAGGTGTATATAGATGTAAAAGATCCTGTAAGGTTACCACCCCCATCTCTCAGGCCTCCCTTTTGAGTTAATGATTCCCCACTGTTTCATGGAGGCACTGGCATCATGGATGGACCTCTGAGTCACCCACCTTTCTGGAGAAAAAGACAATCACATTTCTTATTCTTAAAGTCAGTGGATGGGCACAGTTGGATTTCAGACTTCATACATAGAATGCTTCCTTGTTTTTATTGTATTGATGCTTTTATATTCCTGATGTTACTTTGTTTATTAAAAAAAATATGTATGAGTAAATAAATAAATAGACCTAAAACCAGCATAGGGCGAGTGTTACTCTGATTAGATTTAATTCTTAATTTTCAGGTCAGAGTGTTAGGTAGTCTGTGTTACACTAGCCTGAGGATCTTTTGAGAGGCCTATTGTTATGTAATAGGACTTGACACATCTTTTGTATGCCCTTTTATATTATAGGATCAGTCCTGCCCTCTACTGCACCTTGGGATCATTTCATTTCCCCATCCTGCCAGGTTATATAAGATCAACAACTAGTGCAATATGAAGCAGAGATTTCCTTCCCATTCTGAATTTCCACCGTGATTAGAAATCTCTGCTGATGTTTCTCCTTCCATCTCTGAGACATGTATGGATATATTTTGCCATTGTTTTGAATACTTCCTCTTGACTCACTGAATAAATATGTTGTTTTGAAAGGTGTCATTACTGGGCACTGAATATTGAATACTGAATAAAACAATAATTTGAATACAAATGTTTTCAAAACCAATGGACAGCAGGGGAATTACATGGTTTCATTTCCTCTTTTTATATATAGTATCAAAGGAATGGAATGGATGAATGATGAATGTGTGCCCATTAATGTGGGGAATGTTCATTCATCAAATATGCTTCTGTACACGGGGCTGTATGGCAGGCTGGCAATAGTTTGACAGCCAGATCTTTGGCTGGTGCTGCCTGGCATTATTCCCTTGATTTTAACGAAGCTGTACGAGTTAACACTGGTTTGAAATGACCCTTTGATTCATGAACAACTTGCAGTGCACTGGAAAGGTCCTGTGTTTTGAGGCTCACAGCATTGCTCTGTGTGTTAATGGAGAGAGATGGATTTTTAATTATAAGGGAAATGCTGGTACATTTCCTTGGACTCTACTGCCTTTATTCATTGCCCACTGCTCCTTTGCATGCCTGTCCATCTCAGCTATATGCAGTACTCCCTTTTGGCATTATTTCCTCTATGATTTCTTCTATGATCTGGCCTTTTGGCCTTCTTGTTCTATCCCTGTTGACCCATTGCATATAAAGAGAAGCCGTTACAATTCCACACCTGGATGCTTTACTGACTAAGCAGGTAGAGAGGCCTCACATGAAAGAATTTATTTTTTGAACACGCAATTTTTGCCAAAGATGCAGGAAAAGATCCAGAAAGAGTGGTGTACCTCTTTTACAGCTGCCTGAGACTCTAAATGTTGGCTCTGTAATGAAAGATCTTCCATTTTCAAGTGAAGGGACCAGAGGGAGAAGTCCTACTTAAGAGTCACAGATGGAGCTTGGAAAAGTTGCTTTTTGGCCTACAATTCCCAGAATCTCTCAGCCACCAGCCTTGCTTATTGGGGAACCATGGAAGTTGTAAGCCGAGTAACACTTCCAAGCTTGGCCTGGAAATATCTAATCTAAATTAATCTAATCTAATATGTATGTATGTATGTATGTATGTTCTCTGCAACCTTTAGAAAATGTCTTTTTGGACTATAACTCCCCGCATTTCTAACCATTGGTCATGGTGTCTGAGGAATTTTGGGAGATGGAGTCCAAATGCTAAATTTCCTCAGAAATGTTCCCATGGATATTTTTTGGACCGAGTAAAAAAAAAGAAATGCAATGAATGAATATCTGCCCAGACTACAGCTGATATGTTGTAATGTGTTAGTAAAGCAAACTCCTACACTTAGCAACACTGAAAGCACAGTCAGTTCCCACTTCCTGTTGAGTGTAGGCCTATGATGAAAGACATGTTTGCAAACTAGTGCTTTGAACCCATTGCGATTCAGCATCAGGCAGCTGATTCACAAGCCATGCTGTATATATTCAAATGAAAGCTTTCCTGTATTTTGAACTTTTGAATCATGACTGAGGCCCTTTCCGCAATGCACCTTTTCGCAAAGCTGGGGTGCGGGGATTGCGCTAGCAGCCTCTAGTGAGAGGATCTCGCATCCTGGTTCCTTCAGTTCCGCAGCTGCTGCCTGCTCGCGCGAGAGCCCCACCTCTTCCTTCCCCAGCGCAGCCTGGGACTGGAGCTCTGCACGCATGGCAAGTGTGCGCAGGGCCCCGGAGCGATGTGTGATCATGAACCATTTTCGGCTCGCAGCCGAAAATGAAAAAGTGCACAGTACCTGCAGCGTAGCGCAATTGTGAGTGCATCGTGTGCACCACTCCTCACATTTGCGTGATGCTCGAGGGGCCCTTTTGCATGGCAAATGCCATGCGAAAAGGGCCTAAGTTTGAATCCATATGTATCATTTTGGTAATGTGATGTGTTTAGTGCAACATTTTATTTCCACCACTGCAGAACAATAGCTGTGTCTCTCACTCTCACACACACACAAAGAAAAAAAAAGGAAAAAAAAGGAGAGGTTACTGAATTGCTACCTGTTACCTGTTCCACCCACCCCAATCCTAGTTGGCCTGTTACATTTCAGGGGTGAGAAAAGTTCTGTTGAGAGGTGATTTTTTTTTAAAAAAATGTTGGTACATTCAAAGTGGCTACCAGTATAAAAATATGGATGTCTCCTTTGCTACACCTGGGGGGCTGTTATAGCAGACTGCTGTTGAATATGTATAGAAATATGCATACTTTTACAGAATGGACAACTCATTCTCCTAGTAGTTTAATTTCTCCAAGAAGTACAGTAGTAAATTGCCATTCTTATAAAGAAAGTGTAGTGACTGAAAAAGACTTGTTAAAAATATCAAGTCACACTTTGACATCCCATTCAGCCCTGTTTCTAAACTTCGACAACTACAGAAAAATATCAGAATTTTAAATGTTTTTTTTTAAAAAAAAGATGTTGGGCAACTCCCCATCCCAATGCCTTATTTGAAAGCAGAGCTTGAAATCACAAATGTGGCCCATGCTGTAGAAGCACGATTGGCACCATGACACAAGAGTTCGGCTTTTTCATCATTGCTGCTGTCCTAATTACAAGAGCCCTTTCCATAGCAACTATTTTCCCTCAAGCAAAAAACACAGAAATATGACAAGACAAGAAAAAAATGCTGCTGATCAATGGGAAAAAGAATTTGGGTTTGGGATCACAGCCTGCTCTGGGTGGAGTTACTCTCCCTCTGAAAGATCAGGCTCATAGCTTGAGGGTGCTCTTGGATCTTGCACTTGTCTTGGAAAGCCAGGTTGCTGCTGTGGCCAGGAATGCCTTTGCCCAGCTTCAGCTGGTGTGCTAGCTGCATCCTTTCTTGAGGAAGGCAGACCTGGCCACAGTGGTTAATGCCTTAATTCAGTGGTTCTCAACCTGTGGATCCCCAGATGTTTGTGGACTTCAGCTCCCAGAAGCCCCAGCCACTATGGTCAATGCTCAGGGCTTCTGGGAGCTGAAGTCTAGAAACATCTGGGGACCCACAGGTTGAGAACCACTGCCTTAATTACTTCTCATTTAGACTACTGTAATGCACTCTAGATGGGGCTGCCCTTGAAGCTGCAGCTGTTGCAAAATACAGCATGAATTTTGCAGGCCATATAAGAGGTATTGCAAGAACTATACTGGCTTCTACTTGCTTCTGAGCTCAATTCAAGGTGCTGATGAGGTTATAACAGGGCTTTCTCAATAGCATTACCTTGACTTTGGATCGCTGCATGCAAGGAAATTAAGCTGGTCCCATCTCTTTTAAGCTTCCAATGGGCAGTCAAGTACTGCTATTCTACAGGTAATTCAGTGTTTGAAATTGCTGTATTAACTATGTCAAAACTGGATTCTAGGATTTTTAGATTGCTTTCAGCAGTTTTTAAAGAGTATTCTGCTATGTTTTAATTTTTTAAAAAAATCTTAGCATTGTTTTAATTGGTTTTTATTTGTTAATTACCTCAGAAGTCCTTTTGGGCTAGGAGCCAATACAGAAATACTATGACTCAATCAATCAAATGGCATGTTCTATTACAAAAAAATGTAGCAGTGCCTTTATATTTTGCAGGGAGCTCTCTTGGTGTTGTGGATTGGCAGTTGGACAAAAACCCTGGGAGATGAGGGCTTAAATACCTGCTCTACCACGGAAACCCACTGGATGACCTTGCACAAGTCACACTCTCTCAGCCTTAAAGGAAGGCAAAGGTAAACCTACTCTGAATGAAACCTTGCCAGGAAAAATCTGCAATAGGGTTTCTACAAGTTGGCATTGATTTGAAGGCACATAGCAACAAGAACAAATATATTTTGCCCTGTGATGCAAGTAACAGCAGCTGGGGGCTAACAGTGATATTTTTCAAAGGGGCATAGGTTTGTGTAGTGATGGCTGCTAGCTGGGATACCAATGGGATTTGTGAATTTGCTCTGGGATTTATTCCATACTTTTAAAAGGCTATCCAAAATGCTGACTCTGTCCCTTTTTGCATGGCATTTGCCATGCGAAAGAGGGCCTGGATGATCGTGTGATTGCAAGGAGCAATCTGCACAATGCACTCACAATCGCACGATGCTCCAGGGGCTGGCAGGGGCTGATCGCGCACCTTTTCATTTTCGGCTAGAAGCTGAAAATGGTGCGCAATCGTGCATTGCTCCCAGGCCCCACGTGCACTTACCTGGCGTGCGGAGCCTCCAGACCTGGGCCGGTCACGATTCGTGCCCCAGTGCAGCCTGAGAAGGTCCCAGGCTGCACTGCGGAAGGAAGAGGGGGAGCTCTTGTGTGAGCAGGCAGCTCATGCAGAGCTGAAGCAGCAGGGAAGGAGAGCCTTTTGGTGGAAGCTGCTCACACAATCCCCGCACCCCAGTGCCGGAACAAGGTAAGGTGTGGAAAGGGCCTCTGTTCTGGGGAATCAGGTCATCATCTGGACTGAACTTTAAAGAAGATTTCACCATCCCATGATATTTGAGCTCCAGTTGCTGCACCATGCCCCCCCTTCTCTCTCTCTCTCTCTCTGTTTCTCTCTGATAAGTTAACCACTTCTCTCCCCGTGCTAAGGGGTGCTATCTGAATTCTTACCAGCTGCTATTAGTACAGGAGATCCTCTTCATGGTTCTATTTGGATCTGTTTTGGATATCAAGTGCATGTTTCACATGATGACTTGGGGTTGATTGTTTTAAACAAAAAATAACTCATTTCCCTCTCATGCATCAGAATCAATTACATGTAGAAAAGAGGAGCCCATTCACATGACAAAATTGTGGCAATATTGTCCCACTTTAACTGCCATGAGTTTGGTAAGAAACTAGTGCTCTCTTGCTGAGAATTCTAAATACCCCTCCCTAAACTGCAGATCCCAGGACTGCATAGGATATTGCCATGACAGTTAGTGGGATCATGTTGCTATGGCCTTTCTGTACCTTACCTTATCTTGTTGTCCTCTGGTCACAATCCTGGCAGCATGTTTGACAGGAAGGGGGCGTGACGGGAATGCTCCTCTCTGCACCAGATTGTCTCCCTGTGGAAGGGAGTGTGAAGGACATGCCTCTTCCTTCCGCAGCACAGCTGAGTTCTTTCCCATTCTGCACTGGGGCAGGAAGCACCTTCATCGTGCTTCTGGCCCTTCCGCGTGGCAGGTAAGTGCAGGAGCATCACCTGATCAGGAGTCATAGAGAAACTCTGTCAATGATTTACCCTGCTATCACGCTGGCTGGCGATAGGAGGGCGGGACTACAACAACATCATGCAGAAGCATCATCGTGGTCCCACGCCTCTCCCATCTCCATACCGAGATGGGAGGCTTCTGCGGAAAGGTCTATAATTGGGTAGTGTGAAAGGCCCTTCTGTGTCAATCATCACAAGTGAGGATTATGTAAAGATAGCTTTGAGCTGGACCACAGTAGACAGGCATTAGATCAAAAGATTATTTGTAGGCTTCATAACAAAACCTTAGAAGGATTGGCTAGTTCTTTGAAAAGAAAAAAAAGCCTTTAACCTCAGAATTTGGGAGTTTGTTCATCTAGAGAAAACAACAATAGCAACCAAAATATTTACAGTTGAGCAAACAACCTCAGGGAAGTGGTATGTGGCATACCTAATGGATGAAGTGCCTTAGGCAATGCAACAGAGAATATTTTGTGATATATTGTTAGCAGAGACTCAAGCTACAGCCAAAGCCTTCCCATTTCTCCTCCAACACACACATTTTGTGAAGAAGATAAGACACACACACACACACTTCTTGTAGAACAGTTTTTCTTTACTATCAAGTATACTTTCTATGTTCCAAATGTGTAGGTACCTGTCACGGAGGGAGCTGCATGCTATATTTTTAACTGACTGTCAAATGACAGGGCCAAAAGAAAATGAAGAAGAAAAAATCTTGCACTTTTTTTTTCTTCTCACACACTTTGTCACCCTGACATATTGAAGAGGGAGCTGAAGTTAATATTGCATTTTTGTAGTCATGAAAGTAACTGAGTGAAACTCTTCTCTGGCAAGATTTAAGAATATCATTGTAATTAAACTAATTATCCTTTTTATAGGAATCCAGGCTGATAGCACCTATTGCAATTTACACTTCCTGTCATAGAAGTGCTGAACATTCAGGTCTACACTGCATATAGATGCCTGGACAGTTTTAGTCATCCTTTCTTTGCTTTATCTATTTCAAATTCAGAAAGTACTTTCCTGAACAATATTTGAAGAGCCCAGTCCTTTTGTATTGAATTTGAAGGTATTGGGCTTGAAGTTGGCCTAGAGATTCCAGTGAACATTGTGCAGAAAACCCAGTCACTTTAGAGTAGGGATGTAAATCCTTGGTCTTTTCCACAGCTTACTTCTGTCCTGGCGGCATCTGCTGACAATGGTTGGCAGTGGCTTTCCTGGGAGAGGAGCGTGATGGAGCACTCCCTTCTGCACTGGCTGCCTGCGGGAACCAGGAGGTGCAATGGTTATATCTCTTCCTTCTGCAGCACGGCCAGGCATTGCCCCAGGCTTCACTGGGGCAGGAATGCAGCCATTACGCTTCCAGAACCTCTGCAGCGAAGGTAAGTGTGGGTGCATGGCGGAAGGGTGGCATGATCACTGGTCATTGATGGAAAAACCCATTAATGATTTACAGTGCAATTGTGCCACCTAGGGACAAGAGAAGAACGGGCCCAGGACATCAGCATGCATAAATGTTGGCCTGGCCTGGTCCTTCTCTTGTCCCCATGGCAGGTTAGGTGAATCACACAGAAAGGGCCCTTGATTATTTCACCCTCACATATGAGGATAAATAATTATGGTAGTATTCTCCCCACTGCAGGAGAAATGAATATTTCTCTGCAGTATTTTCACCATTTTTGACTGTCCAAAAATGTTGCAGAGGAATTATAACACATAGAAAAAAATAGTTTTTGAGTCCATAAATCCTGTTTGTCAAAATGTCAAAGAAACATTTTCTGAACAGGAAATATTTGTTGGAATTCACTTAAGGACAGATCTAGACATAAGTCATGCTACACATGTGTCTTCAAGTCTTTTCTGACTTATGGCCACCCTAAAGCAGCCCTATCATGGGGTTTTCTTGGCAAGATTTGGTCAAAGGTGGTTTGCCTTTGCCTTCCTCGGAGGCTGAGAGAATTTGACTTGCCCAAGATCACTCAATGGGTTTCCATGGCTGAGCCGGGATTCAGACCCTGGTCTTCGGAGTCATAATGCACTGCTTTAACCACTACACCATGCTGGCCAAAAAGATCACTGTTGCACAACAGACATATTTTGCCGATAGTGGTGGAAGCAGAGTTACCCAGAGAGCATGTTCATCTGTGCTTTGTCTTTCCAGGTAGCACATTGTGCATTGTGGTTGTGCATGTGGTAGTGCATCCTCTACTTTGCATTGTGACTACACGTTGTAGTTGTACAGTATGCTATGGTACACAGCAGTTGACATGTGTTGCTATTTTGTGTGAGCTTATGTAATGCTCTTGTGATTTATCTCCACATGCAAGCATTTATGCTATGCTAAGGGGATGTTGGATTGAGGCCAATGTTTTCTGCATGGAAAGCACAGAGGTGGTGTACAAAAGCACTATCTGTTTTTCTCTGCAGAATAATTTCTCCACAGCCCCTTAGGATGTTCAAACAGTGCAAGAAACTACCCCAAATCCTCACCCATCTATTATTCTTACCAATGGGAAACCCATTCTTTTAAATCTGGGTATGAATAATAACAAATATTCTTTCTATCACTGCTGTGGAGAAAAGGAACCTGGATGTAGCAGCTATAGCCATGTACTGTATTTGATATATATGGTGATGTCATTGCCATATGCCCAGGTCCCCATTCATATGACTTGATCACTTTGCAATTGTTTGCTAGGACCATTTTTTTTTCCTGGGACAGTCAAACAATCAGCTATCTTTCCCAGTCTGCGTCAGATTCCATGGGAGGAGATCAGCTGCATCTCTTTCAACCAGAGCATCATCACTGATTCTGCCCCATGTCTCATGTTGCATCTTGTAGTCCTTGGAGTCAAAGGGTGAGGCTGTAGTCCTAAAACAGTTGCTATGTAGTAAGTCCACATTTGGGACTTATTTCAAAATGTGCTTGCATAAAGATTGCTCAGGGAAGGCCCCCTCCTTTTTACATGTTTACTTATTTATTCTGTTTACCATTTTATAAATAGAACAGGCTTTTTCTGGCCTTCTGTTGTGATATTCCTCTGAGGGCTTGTACCTCTGACTAGTTTATTTGGAAGGTTTTTCTTTCTTTCTGATTTATCTTATTTGGGGCTGTGCCTTAGCAAATCAAATGCTGGCAGCTTAATGGCATAGATTTGACTTTGGACAGGGATCCAAAAACTGCTCAGATTTTGTTGGACTGTAATTCCCAGATTAGCCAATAATGATGGAGGAGGGGAGTTCCACTCCAATAAAACCTGGTGGGTTACATATTCCGTATTCCTTTGCTACTCTCAGTTACAATAGACCTATTGAATCAATGGAATTTATATAAGTGTGGACTTGGAAACTTCCCATTTATTTAGTGGGTCTGCTCTAGTTGAAACTAGCAACTGTAATTCTGTATCATTACCCTATCTATCTATGGCTTGAATCTTATTAGTGACATATATAGGCATTAGTCAAGCTTATATCTGTGTATATCCCCTTTTCATTGATGTGGAGAGTGGTATTCCCTCCCTATGTCCACACCAACCAAAACCCTCATGGCTCCACCATAGAGTTGCTGCAGCCCTACTTTTCATGGTTGTTCTGTGCCTGGTCGGAGCAGTGGGAGATCAGAAAAGTATCTGGTTATGTCCCTGCAGCAAGATGCAAAATGATTGCATCTTCTGCTGAGACCTGCAGAGGACACCAGTGGACCTCAGTGGAAGAAGTGACTATTTTGTGGCTGGCTTCAGGTGCATAGCCATATACTTCCTTGATCTCCTCCCAGCTCTCACCAGGCATAGAATGGCTATGGGGTTTCCAGAATGGATTTTCATCCACTACTATTTTTGTTTTGTTCTAGGGTTTTTTTTTTGTGTGGCCCTAGGGCAGATAACTGATCCATGGACATGCTGAATTTGTCTATCCCTGGCTTAAATGAACAATAACATTTTCTCTCTTCTTAAAGCACTTTATAATTGCATTACTCACTCAGGTGGTATGAGCAAGTGGCAGTATGTTACCCTGATTTCTGGGATCCCTTGGGGGACACCTCAATGCGCTCCACGTGATGGGGAATGAAAACTAGGCAGAGTAATAGCTATAGCACTGCAAGAGGAAAGGTAACCTAGTGGTGTCTTTCTACCCAGTTTTTATGGGGTCAGGCCAAGCCAAAAACCAAACAAGAATGTCCAATAAATGATTTTATTGAATGCAAGTCTCACGCACCAACACAATCATGCACACACGGACCCAAGAGCTATTAAGAAACAAAAGAGAAGAAATTGGATAGGAGAGTATTGGAGGGGTACAGTTGGGGTAATACTGCACCTTTTCCTCAGTCCGGGAAGGCAGCGGAGAAGTTGGGCTCAGCATGAAGAGGGCTGAGGGGATCACTCAACAGATGGAGCAATGGTCTGCTGGGGTGACGAGGAGTGATCCAAAGAACCACTCAAAAACTGGGACTATTTGTAGGGGAAAAAGTACCTGGAGGACTAATCCTTTCCTGGGTGTTGGAGCGATAACGAAGCTCCACCATGATAATTTCCTTTGTGTGATGGGATTGCAAGGTGTTGCCAAACTCTCAGGATCTTCGGCTGTGTTAGTTTGTGGTGTGACTTCATGTAAGTGGTCCTCGCCTGATGGAATATTTCCTCAACTTGGGGCAGATGCGCTAATCCCCTCAAGTCGGTTTCTCAGAGGCTGAGGGCCCTTTGTTTATTGTGGGTTTACACCTCTTGAGTTCTCCTGGGGCTACGTGACTGGGGATTTTATTGGCCTGACCTGGTTTTCGATCTTTGACCATTGCTGCCTACGTACCCATCCAGGTGACCTCTCAGGCACAGTGAATCATATTTTAATATCAAAATTGTAGACCCCAGGATAGGGTTTTTCCAGTGGAGTAACAAGTAATATTACATATGGGTAGACTACTTGCTGCTTTACAGATGTTTTTTACTCCAGTACCCATCAGCCCCTGGCAGAATGATTAATGATCAAGCATGATGGAAACTAAAATCAGTAATACCTGGAAGGCAACAGGGTGCCAACTCTTGATATCCCATTTTAGATGTTGTCCAGTTTCGTGCTTTGGATTGTTTTACATTCTGGAAGCTGTTGAAATATTAACTTTTGGAGTACTTTTTACCACAGATTTGTTGGACTTTATCTTCTCCTAATATTTGAGTGACATCCCTCTATTATGCCTTGAAGTCAGATTTTAAAATACATATTAATACCTTTCTGTGAGCATACAACTGTCAGATTATCTCCATGCAAATGTTCTTCATACAGAGATAATTGGTGGGACACCAAGCCATTAATAAATGAAGTGCTAAAATAACCACATTTAAATAATGCTAAAAAGGTCACTGTCAAACAATTTTAGTACACAATTTGATTGAATATGAAATTGTTATAATCAGGTACAGTATATCCTCATAATATGGCTCCTTCCTGAAGGAATCATTGACTCATGAAGAAATCTGCCCAGATAATAATCTCTCTCCTTTCTTTCCCCCCACATGTCGGATATCTGCACATATTATACTAAAGCATATTATACTATCTCTCATACTGTAGCTATTATGCTATATCTGCAATGTACATATTAGGGCATCTGCAGAAGGAAAAAAATCTCTGGAAGTATTATCAATTTCCAATACATTTTTTGTTTTGATTGCACCTGATTATTCAGGAGTTGCATCCAGTCTCCTGTTTTGAAATATGCTGAATTTCCCTCCCTTTTTGCTCCCTTGTAATCTTCCCCCATTTTTTTGATCATGTGTCACATCCAGTCTCATGCAATATTTCAGAAACTGATTTTCACCAATTTCCACTGAACTGCTGTTTCTGTTTTGTTAGCGGGATAAGATTATAGTAGTAAAGTGCTTTTAAAATATCACACTAGTTGAGCATTAGGATCATTTTGTTTTGATGCTAGTATTTTTCTGTCCTTTGCTTGATCTCTGTTGAATCTGTGTCCTGGAAACAATAGCTGCATTTATTGGTGGAGGCCATCTTAGCTAATTTCAAGAATGTAGAAAAATGAGAGGAAAATATAGATAAGTTCTAATTTAAACTGACTTGGGGAGTGAGAATGAAAAGTTCTTGGTAATGGTGGGAGCTGCCATGAAAGGTTTTGGGATGAAGAAAACATCACACAAAAATAAAATCAAAAGGCACCGGTGATGTAGGCTTGAGTGGATAGACTCAGACTCAAGTCAGACTTAAGTCATTTCAGTGACTCAACTTGGTCATAAATGATGCACTGACTTGACTTGACTTGAGACTTGTATATTTTTAATGACTGACGTGATGCTCTTGGTTCAGTAATATAACACAATATAACCTTACAACTTTGAACAACGCCTCCATCTCTTTTTGCCTACTAGTCACGTGACAATCTCTCTCAAGCCCAAAGTGTGGGAGCATTTCTCAGAGGGGGACAGCAAAGAGGTTAGGCAATGGGCTTGAGGCAGGCTTGAGGTCTGCTCAGCAGTCTGTCTCTGCTGCATATTGGAGGAGCCTGCTAAAACGTTTCCTAAGAGCAAAGGACAAGACTCACCCCAGAGTGCAGGGTGCATTTCTCAGAGGGGAACAGCAAATGTGTTAGGCAAGGGGCTTGAGGAAGAAGGATCCTTGCTTCTAAATCTTCCGAATCTTCAGTAATGGGGAGTAAGATAGGATCCTATTTCCCACTTCCAAAGCTGCAGATGGCAAAATTGCAAATGTGGAGAGTTGACTCTACTTAAATTGTTAAAACTGAATTTATTTCACTCTATCCAATAATTCTGGAATTATAAAGTTGGCTTCCAGATTTGAGACTTGACTTGAGACTTAAAAGACTTAAATACATCACTGGGGGGACTTCCGGCTGATATGTTGGCACGGATGGCAGCCTGAGTTTTATATTCCCGGGCTGTCACTGAGCCCGAGTAGTGAAAAAGATCAAAGAAGATCAAAAAAGGATCGGTAAAATATCCCCCCAGTAAAGGGGATCCTGAGAGGCTCACGGAGTCAATGAAAGACCCAGTGATGACAAGGAGAGGAGGAGAGTCGTCAGCAGATGGGATCAAGTTGGCGGAGTGGACGCCATCGGGCTCAGACCAGGGAGAACCTGCCTAGTGCCGGTGACAGCCTTGCTTTTAATCTTAAGGAAATAATCGTGAGTAACCATTCCAAGCTCTCACTTTAAACCTAACTAAAGCCAGCCTTCCACAGACATTGACAAAGTTGAACCAAAGAGAAACGAAAAATAAGTAAGCGGAGGACTTACAGTTGTGGGGACCCATAACGGAAAGACAGTGCTGTAAAAGAAAACGTGGTGGATAGAGACAGAGACAGAGAAGAGGAAGACGGAGAGAGACTGAAAAAGGAGTGAGAGGAAAGATCGAGGGGGAGAGAGAGGAAGAACCCACTGGATAAAGAAGAAAAGGTTTGAAAGAGGAACAAAAGGGACTGTTTACATCAAGTGTTGGAGTATTAAAATAAATTAAAATTACAGAAAATAGCGACAGAAGGCAAGGACTAAAACAGGAAAACGGCGGAGGTGTAAAGATGGAGGTGCAAAGACACAGGGACATGGAGCGCTGATAGGCAATAAGGACAGAGAAATAAGTAAGGGTTGAAAAAAGAAATTAAACTTTTAAACCTTTAAATACTTTAATCTTCTCTGGATCTACTCTCAAGACGGAGATTGGATATAAGAGTACAAGGACTGAGATTGTTGGGTGAGAGGGAATAGAAGATCAACGGTGTGAGAGCAAGACTGAGTATAAAAGATTAAAGGAATTAAAATCAGGACAAGGGGGGGAGTTTGAAATTAGTGTATTTGAACGGATTTGGAAGGGAAGAATTATATAATATAGATTGTGAAAAAAAACAAAACAAAACGAGAGAATAGTGAATGTTATGATTGGAGTGGAGACTGTACAAGAATTGTAAGTAAAAAAAAAAGGAAAAAGAAAAAAAAGACGGGGAGAGGAGACGAGCTAGCGACAAGAAGAGAGTGAGACATCAGCTCGTCAGTTCAACAGGCTGAATTTTTTTTATTTTTTTTTAATATTAAAATAGCTTCATTTATTTCAAGTAAAAAACAAAATGACATACACTATATCCACAACTTTACATTAAAAACAACTAGACATTCAAAGAACAAACAAACAAAACAAAATAAAACAAAAACACAACATAGATAACATAAAAAAGAAACCGGAAATAAAAAAGAAAAGAAAAGAAAAAACAAACAAACAAACATACATACCTTCTATATTATCACAATTTATCTTATTCCTGTTTCATCTTTATTTCTTCTTACTTCTTCTCTTCACTGAACAGGCTGAAATTTAGAGCCAACCTGCTGGGAAGAAATCTTTTCCTCTTTTTCCAACCTCCAACACCGAAGCGAAGAGAAGGAGAGGAAGCAAGTAGAAGACATCAGAAAATTTTGGGGTTTGGGGGAAGGGAGAAAAGGACCAATTAATTGATAAGAGGTGAGGCAGAATTAGTAAAATAAGGGAGGCGGGAGGTGGAGAGAGAAGAGGTTTGGGAGGTTCGGATATGAATGGTTTTGGTAATGAATGGATGAATTGCTTATAAGTTTATAAGAATTGCTTAAATATATTGCTTAAATAAATTAAGTAAGGCGGTAGTATATTCACATACATATATATTTATTTAGATAAACATATAAAGTGATATATTGATTGTGCTGATAATATATTTATAGATTTATAGATAATATTTATGTATAGATGAACTAATAAGTCTCTTAAAATAAGTAATATTGTTTAAAAGACTTGTGTTGGGCAAACAAGAATAGAGGAATTTATAGAGTATATAGGAATAGATTGTTAAAAATTGATTAAAGTGATTGAGTGGTAGGGTGGGACCGAAAGGAGAAAAATAATAAGGATAACAGACAAGAGTGTGGGAATGATTTTAGAGGAGGAGAAATAGAACGTGAGAAGAGGTGAAAGAGGGGTCCGGTCTTTAGACAGAGGCAGTTTTGGAACGGGAGAGACTAAAAGGGAAATTGATAAGGAGTAAGGAAAGAGAGTGCAGAGATTAAGACTGAGAAAGAGTAAAGGGTAAGAAGAAGAAGAATATAAAGGGGAAAAAGAAAAGAAAGTTAAAATTAGAGGAAAGAAAGAGAAATATAGATTGAGGTAAGAGGCAAAAGTGAGGGGAGCAAGGGAGAAAAGGAGAGAGAGGAATTAGGAAAGAGAAGTAGGAGGAGGGAAGAGGGTGTCTAAAGTAGTGTTAAAAGGGAAGAGAAGACACAAGGAGGGAGAAGATAAGTAGATAAGGAAAAAAGTGATCAGGATTAAGAAACAAAGAATTGAAGAAGGAAAGAAGGAAGGCAAGGGAGAAAGATTGAGGGGAAAAAATAATTAGAGAGAAGTAAGGAAATGGCAACTGGACAGAAAAAGACAACACAATTGCTTCTGCAAACACAAGTACAGGGGAGAAGACCATCAACAGAAGGGAAAACACTGGATCAGAATATTAGGTTATTTGTGGAAGAAATCCAAAAATTGAGAAGTGAAATAAAAGAAGATCTCAAAGCAACACGTGTTGAAATGAAACAAGATTTCAAAAAAGAAATTGATAAAGTGAACCAGAATTTGAAAAAAATAACTCAGGATTTGGCTGTTATTGATAAAAAGGTTGAGACACTACAAGAGAAGACACACAAAATAGAGACGGAAAATGAAAACTTAAAAAAAGAACAAGGAAAAGAAGCAGAGGTTAGATTGAAATTGGAATTAAAATATAGAAATAAATGTGTGAAAATAAGAGGATTACCGGAACAAGCTGAGGAAGATTTATATGAGAGAGTAACAGAAATATTGGCCACCTTTGTGGGACAAAGAGTGGGGAAATTTGAATTAGAAATAGATAAAATGTTTCGAGTCAACTCACCAATTGCTAAAAAGAAGCAACTTCCGCGAGACATAGTGGTATACTTCACTAGAGAGAAAACTAAGGACCTTATACTGGAGCAGAGTTATAGAGAAAAATTGATAATAGAAGATCAAGAACTTAAGTATTTAAAGACATTCCAGCGGTATTACTAAGACAAAGAAGAGAATATTCTTTCCTGATGAGACAATTGCAGAGATTAAATATAAGATATACGTGGGAGATCCCAGAGGGGATCTTCTTTTATTTTAAGGGAAAACCTCAGAAAGTGACAACAATAGATCAAGCAAAAGAATTCTACAGGAAATACATGAGGAAGAGAACGGGGATGGAAGAAAAGAAAAAAGGAAAGAAAAACCGTTAAGAAAAAAGCTGAGATACTTCCCAAAGTTGCGTCAGATCACAACCCAGTAACTTTGTCCTTTAAAGATATGAAGAAACAGTATAATTGGAGATTGAATGACAATCTTTTGAAAGATGAGGAAATTTTAAAAAAGGCAAAGGAAAATTTGAATTTTTTTTCCCCAAGAAAATATGAAGGAGGGGATCAAAATGAGTACGGTATGGGATACAAGCAAAGCAGTAATGCGAGGATTCTTTTTACAGCAACAATATCTACAGAAAAAGAAAAAAGAGGAAAAATTTAAGAACTTGTCATTACTGCTGCAAAAGAAACAAGAAGAATTAAAAGGGAATATGGATAAGAAAAGAATAAATTATGAAATAAAAATAATTCAAAAAGAAATATCTCAATTAACAATGGAGGAGATATAAAGAAAATTGACATATTTGAAGTGCCACCACTTTGAACATGCCAATAAAATTGGGAAGTGGCTTTCACATAGACTGAAGAAGAAGAGGGAGAAGAATACAATTACAGAAATAAAAGAGGGGAAAGATACAATTACAGATGAAGAAAAAATTATGAAGATATTTGTAAAATACTATGAAAATTTATTTACAGGTAAAGAGGTGACTAATCAACAATATAATAGAATAGAGAGATACCTAAAGAAGCAAAAAATAAAGAAGATCTCAGAGGAACATCATAAATATTTGAATTCTTCAGTCACCATGTCTGAAGTGATAGAAGCATTCAGAGAATTAAAAGAGGGGAAATCCCCAGGGCCGGATGGATTTACGGCAACATATTATAAAAAATTACAAGAAGAATTGACGACACCATATTATCAAATGATAAAAACATTATTAACAGAAGGTAGACCAAAATCAGGGGGAGACTCAAATATTATTTTAATTCCCAAAGAAGGAAAAGACATTAAAGATGTGAGAAACTATAGACCGATATTAAATATCGATTATAAAATATTTACAGCAATATTAAATAGAAGATTAAAAGGAATATTCCAAGATTATATTCACGAAGATCAAACTGGTTTCTTACTGGGTAGAAATCTCAAACAAAATATAAGAACAGTTCTAAATTGCATAGAATATTATGATAAAAACCCCAGAAAAAAATTTGCAATGGCTTTTCTTGACGCAGAGAAGGCCTTTGATAACATTTCTTGGGAATTTATGAAAAAGAGTCTTGAAGAGTATGGCTGCAGAGTAAAATTCAAAGAATGGATAGAAGTAATATATCAAGATCAAAGGGCCAATTTGGTGATTAACGGAGAAAGATCTAGAGTGATCAAGATTTCAAAGGAGGTGAGACAAGGATGTCCACTCTCACCGCTCTTATTTATTCTGACATTGGAGATTATGAGCAATAAAATTAGAGAATCAACTCAGATAAGAGGGGTAAGAATAAAGAAGAATGAATATAAAATAAGAGCTTTCGGGACGACATGGTGGTATTTTTAGAAGATCCAAAAGAAACACTGACCAATTTGCTAAGAGAATTGAAAGAATATGGACAGGTGGCGGGTGTTAAGATAAACAAGAATAAATCATCATTAATAACAATGAATATGACCAAAAAAGAAGAGGAAGAGTTGAAAGAAATCTCGGGATTTAATATTGAGAAAAAGGTTAGGTATTTGGGCATTTATATTACAAAGAAAAATTCGGAACTTTATGAAAATAATTATCAAAAAACTTGGAATCAAATCAAATCAGACATGCAGATATGGAATAAATTGGATCTCTCATTATTAGGACGGATAAATACTATAAAGATGACAGTGCTCCCAAAGATTTTGTTCCTGTTCCAAAATCTCCCAATAATTAATAATAAAAAACCATTTGCAAGTTGGAATAAAGAAATATCTAAATTTGTACGGGCAGGGAAGAAACCAAGAATAAAAATGAAGGTATTACAAGATAGTAAAGAGAGAGGAGGATTCGGACTACCACATTTAGAAATATACTATCAAACTTGCTGTCTAGAATGGATAAAAGAATGGATACAATTGGAAAATGATACATTATTGGAATTGGAAGGATTTAATGTAAATTTTGGATGGCACGGATATTTATGTTATAAAAAGGCGGAGATAGATAGAGAATTTAGAGATCACTACATTCGAAGAGCCTTGATGAGAGTGTGGCAGATGATCAACAAGAAATTTTACAATAAATTACCAATTTGGACATCACCCCAAGAAGCATTTAGAATAACAGGACCAAAACAAGGAAGAATACTAAGATATACGGATATAATAAGATGGGAAGGAAGAACATCGGAGATGAAGAGTAGAGAAGAACTTAAAGAGCAGAATACAGAATTAGATTGGTTCCCATATCGGCAAATAAAAGAAAGGTATAAAATGGATTTGAAAAATAGAGGATGGGAAAGCGAAAAGAATAAATTGGATGAAATCTTAATGAAAAGGAGAAAAAAACAGTTTCAAAAATTTATAAAATTTTATTGGAAAGAGAATTGGAGCAGGAACAGATTAAGGACTATATGATAAAATGGGCGCAAAATCTGGTCAAACATAGAATTGGAAAAATGGGAAAAAGTATGGAAGGGAGATATAAAATTTACACAGAGTTTGACATTAAGAGAAAACCTTTACAAATCAATGCATAGATGGTATATGACCCCCGGAAACTAAAGAAAATAATAGGAAAAGGAAGTGGGCAATGCTGGAAGTGTGGAAAAACAATAGGAACCTACTTTCATACGTGGTGGCTATGCCCCATTGCAAAAAAATATTGGAAAAAGATCCATGATAGTTTAACCAAGTTGCTGGAAGTGAATTTTGAGATGAATCCGGAGATATATTTATTAAATATGATTGAAGAGAAGAGTCAAAGGAAGAAGAAAAAGAAAATATTGTTAAATTTAATAACAGCAGCGAGGTTGAACTATGTGAAATATTGGAAAGAAGAAAAAGAGCCCCCTCAAGAAGAATGGAAATTAAAAGTGATGGACATCATGGAAATGGAGAAAATTATCCAACAGTTTAAAAGGTAATTCAACTCAACAATTCGAAAGGCAGTGGCAAGGTATAATTAGATGGGTGAAAGAGAAATGAGAAGAGAGGTAAAGAATACAATAAAGGAATTGTAGGGTAACAGCTAAGGTAAGGTGGGAATTCAGGGAGAGAGGAAAATATTATTAATTGAAGGAGAGACAACAACAAATAAAGATTTCACATGAAGGAGGTTTAGTTTAAGAAAGAGAATAAAGAGTTTGGAATGGAGAAAATGTGGAAGAAGGAGTGGAAAGGGTAGGGAGAGGGAAGGGGGAGGATTGGGAGGGGAAAGATGTTTTTTATTAAGATAAGGGAGGAGGGTGGGAAAGGGAGGGAAGGGAAGGCAGGGAGGGAGAGGAAAGAGGGATTGTAACATATAAATTAATATGTACATTTGATAACAAAGCGGGAAAGGAATTAATAGAGAATTAATGTAAGATTGTTGTATAATATTGAAATAAGGTTAAGCACTTGTATTGCGTATAAACTCCCTCAATTTATAATAATAATAATAATAATAATAATAATAATAATAATAATAATAATAATAAAAATACATAACTGGAAAGCACTGGAACAAAACCTGGAACTTCCAGCCCCCACCCCCATCTTTGAAATGTATTCAGCACAACAGAGTTGATGTGGACATTTTTATACAATTTATACTTCCAATTTGCTTTGGTCATTTAGTTCATTGAGGGTCTGGACAATCTAGGGAGAAGTCCCTTGGATTTTTGCTCAAAATCCCTCCTCAGGCATGAAGTAAGTGTGAAGTGAAGAAATAGTATGGAATTTGCTCACCCAGATTCTAGCCTACATTGTCATTACTTCTAGACCTCATGGGAAATTGTTATATGGAAATATACATTCTATCTGTTCTGGGAAGTAACATATAGTTAAACAGACTATTGGATTTTGAGCCTAGGGCCCTGGATTTAAAATGCCACTTAGCCATTAAGCTTACTGAACAACTTTGGGACAGTTATTATCATCTTCCCCAGCCTTGTGTGTATTTGTGCCTTCAAGTTGCCTGTTGACTCATTGGGGATCATGAGAATTTCATAGGTTTTCTTAGGCAAGGAATACTCAGAGGTGGTTTTCCCAGTTCTTTCCTCTGAAATACAGCCTGCAGCACCTGGTATTCATTGGCAGTATCCCATTCAAGTACTAACCATGGCTGAATCTGCTTAGCTTCCAGGAGCAGAAGATCAGCACGTTTAAACTCTTGCCAATGCTACTAGGTTTATGTAATCTGGGGCTTGGTCTACACAGACCTCATCCCACTAATTAGATTTGAGAATACTTAGAAAGTAACATGTGAAGCAACATGGTGCAGTAGTTTGTGCATTTGACTAGAAATCTAGGTGACAGGAGTCTGAATCCCTGCTCAGTCATGGAAACTGCTGGGTGGCCTTGGGCAAGTCACACTCTATTAGCCTTAGAGAAAGGCAATGGCAAACCTCTGAATAAATCTTGCTGAGAAAACTCTATGACAGTGTCACCGTATGTTGGACTCAGTTTGAAAGCACATCACAAGAAAGGAAGAAACCAGGCCACTCTGTGCAAATGATGACATAGTGCTTATTCAATACAGCAATGGATTATGGATGCATAAGATAAAGAATCAGCAGAGAAAGCTTATAACACCCTTTTCAATTACTAGGACTTCTGACTGATGGTGGAAGAGCTCCACAGGGCAAATTTCTCTTGATGCTTAAGTGCTCCTTGACTTGGAATGAGATTTGAAGGTGGAGTAGTAAATAGCAGTTTTTATGGTTTTTCCCTACACTGTTAGAAGATTCTAGGAAAGGGGGAAAATGGGTAAAGTAGACTGCACTGCTAGCATAAAGTCCTTAGTTTATTTCTTTTGCTGATTTGACATGGTGTATTGTGAAAGGCTAGTAGGTTGTTGCATGAATAAATCACTGATCAAGGTAACATCTCTCACCAGACTTTCCCACATAAATATGAAGTGGTAAGAGTCAATTTGTTTGAAATGTGGTCCTGGAGAAGAGTTCTATGGGTACCATGGACTGCAAAAAAGACCAAAAAAAGGGGCAGGGTCCTAGAGCAAATCAAGCCTGAAGTTCTTTAGAAGCCAAGATTACTTAAACTGAGACCATCATGCTTTCAACATATCATGAGAGAACATGATGCCCTCAAAAAGACAATAAGGCTTCGTAAGGTCGAAGGCAGTAGGATAAGAGGGCAATTGCATTACAGATGGATAGACTTAATCAAGGAAGCCACATCCCTGAGTCTGCAAGAACTGAGCAGGGCTGTTGATAAGCATAAGTTGAAGTCCACTTGATGGCAGTTAACAACAAAGAGTCACTTGGCATAATGCAGAAATAGTGTGACTTAGTAAAACATAGGAACTTTCTATGTACTTCTGTTCAGTCAGCCACTCACATGGCGACTTCATTAATTAATTGGAGAGTATTCAAACCAGCTTAAAAGAAACAAAGCAAAATTTGGTTTTGAGGAGGTATTCAGAGATTGCCAATTTATTTAAAAGGTTCCTATTTGTAAAAGCTGATTGAGAGACTATATCTTCTAAGTACCCTTAGGAGGATACAATGCCTGTGTGGATCAGAGATGTTGAATGAGCAGTGGAATGGGCTAGAGAATCTCATGGTAATATGACCATTTTCACTGAATTATGTTACAGTTTGTTGGAGTGGGGAACAGTAGACAAAGCCTTCATGAGAAGGATTGTTGCTTTACATTCTATTTGTATCCAGGGAAATGTACATACTTTCATTCAGTTATGGTAGGAAGATACCACTTATAGTTAGGGCTCCTCCACACATTGTTTCTGACTGCATATTATGCAGTACTGTTTCTCAAATACGTTTACTCTAATCTTTACCACACTTTTAAGGTCAGTATTTTTATATGTTTTAAGCCTGAAACAGTGGAGTTCAGAAAAGCTGTAACTTCAAGTTACCTAGAAATACATGCTTACATTCTATCACAGCATGGCACATCTGTGGAAATCACAGACTTGTAAATTCCCTCCTTCCTTCCTTCCTTCCTTCCTTCCTTCCTTCCTTCCTTCCTTCCTTCCTTCCTTCCTTTCCTTCCTTCCTTCCTTCCTTCCTTCTTCCTTCCTTCCTTCTTCCTTCCTTCTCATTCCTTGGAATATTCCACTTTTGCCTAGCCAACCAGCTGGGACAGGAGCACAGCACTTTATGGGCTTGAAAGTGCTGCTAAAACTGCAGGGGCCAGTTAGATGCACACTAGGAATTGGCATACAAAGTAAAGAAACATTAGAGAAATTTAACAAGACTGCTCATTAAACCATTTCCACTGGAAGGTATCTGGTGGGTGGTTAGGATGCCTGGGTCGTAGATATGGTAGCACTGCCAGCACTCAATGGTAAAGAAGTTTTGAAAATGAATAAAAATAAAAGTATTGTCAAGTAGTTTTTAGTGACTTGTCTCCCAGGGAAAGGCTACAAAAATAGCATGGAAAAATGTTATTAGTTTCAATGCTTCTGTTGCTAGGAGCCTCAGAAATGGTACTAACTTCGCTACAGAGGGTATAACTTGGCAACACCGAATGGTGCTGTGCTGGAAATGTTGGCAGCCTCAATGGGAACAGCACAGTTATGTTGGCAGGAGGCATAGTGGCACTGAGGCTTTTTGGTAGCAACAATCAGAAGCCAAGCAGAATTGTACTGCAGGATGCCTTGCACATAATTTATAAGATGTCAGTGATTGGTTCTTACTACATCAATGATTTTTTTTTTGTTTGAGGCATAATGGGACTAAGGTCTACAACTGATTGTCAACCATTTTACAGATTTGTTTCTCTCCCTGGGGACCAGTTGGTGAAAGAACAGCTGTTGTTTCTTCCCTGCAGGTCAAACATTTCATACACTGTCAGGAAAGGCAAGTGCTTAACCAGATTAAGGGAGTTCCTTTCATTACTGGCCTTTCTTTGCCCACTGTATGATCACAAGGTGCAGCCATGTCCTTTTGCTGTTTGGATTTTCAGTGTGGAACACGTAATGGCTCCAAGACAGTTGCTCCTTTTTCTTCCCTGACGGTGCTAGAATATAAGTGGAAGGAATGAAAAATGACACAAAATGTGGCTCAAACTACCTCTATATATTCTGGAAGAAAACAAGTTTAGAGCTTGTGGAGAGTCTGCAAATGGGACTTGCTGAGTTTTTAGAAAAGGAATAATGCACAGTTTGGTAACACCTGAAGCCACCTATAGTTAGGTACTCTGATTAAACTGCATGACTTTAAAGAATATTTATGATTTCAATGTTTTATTTTAAAAACTTATTTAATTTTTTTAAAAATGTTATCGTCCTTTTTACCACACCTCTCTACAAGAAGACTTGCAAATAATCAAAGCAAAACAAAACAGAAACAAAAACAAAAAAACAAACCAGACTGTGATCAGTGAAAACAACAGCAACAGCACAAACATCATTATCAAGTATAATACCAAAAAAAAAAGGCAAAAAAATGAGCAAAGCTAAAAAATTCCTCTTACAAAAACAAGGAAGCCAACTTTGCTTTCAAATAGGGAACGACCTGAGGGAGCTCCTGCCTTTTGCAGAATTGAACAGTTGGTCTGCCTCAGAATGTACTGTCCACATTATGGGTGGACAAAGTGTGACTTTGGACCACACACCAACAGGCAGTCCTATGAACACCCCACTTCTTGCTCTCCACCTAGTGGCAAATTGCACCCTAAGAAGTTCTGGCCAACCACTTTCATTATCTAAAAAATCACTTTTAAAGCTAAAGCAGGCCTAGGGGTGGAGGAATAATTTTTAAAATACTAAATTGTACCAGGATGCAAGCTGCAATTTGGGAATTACTTTTGGGGAGAAGAGCAGGGCTGTAGTCTCAGAAATTCTCCCCATCATCCAAAATGACTGGTATTGCTTTTTAAGGGTCAAAGGCCAAGTGACTTTTCTAGTTTTACCTGGGAATGACTTGTATTGATCCTGGACAGAGCTGGAATTACTTTTTTGGACTATGTCTGCTATAAGTTCTTAGCCAGCATGGAGATTCTGGGATTTGTTGGCTAAGAAAGGAAATTTTTCAGGCTCTGACCCTGGGACATATTTGATGCAAACATGTGCTGAGCATTGAACTGCAGGACTTCCTCCATAACAGTTGAAAAATGGCTGATTGAGATCAGGGAGAGATTTCTCCACTTTCTGGTCTGAATTGACATCTCCTGACTAGGAATGGATGGATCAGTCACACTTTGTCCACCCATAATGTGGACAGTATATTGGATGGATCAGTTTCCCATCTGTACTCATTTCATCCATTCAGTACATTGGATGGATCAGTTTCCCATCTGTACCCATTTCATCCATTCAGATGTGCTCATTCTTAAGCCCATTTCATTCCATTTCTACTTTAGCCTGTGTTTTTAAAAAACTGTATAGAATTTACATTATTTCTGTTAAGTATCATATCTAAAATGTGCATAGTTGCAAGTAATTCACCTTAAAATGAACACTATGGCCCTTTCCACACGAGCATATTGCCTGCGCTAGGGCGACCTCCCCAGGAGGTCTTTACACCGCGAGGCGCGCGAGGGCAGTTCGCAAATGGGAGGTTCTAAACCTCAAACCGCCCTCGTGCGGCCACGGGGGTGGCGCTGCGAGTCTTATAAAAACCACTTCTCAAGTGGTTTTTATGTGACTTGCACGCTTTGCCCCGTCGCCGCGCCCCGTTTAGAACTGCAGGGATGAGTTAGCGCATCTCTGCAGAGCTGCCCGGGGGCGGGCTTCCGGCTGGCGCGCTGCCCTGATTGGCGGAGCGCCGCTGGAAGCCGGCGGCCACCATTTTGGGCGCCGCTGAACGCCGCCGAAATTCGCTGCTGTTTGGAGCGGCGAACGCTCGCTTCCTGTGGGGACGGAGCAACCCATTTAGCGGTAAGCTCCGTCCCTGCGTGCGCCCCCCGTTTACCTGCCTCGCGTGTGGAATATAATTCTCCAAATACCTATTTTATGTATGTTAACCTAAAATATGTCTTTTATTTACATTTTGATTCAAGACTAGAATTTTGGGGACAGGTTCCTGCATTTTGGTCCATTGATTAATTGGGGAAGTATGAATCAAATTAAAAATGCCAAACCATTGAAATTGTGCAGCATCCTTAGTAATCCACAGAAAAATCCTGCCCTTTTAACACAGGCCTGGAAAACAAGAGAATCCTCAAGCTGGACGTAATCCAACATTCATGTTTGTTGTGGAAGATGACAGATTGAGTTGTCAAAGCCAAAGTGTTCTGAGAGATGTAAGAAAAAAGTAGCTTTTCTGCTCAAGGGTGGTAGCTCTGATGTCAGTGGGTTGTCTGAATTGTAAAGGAGCTGTCCAGTGTGTTGAACCCTTTCTGGCATAGGCTTCAGCAATTTTAAAGTTCAGAGACTAGTCCCCAGAGTGGATTAACTGCCCCAATTACATGGGAGTCACCAAAGCTCTGCTTATACATCTTCCAGAGAAGAAATATGTGAAGTTCAGTGCAGTCATATCATAGTATTATTTTTTTTAAAATAATTCATTTAGTCTGTCACATTAATAACCAACAACAATTCAGATTCATACACATGTAAGTAATCCATGACCCATGACTGCTGTGATCATCTAGATAGTTCCTATTGTTTTAGAAGAAGAGTGGGAAATAATCAGAGATATCCTTTACTTGCAGCAGTTACAAGAAAATCTCTGAAAGCTTGGAGCAAGGAAAAAGTCCTTGATGGAATGAAAATAACCAAACACTTTGGATGTTTCTCAGTCTAGCTCATTTGAACTCCATGGATAATATAACTAAAAATTATTTGAAGGGCAGTGTACTTATGAAGCGAAATTCAAGTGCTGCAAAAGTCTATCACAACCACTTGAATTCAGTAGTGTGAAAAATTCTGTTCTAAAGTGCTGATAAGAAATGTTCTTTCAGATCAGACAAGAAGGGCAGTTGACACAAAGTGGAGTATTACTATTCAGGTTTGCAGGGATTTTTTTCTGCTCTCTTCCTTCCAGGTTTTCCATTTTTTTTCTTCAGGAATATGACTTCCAGAGCTAATAACTATGCTGAGTCCTCATGTGGCCGAGTTTACCATGTCCATTTTAGTGGGGTTGTTCTTTGATGCAGTAAGGTGGATACATTTATGTACATTCCCAACTACATTTAAATGTTTGGTTTCTTCAGTGATTTAAATGTACAACTTTCACTTCTGTCCTTGGGGACTTTTAAAAGTGGATTTCTCGGTAAGAACTTGGAAATGATTTCTTCAGATAATTAGATGGTTCTGAGAAGATGCAGGATGAATTTGTATTACTTCTGAATGTCTGCCCATTGGGAAATACGATTACAAGTACCAGCAGATCTTGATTTAGGAACAGAAGCTCAGGTCCCATTCTATAAAACGAATAAAAGCAGGGATGCTTACCATATTTTGAAATTGTTAGAAAGGTGTAATACCCGATGGTCTAAACGTAATGGCTTGTCTTGACAAGAGTGAGTCCATTGAATCCATAGAAACATTGTAAGTTATCCCTTCTGTCAATTCCACTGATTCAATAGTTCTCCCCTAGTTGGGACTAGTCTAGAACTATGAATCATATTTGGGAGAAAATTGGGATAGAAATAAAATAAGTCAGTACACTATTACTACTTGATGAGGGATAAATAAATCTAGATTTTAACATTTCCTGTCTGACCCATTGTCTTGACTTAGATCCCAGCACCTCTTTTTCTAGAAATTGAATACAAATTCTAGAGATATTTTGCTTCTTTACCAAGCCCCCCCCCCCAGCCAACGTTATGCTCAATAAAACATAAACAAAGGAAACAAGAAATGAATGGGCTGTTAGATCAAAACAGAGCTCTTTTAAAGCACTCAGTGGAAAGTATCTTGGAAAAGAGACAGGGCAAGATCAAAGTCCAAATGCAAGTGAAGGACAAACTGCAGGAAAATTAGAAACAAAACTCAAAGGTGTATGTGTGTGTATATTCTCACAGGTAAGTAAAAATGAAGCTGAAGGAGACTTTTGAAAATACATTCCCACCTTGGGTTTTCTATTGCATTAGCCACAGGCTTTCAAAATGGCCCTATTAGCACCCAGCAGGTCACAGATCAGGTGAGTTTGTTGTCAGGGGTTTTGAAGAGACTAACGGAGACTAACCCAAGTGATCATTACTGACCTAGGCCTTCTAAGCAGGTTCACACATTTGACACAGCTGTAATCACTACTCAGTGTCTATTTTCTGACACAGGTTAGATGAGCAGTTACTTACTCCTCAGCTACACTGGCAAATGGTACAAAGATTCAGTGGAACAATGAACCATGATATAAGTGGTAATTAACCTTTGTGATGGAATGCTCACTCTTATTGTAAGAACAGAGGGTCCCCCATATTTCAGAAAGTCTTCTTGCAAATATTCCAGTCTCCAAACTCTATTTCATGCCCAGTACATAAACATGCAAATGCCAAGGGAGTCTTCTCAACAGAAATGTGTTTGCTCTTCTGTTGAGCCATGCCAAATTGCTTAATATTTCTGTTTTGCATATTTCTGTGCTTTTTCAACAAAGGAGACATTCATTCAGGGAAAATCTTTCCTTAAATGTGCTGTCTGACTTTAACGAACATGCAACTGATCCTTTAGATAACCAGTCTGCAAAGTAATATGGTCCTCTCTCCACATTTGTGGGTTCCACGTTCGCAAATTATTGATTATTCACAAGAGATGTGCTTGCCTCTGCCACCCTCATTTTCCTCTTCTCATTCCCTTGCTCACCCCTGGCTTGTGAGGCTTGTATTTAAAATGGATGTTTTTTTTCCTTTTGGGTGAATAAATCCCCCCAACTGCTGAAGGTTTGTCCGCTGCCACTTGGCAGCATATTCTGCTGTGTAATGGCTGCTGACTGATCAGGTGAGCTCTTTGCTCTTACCCCTCCTTTCTCAAGATGGCTACTGGAAGTAGCTAGAACACCAGAAATCTGCTTTTCTCTGTCGGAGGGGAAAGTAATGTTAAGCCCTTTACCTTATCTCTCATACAACACCAGGGCCAGAGGCAAAGGAATGGGAGGGGAGAGCTCCAGAAGGGAATGGGAGGAGGATTGTGGGGGAATTATTCACAGTTTTTCCACTTTCACAAGGGTTTAGTGCCCTGAACCCTCACAAATGTGGAGGGGATGCTGTATTCTGTATTATGCAAACATCCTCAAAGAAGATATCTGATCACATGGGCAGTCCAATTGACTGTGTACCGTTAATGTCTGGGTACTCCCATTCATTGAACACTGTTGTTGTGTGCCTACAAGTAGTTTCCGACTTATGGTGACCCTAAAGTAAACCTATCACAGGGTTTTCTGGGACTTAGAGTGCGTGATATGCCCAAGATCACCCACTGTTAGAAACAAATCATAGCTAGCTTATATTTTGTGCAGTTTACAGTGCTAATTTACACATGTTTATTCAAAAGTAACTCCCCTTGAGTTCAATGTTACTTTCTCCCAGCAGTTTTCATCAGTCTGAGAGATGTTTAATGCAAACTCTTTGTTTTCAATATATATTCTCTGGCTTCAATAAACAGCTTTTTCTTTCTTGCAAGTTTTGTTTTAAAAAATGCACCACACAATAAATAAGTGAAAATAAACTAGTTCAAAGTCAAGTAATTCTAGTATATATTCATTCAAATGCAGAAGAGGATTAAAATGAAAGGCAGAAAAAAACAGTTTTAGATATCATTTAAGAATCTAGGCTAAGGATTTTTAAATAAAATCATTTATTAAATCAGCTGAATGTTGAAATACCTGGAGTCATGGTGAACAAATATGTTTATTTCACTTATTATAACATTTGTATTTTGCCCCAAGCACAAGTTTGTTTTTGCCTTTTTCTGCATCTGTTTGCAAATATTAAAAGCCTGACTGAAAACGTGTACACCTTTTTGATTGCAGCTTCCCCTAAAATGTACCTTTTTGCAAGCATTTCCACCTTGCACTTTTCCTTTTATTATGTTTCTCAATGTATGCATTTTAAATGCATAATTCTCCAGTATATGCACTTCTGGATGCATTTTTGATTGCCCAACAGCAAAAATTGTGGACTTGTGAAAACGAACATTTCAGTGTGCTCCAGCTTGCTTACTCATTTGGAAAATGTGAATTAGGTTGGTTGATATTAAAATATGATTAGAATTCTGCCCACCCAAATGAAATTTTCCTTCAGTTCTCAAATTTCTAGCATTGTAGAGGAACACTGAAAATCATTCACACCTAGAACTCTAATATTTGTTCCACTTATGTTCTCTTGGTAACTCTGCCCAATCCTTTTCTATGGATGCCTAAGTTATATTTCTTAAATGTCAACTAAAGTTTTAAGTTATTGGAATGCTAGAACTTTGAGGATTGGGGGATAATTTCATTGGGGGAGGCAGATTTCTTATTTGGATGGGGAGTGCTGTGCTTATTTTGACCCTCTATAAGCTGACTTGAAGACGCACACACACGCGTGCGCACACGCACACACACAGAGCTACAGTCCTGTGAACCAAACAATTTTCACCCAGCCCCTATGTGGGATGGTAGATCTACTGAGCGTGACAAAGAATCAGAGAGGTCACAGAATAAATGAAAGGTTAAGTGATGATGAGCAACGAAGTAAATGCACAGAAATCTATGAGACAGATTGGTAATTTAAGGCCCATTGACTATGTTGTGTTTACTCTAGCTATGACAAAGCTTTGATCCATTCCTTGGGATCCTAAGAAGTATCTGAGACATGTGAAGTGAGAGTTTTAGCTCTTTCTGACTCCCAGAGCACATAACCTGACACAATTTTACACTGTTGAGTTGAGATTCAAGAAACACAAGCCACTGTCCTGATGAATGGTCTGCATGGAAACTTCTGATGTTGTTGTATTGCTGAACTGAAGCAAGTGGACAAACAGAGCTTGGGAGAAAATCTTTTTTTTTTTAGACTGCAACTCCCAGAGTCCTCTAGCCAGTGGCCATGCTTGCTGGAGGAGTCTGGGAGTCATAATCCCCCAAGTAATGTTTCTATAGCTCAGATGAAATCTCATAAGGAACCTGAATATGTGACCGACTGGGTGATTGTCCAGATGTCAGACTGTCATTTTCCTTAGGAAAAGGCATTCTTCAAAGGCAACAGTCAATGACAGAGTTAGGTGATTAGGTGAACATTGCCCTGCCCCCCAAATGACCTCTGTTTCTGTGCATGTGCGACTTATTCTAGCAGTGGTGTAACAGAAAAATGAATGAATGAATGAATCACAAAGCATAACAGACAGCAACACAAAAGTCTTCAAGCGTGAGTTTATTTTTGGCCCTTCAACTTCAGTGTATGATTAACAGTCTGGTTTGATACATTTTGAAGTTATTCAGGTAATGCATAAAATGTTTATGATAACAGAAATGTTTGAGGAAGTGACTGAGGAATAAGAGAAAGCAAACTACATTTTTTCCCTTTCAGAAAGGGGCCCCTAACCAGTGAGGGGTCTAGAGCAATCGCACCAATTGAACCATCGATAATCCAGCCCTGGCAGCACTTGCAACAGTTTCTGGAAACTTACTTTGAAACACATCGCTATGTATGTCTTTCAGTGACTGGAGCTTTCCTACAGTTCAAACAGATGGCAATCACATTAGCAATGAGATTCTGGCACTGGGCTGTCGCTGTTAACGCTGCAAGGCTGGGAAGAACCACAGGAAGTGCTACTTTGGACCGGCCCCTTCTTTGTGGCAGCTCAAAACCTAAAGCAGCAGCTCCAACAGCTTGCTTGTATCACTGCCAAGTATTACACTATGGTCTGTGTGATATTTTGTGTGACTCTGTGTAAGAACATCTTGTGCAAACTGTGTAATCAGGGAATGGGCATATTTGCAAATAACATGCAGATATAATTATAAATTCCAGTTTAATAAAATGTGGCAGAGGGCACTGATTGGGCTTGATGACAAAATGCTGTTGATCTTCACTATATGGAGCAGACCCATACATGATCACTCACACGATGCAATGCTGTGCAATCATCCTATGAAGGCAGTCTTGCAATGTTCCAAGAGTAAGAAGAGTTACTGAAAAACATGTATTTTGAAATGATAGAAAAAAAGAAAGAGGTCTAAATTTATTCTTTAAAAAAGCCCAGCATATACAAACTGATTGGTATTCCTCAGGACTACATTAAAAAGAAACACAAATACACAGATTAACTTAAAATCTTTTACAAAAGGATAACACATAAATAAAAATATTATATGTATAAATTATTATAGTAAAATATACTAGTTTAATATTACCATTAGTTAAACCAACAGCAGAAGTTTCTGGAGTTGCAAGAACTCTCTCTTCATTAGCTGGATTGATAAGTAATAAAAGTAAGATAGTCTCATTTTTAAATAATATTATTACTTATACATTTTGACAGATGGTCAGAAATTAGGGAGGGCCTGGAGAATGTGTTGTAACCAGTTTCAAGGACATCTGATGCAATCTGGCTGAAAAATTGCCATGCCTTTTTATTTTATTTTTTTATGTATCAGTTGGGTGGAGTGCCCTTACATTAATGAAAGGAGATCCAGATCTGCTTCAGAGATGCTGGTGTCAAAGAGTTCTACTTTAAAATTCAAAACAATTAAAACACACAGATCAGTTTTAAAAACCAAGAGCCATGAAGAACAACACTCTTTTTTAAAGCTACCCACTGGAAGCTTAAAAGAAATTAAGCCAGCCTAGCTTCCCTTGCCAGTGAGTTCCACGATTGGGGTGCTGTTACAAGGAAAACACTGTCATGCGAGCACACCAAACCTAAACTTGCAAGTTGTTGGAACATGCAGCAGGCCCTCTACTGAAGACCTCAAATTTCAGGCCAGCTCTTTTGAAAGAGGGAAGTCTTTCAGATATCCTGGCTGCAAGCTGTTTAGGG
This sequence comes from Iguana delicatissima, assembly GCA_948472985.1. Lineage (NCBI taxonomy): Eukaryota > Metazoa > Chordata > Lepidosauria > Squamata > Iguanidae > Iguana > Iguana delicatissima. The sequence continues at coordinate 25,571 of CAOKZL010002209.1, read as the reverse complement.
CTTTGTATATCAAAACCAGCTTCTTGACCTCAGAAGCACATTGGAAGCCAGTGTGGTTCTTGTAAGACCGAATAGTCTCTGACCAAATAGTTAAATAGTTTCTGAAATGCACCCGCAGCATGAATCTGGCTGCTGCATTTTGAACTAGTTGTAGCTTGCAGCTTCCAAACACTTTTCAAGGGCAGACTCAGCTAGAATACAGTAGTCTAATCAGGAGATCACTAAGGCAGAAAGCCTCCCCTGTCCAGAGATAGGCATCAGCTGAAGCTAGGCAAGAAACTTTTGGCCGCTGCAGCCACATGGTGTTGCAGGAATGGCCCAGGGTCCAAGATCACCCCCAAGCTATGAGCCTGATCTTTCTGAGGAAGTGCAACCTCATCCAAAGCAGACTGTGATCCCAACCTCAGGTTAGCTTTCCTATTGACTGACAGCACTTTGGTTTTGTCTACATTGAGCCTCAGGACCTTTCTGCATACACTTATTAAGGCGGGCCAATGCGTCTTGCCACAGAGGTCTTCTGCACATTGGAGAGGACTAGGTTCAGTTTATTTACCTTCATTCCGCAAGTAATTCCAACTAAATGCACCCCCATGTGGTGGTAAAGCGTGCTATTTGAAAACCTGAAGAAATCAGTTTTCCAATTTTCCAGATGGATCTGATTTGTACTTTCACAGTGGTGCAGACATGTACATTCACACCAGTGCAAATTGGTAGTCAGGGGAGGGCTCATGGGAGGGGCCAGGGGGTAGTATGGACTTTCGCACATATGCACGTGCACACGTATGCAATGACGTACTAAACCATGGAAAAATAAAAAAAGGCCAATCACAGCTGATGGGGGGGTGAGGGGAGTAGCGGGAGTGGCCACGGTGGAGGCAGTGTGGATTCATGAACTCACACTCCTCTGAATCAGAATAGAACATACGCAGTAGCTGTGCAGAAGGAAATGAGGGAAAGTCCGCCTTGTTTCGAGCCCAGAAAATCCGGTAAGAAACGGCACGAACCAATTCACCAGCCTTGTGTGGAAAGGGCCACAGTTTATGCACCCTCATCCAGTCTTTCATTGCATCCGGACTTGGGAAGTTCCTTTGAGGAAGAATGAATATTAGGGATGGGACAAATCCAGAATTTTCCGAATCTGGATCTGAATCCCTGGAGGGTTCTGTGAATCCATGAATCACAAATCTTTTGAATCCTTTTTTAAAAAAGGGCTTACAAAGCAACTTTTTTTTAAAAAATGAAACTTTTTGAAAACTTCTTTTAAACAGAACTTTTTTTAAAAAACTTATTTTTTGGTTGATGGATTTGAAAGATTTGGTTTGCCTATTTTTGCACAGGGATTCGGATTTACAAATCTTGAATCATTGCTGAAGATTCAAGGATTTGGTTGGCTCATCCCTAATGAATATACTAGCATGCTGAATCCCTCCATTTAACTGAACAGTGGTAACATGGATTCCAGAGCTTCATTTTGCTACTGATGTGTTCAGGATGGCTTTTTGGGCTTTTCTCCTTTTTGTCATTTTAGGATTCTCCATTTGGTATGTTTTGATATGAATAAGGTAATGCACTGTCCCACTCCCCATCATCCTGTGGCGTCTCTTCTGAAGGCCAACTCAATTATTTGGGTATCTGTGTCACATCTTTCTGTCAATAAACAGCTTCAGAAAAAATTAAAACATCCAAGGAGGGGAGATCTGGGGAATATAGGATGGAGAACAAGAATCTCTCCCTTTCTTTGATAAAAGATTTTCCCTGGGGATGTTTCCAACAAGAGATTTATGTCGCATAGGCATATGCTGGGCTCAAATAAATAAATAAGCAACCAAGCAAGCATGCATGCATTCTAGGTGCAGTCAATCTAAAATTTATACTGAGAAAAACCAAATTCTGCAACAAATATGTGTTATACCCATTGAATATACTTGGTTATATTTTCCCTCCTGATTTTGTATTGATTTTTCTACATTGCCAATTCTCATTTTCCTATTCACGGAGAGGAACAGAGATATCAACGTCATCAAAAATTTGAGAAATCACTTATAATTACTGAAAAATTTATTCAGCCACTATTCTGCCTTCTGAGATGGCAGAAGGCAGTGCCTAGGCCCTACAGGCATCTCTCACTTATTTGCTGGGCGACGGACCAGTGCACAATCGAATAGTGGAATTGGTTCAAAAGTGTAACACAATCCTTTTTTAGATTACAAATGCATTTTGATTGCCAAAAAAATGTGAATAATGCATGATATATCATTTGTGAATGTGTCCCAAAACCAAATAATACACCAGATATATGCAGAACAGTAAAATGAACAAAAACTTACCTTTAAATACTTCGATTCTTGCGTACATAGATAAATGATGGTGATTTATTGAAGAAAGCTGGAAGGAAATAGTTGAACCTCATCACTGGAAACTTAAAAAAACCTCATTCTTTTTACAGAAAGGGGGCTTTGATCGATATCTTACAGGGATTGATGGTGCTCTTGATGCGAATGGCTCTGGATCTGAAAGATTAGGGGAGACTGGCAATGGTTGTGGAGTTGACATTATTTAAATAGGAAGGCAATGACGTTGGCTGCATTGATGTCTTTAGCCTTTCTCTAAGAAGTTAGTTTGTAGGATTCTATTTACTCTTCATTTTCTTTCACAATTGGGACTGATCCTTTCCCAAAATGCAATTGCATCTTCAATTTTGGCCATTCCTTTTTCTAATTCTTTAGTTGTCAGTACCCTAGGCTGACCCATATCATTAGGCAGGGATTTCAGTTCTTTGAACAGCCTTTTCTGTTCTTCAAGTAACAGAAGATCCTCATCAGCTAGGGCCTCATCATACAATCTACAGTTGAGGCTGGATTTCTAAGTTTAATTCCCTTTCTATATCAAGAACATTTCAACTGATTTCCTCCACTTCAAAGTCAGCCAGGAGTGTGGGGATGAGTTTCTTCTCAACACATTTTAAAGTTATTTCTTTAGTTTCCTCCCGTGTATCTGTAATTCTGTTGAAGCTGTCCAAAATAGAGAAGCCTTGCCCCAAAGCCTTTAATTTATTTTGCTTTGCTCCCTCAGAAAGATAATTGTCTAATGGAGCTGTAACCTTTGTAAAAGTCCTCCTTAGATAATAAGATTTGAACGCTGAAATCGATCCTCCATCCAGTGGCTGCACCAATGACATTGACCATTTCTGCACTAGACTGTTATAGCGCTATGATTCTACTTTCAACATCCTATGGAATCCTGGGGTTTGCAGTTTAGGGAGGGGCCTGCTGGGGATTCCATAGGATGTTGAAAGTGGAATCATAGAGCTATAACAGTCTAGTGCAGAAATGGCCATTGTGTTTGCAGACATGAAAGCAAATTGAGTTTGATGATCAACCATGAGATAATGAAACCAGACACAGAACCTTGGGTTTAAGGCCACTTCATTCAATGTAAAGAACCTTCTGTCCCACCCCAATAGGTACCCTCCCCGACAGCATCATTTGCTTTGCTGCGCAGGTCCAGTTATGAATTCCCTGAAAGACTTGGTCAGAGCTCTAGAGTGGCCTGAAGCATCATCAACAAGAAGTAGAATCTTAAAGGTAATTTTCTGTTCCCTGCAATAAGTCTCAGCTGTGGGCTTAAAATAACCAAGTTGCAAATAAATCAGCAGTCATCTGGGCTTTTGCATTACTCTTGTATTAAACTGGAAGGCTAGACTGTAAATAGTTTTAAGGGCCCTCGGATTTCCTGAGTGGTATAAAGACGCAGGCTTTAGCTTGTAGTCACCCTAGCAACAGCATTAGCCTATTTTTTGCAGGTTTGAATCCACGCATATTCTCTTCTTTTGCAGTAAAAGTTCTAGATGACATTTTACTCCAATATCAGACCATTACATCTACACTGAAAATCTGTTGCATTGTATAGCCACCACCTTCTATAATTTTTTCAAGCTCTGCAAGATACATTTCTGCAGCTACAGTATCGGTGCTAGCTGCTTCTCCTTGCACTTTTATACTATGTAAATTGGACCTTGTCCTAAATCTATTAAACCAGCTTTGCTAGCCTCAAATGTTTCTTCTGCAGATGTTTCTCTTATTTCAGTTTTCCTTATCTTATAAAGACTTAGGGCTTTGGCTGTGCTTAGAGGAATATTGTGGCTGGTTTGGCCTTCAATCCTCACATTTAAACTTTCTCCATATCAGCAGTTAGGCTGCCCTGCTTTCTAATAACTTTAGTATACACTGGTGTAGTATTTTTAATTTAGCCTAGCTCTTTGGCTTTCTTCTTAACAATTGCACTAGATGTTGAGCAAGGTATGCCTAATTTGCATCCTATATCCCTCATGGACGTGCCTTTCTCACTAAAGCTGATTAGGTCTAGCTTTTCTTGCGAATTGAGAAGGGTCTTTTTAGCTTTCTCACTACACTTAGGTGCCATTGTGAATGCTGTACAGTATTATAAGCACAAATAATTATAATGTTATATAATATAATGTACTGCATACACAAACACACACGCACACACAATTATTGTTGTTATTGTTGTTAGCTGCCATTAAATATATATATTACATTATACTGTGTACTATAAGCACAGTGATACTACAAAAGATTGTGTGCACTGCCTATAATCTAAGACACAATATGATTAACTGAATGCAGACTGGACAAACAAAGATGGTGCAGAGACAACTCAGAGAGAGAAAAAAGGTGATGAGTCAACTGAGAGAAGTGCACCCACACGTTCTCAAGAGCCATCTTCTGTAATTCCTTCAAGTTCCCTATAGGAAGAAGGTAAGAGGAGGAGGAATGATGAAGGAGCTGACCACACATCAAAAGCATGACATATGGCTATAATTTAGATTGAAAAGAGGCAGCTACTGAAGAATACCCAAAAAAGCCAAGGACAAGGGGGAAATGTCCAAGTTCTCGGCGGATGGTATTTAATTTTTCATTTTTGAACAAGCACAATGCATTTTGGCCTATCTGTTTCAATGGTCTTCTTCAGAGGTTAGATAAAAACAAATAGAAATAGAAATGCCAATTAAAAACAAAAACAACAACACATAATTACACCATAATGGCTATGTAAAACATCACAATATATTTCAATTTTGTATATTGCTTGAAGCATAGACATACCAATATACAGCAGAAATTTCTGGACCTGAAAATGCCATTCCATTTTCTGGGCTGAGAATGAATGAGCTAACCAGGCTCAAAGTTTTTTTTTAATTTAAATTTTAGTAGATGCTCAGAAAAAAAGGAGAGAAAAGAAGAGGGAGTGAGATAACTTTCAAGGACATATCATGCAACTAGGCAAGAAAAAGTTCAGAGTGAAGGTATAAAAGTGGAAGGAGATCAAGTTCTTCATTTAGTTCTCCAGGAACCAATGATTTTGATTTTATAATCCACTCTGCTTTTTTTTTTAAAGAGTCTTCTCATTATTATAATTTATTTTTTCTGTAATCCAAAATTCAAGGTCAGTTGCTGGGTGATGGCGTTCCAAGAAATGACTTACCAAGCATCTCTTCTTTGTTTCTTATATTTGGAATGTGTTCTTCATGTTTTTTGTGAGGTGTTTCCCACATGTATCTTTAGACACTTGCATTGTACAGCACAGATGACAAAACTGCTATTTGTGCTATTTTGCTTTGCTATTTGTAGCAAAGTGTGCCAGAGTGTACCTCTGTTTGTAAGTGTGGTCTGTAGATTCAATCATTTTGAAGGTAAATGTTCAAGAGATGCAGTGGCTACAGGGTAGTGTCCTGTGGATCTGCCTGCATCCATCAGAGCGTTCATGGGTGTTTGTTTTTGTTCCCTGATATTGTTATTCACTAAACTATCTCTGCTGTCTTTGGTTTTTTTAAATGAAATCTGGGGCTTTTCCTGGCAACCTGGTATGTTTTGAATTAAGTGCCAGGGTTTTTTTTAAATGAAAGCCTGGAAACTGTTGGTGATATGATTGAAGGTAAGAGTTAAACTGAAACAACTGGAATGAGCTCTATCTTTTTTTTTTCTTTTAGTAGTCATCACATGACTTCGGAGATGCTTTATGTAAACTCTGAACTACTATATCAGGTAGATATCCTCTGTCAGTTAATTGATTGGTCAATTTCAGTCTAAGGAACTGCCCATAGGAGAGGTGATCCAAAAATCTGGCCTAGAAGAATTTTTTTAACGCAGGCAAAGGCAACTCCCCTTATTGGCCATATGAAAACCCTGATGAAGAAGCCAGTGGCCTTTGCTGCATGAGATCTCTCCAGAACTACAATAGAAACAACATCCAATACTAAGGCCCTTTCCGCACAGCATTTTCCATGTGAAAGGGTGCCTGGAGAGTCACGCAATTGTGAGGAGCGATCTGCACGACACACTCACAATCGCGTGACGCTCCAGGGTAGGGCAGGTGACGATTGCGCACCTTTTCATTTTCAGCTAGAAGCCGAAAATGGTGCGCAATCATGCATTGCTCCTGGGCCCCATGTGCCCCATGCACACTTACCTGGCGTGTGGAGCCTCCGGAGCCGTGCCAGTCATGCTTCCTGCCCCAGTGCAGCCTGGGAAACTCCCAGGCTGCACCGTGGAAGGAAGAGGCAGGGCTCTCACGCGAGCAGACAGCTCATGTGGAGCTGAAGGACCCTGGATGTGAGAGCCTCTCGCTGGAGGCTGCTCTCGTGATCATTGCACCCCAGCGCCGGAAGAAGGTAAGGTGCGAAAAGAGCCTAAAAGTAGGCCTGTGACTCTACCCATCATCACTTTTCTTCTCCTATATAATTTCTTAGCATCTTTTGCCTGATGAAGTAGCCAGTGACATTTCAAAAGCTTGCATGATGTCTTTTCTGTATTTTGGTTGGCCAATTGCTCTTTTGTGGTTTATGGATTGTTGTATCCTTGAATATGCTTTCAAGAAGTGACTTGTCTCTTGAATAGCTGAAGAGCACCTTGTTTTGTTGAAAGGAAATTAGTTGTCTCATTCTTCATTGGTTAGCTGAGTGGTGGACACTGTTGAATGTATTGGTTTTGTTGCAAGCAGTCAATGGGGGAAGACATACTATACACACAGAGTCTGTCTGGCAACTAAAAAAAAGGCTGGAAAAGCCCCTTGCTTGATATAAATCAGCAATGAGCAATAACTGGGGGCCTGAGGGCACAGGGTTTATGTGGAGCACATGTCTGGTTTTTAAGGAGAACCATATTTGTGGAAGCATCTGTGGGTTCACTAGTGGGTTTAGCAGGGGCCTTAGCAGTCTAGATGGCTACTTGAGGCCTACGGGCCATGTGTTTCCCACTTCAGGGCTAAACAGTACTGAGTTGGATGGAGCTCTGATCTGAATCCATCGAAGGCAGCTGTGTATACTCCTCAAGTTGTGAATGCAACTCAGAAATGTTGCATTTATTGCAATGTAATGTATTCACGTCTCTTGCCTATGTCCAGTCTCAATAAAAATCCTAATATCTTCTTAGTTTTCCTCTGTGCCTAAACTAAACCCTGAAATGTTAGTCTTAGCAGAGCTGAAAATTTAAGCTCATGGGAATTCATCTTTAAAAGCAACATGTAGGCAACTTTAAGCACTTTAAGGACTAGAGAAGTAATGAATATGAAGATTAATGACCAGTATTGCTACTCTCTTACTGCTTTGAAACTTTTGTGAATGCTATTCTGGTCTTTGTGGATCCAAGATCGCAGGACTGTTTTTAGTTTTTCTGCTAATATAGAGGCAAATATTTTGTAGTTGACGTTCAAGAGTGAGGAGTCTATAATGCTTCGGTTCAAGTATGTCTTTACTTTCCTTTGGTATTAATGTTATATTTGATTGACTCCATGATGAAGGTAACTTTATAGATGTTGTATCATTAATTAATTTTTGTATTGGGGGAGTCAATTGTTCGTGAAAGAAATTGTTCATGAAAGGCGAGGTAAAGAAATGTGAAGAAGATCTAAGTGAGTTCAGAAATAAGTATTAAACACACAACAGAGAACTGTCTTTTGAGTTGGCTGATAAAGTATAAGATAAAGATAACTTTGCTATATGATCCATAATTGAAGGATTAGTTGACTGAGGGTGTTTTTGCTGGATTCTGTTGCGGTAAACTTGTTTAATTGGTGTAGTCTAATTTGTTAAAACTAAACATGAAAAATGGTTATAATTTTCAGAATGCATATTTTGTAACTTTTTACTATCACTCCGTTTTTCCAATTTCCTTTAGTAAAAATTGTAGGTGATTATACTCTTGTTCTATATATAGATGTAAATGTAAGATACCGCTTTTATTTTTTTCCTTTTATTACACACACACACACACACACACACGTGTACTTACCCAGTGTTGTCTGAGATTTTATTTTCTCATAGGTAACACTTGCTAGAAATACCTTAGGAATTACCTTACCTTACCTTAGGAGTTAGATGTGGTTGAAATACACAGATTTGAGATCTTGTGTCTCTAATTCCCCAAAATGTGTTGTTCAGTATCTGTTACTTTTGCCCATATTCCCCAATCCAGTCTGTATTCAGAATTGTTAACATACAGAGGTTGGGTTTGTGAGGCGACTTAATGCTAGGCCTCATCTCCATAGCAACCGGCCTATTCAGAGCTCTCTGGTAAGAATTCTAAAGGCCCCTCCCTGAACTGCCAACCGCAGGATTCCATAGAATCTTCACAACCAGCCAATCATATGCAATAGCAATAGCATTTATTTCTATACCACCTATCAACTAGTGTTATCTAAGTGGTTTACAATGTATATTTTTAGCTAATTGCCCCCAACAAGCTGGGTACTCATTTTACCGACCTGCGAAAGGATGGAAGGCTGAGTCAACCTTGGAGCCTGGTCTTCTTGAGGTCTTCTTGCCTCACCCAGAAAATCATATGAGGTCTTCAACTGCCTGACACAGACAAGCAAACAAACTCACAAACTTTGACTTTTTTTTATAGTAGATATGTCTATATTGAGATAGATAGATAGATAGATAGATAGATAGATAGATAGATAGATAGATGAAACTTTTGTGAACACCAGTTGGTGAGGGTATCCCTATCAGAACCATGGGATAGGTGGAGTTTTTTTTAAAAAAAATAAAACCAGCTGTTTCTGTACCATTAACACACTGAACCCCGCTCCCAGCTGCTGTTTGTCCTATTTAGAAACTCATAGAGACACAGGTACAGCTATTTTTTCCATAATGGGGTAAACTGCAGCTTTGATGGGGCATTTTTTTGTGGGAGAAATGGCATATAATGAAAGGGTTATTGTCCCTTTCCTGATATAGCCAAAATGGTTCAGAGAGCGATTATCTTCCTTATCTACTGTTTGAAAAAGATTAGGGACAGCAGAGATAGATTCACCCTTTGCCTCTCAGTTTCAAGTGGGAGGGAACTTGGCATGTGAAACAACTGCTTCAATTTAGTTGGAATGGGCTGTAAAAATTACACCTGTGCACACTGGAGATAGAGAACCAGTGTGATGTAGGGTTTGTACATTGGACTACAACCCTGTAGGCCATGTTCAATTCCCCACTCAGCCATGGAATCCCACTGTGTGACCTTGGGTGAGCCACACACTCTCAGCCACAGAAAACCCCGTGATAGGTTCTCCTTAGGGTTTCCATCAGCCGGAAATGGCACACAACAACAACAACACTGGAGATAACAAACATTTGCTTGAATTAAATGGCAGTGCTGTAGCCATCCAAAAGTATTGATCTTGGCCCCCAAATGATGAAATAAATCAAAAAGGTTATTGTTTTCAGATCCAGCAATATTTATCACAAATTAATACTGCTATGATTAATATTACTGCTGGTTGCCTTGTCCACCAGTGTTATGACCTTTTTACATCTTGCTAAAGGATTTCATCTAGTGATGACACCATTAGAGTGCCTTGCATGTATTGGAATTTACCGGGGCTTAACGAATAAGGCTGTGATCTGCGGCAGAGATATTTGTAAGTACATTCTACCGAAATCAATGGGACTTAGTTCAGTGCAAATATATGAAGGTTTGGGATGTAGTAGGTTATACTTGCTAGACTCCAGTAGCAAGCTGTGCTAGATGAGACAGTGAAAAATCTCCAAGGGCCTGCAGTCAATATCAACAAAAGAAAACTCTTCCTTGATGAACTAATAATAGTCAGTTAAATGTTGGCTGTTGTCCCAGATGACATAGACTTGCACGATCAGATAACCTCATGTGACATAATTAGAGATGGATGACTGTCAGTTCAGTTTTCTCTCGGTCTCTCACTCTTCCAATCTTATGTTTATTTCATCCTCTTTCTGCATCAGTTTGTGATTTTTTTTAAAAAAAGACAGGCTGTATAGAAATGTGAATGTGTATTTCTCCCAGTATACACACTTTTGAATTAAAAGTTGACACACATGTGCATTTATGCTATTATTGCAACCCAATATAATACATTCTGATATGCACTTTGTGTATGTGCATTTATGTCTCATGGGGATCGGGAATATTTGATCTTCTCCATGCTGTTTCCTACAGCTCCCATCAGCCTAACCAATTAGAGAGAATAGCAAGGGTTGTATAACAAAACATCTATAAGGACGAAGTTCACCATTCCTGCCCTAAGGTATTCATTTTTGTATCCATTTTTTGATTGAAGATTTGCACCATAAAATTCAGAGAAGCACAAATAGCAAAAGTTAATTTTTTCTGATTTGTGTATTACTTTGACAATCACTAGACATATTTCCCCATTTGTGCCACTGCTGTTTAATCAGTGGAATCAATCATGTATGCTATATCTGGAAGACACAGATAGATTGCAGATGTGCCAGAGCTTGGAATGCAGCTGCTGAAAGGTACTAGTTACTTTACTTATTGCTGTGATCACTCAAGAAATTGTTACTTCTATTACTGCAGTTCAGAAAGGTAATTCATTGAGTTACTCATAGGTAACAATTCACCATTTCTATTATTATTTTGGTACTGGATAATAAAGAAAAATGCTATTTGGTTCCCCAGTCATGGTTGTAGTGCGTCTTCAAGTAATTTCTGACTTATGGCAAATGTATCACAGGGTTTCTTTGGCATACTTTGTTCAGAGGAGGTTTGTCTTTGCTTTCCTCTGAGGCTGAGAGTATGACTTGCCACCCAGTGGGTTTTCATGGCCGAGTGGAATTTGAACCCTGATCTGCCAATATACTCGCCCAACACTCAATCTCCAGGTGGCCAGTTCAGATAAGGCATATTTTGGAAATTTAGAAAAATGAGAAAGACATTACAGAGCAAAGTTTTCCCAGCTGCAGCATGAGGCAGACACCCATTTGATCCTTCCTCCTCTTCTTCCTCCCCTCCCTCCCTCCCCCATCCCTCCCATTGCTCTGATTGAACTAGCACTGCACAAGTAATGATGGACAGATAGATGGGCTGTTCACTTCGTACTGAAAATAGTGAATTACAGTCATTGACATTACAGAAAAAAGTAACTTAGTTCTAATTCATCGCTCTCATAAGTAACTAGTTCATAAAGGTAACTAGTTAGCAAAATGAGTTACTTCTTTCTTCTGGTGTATGAGAAAATATGTGGACAGATCACTACTGACCAGTGATGCGATAAAAATTCTGCACATGTTCATGGGGTCACCATGATTGTTTTCATTGCTTCAGGGTGCATTCTGGTGTTAAAACTTAGCATTTAACTCTTGAGTTAAGTCACATGTATCAAGAAAGGCCTCCTTCTTCTGCAAAGTATTGATGTGGGAATTTCAGAGGGAGGGCACAGAAAAAAGATCACTTCTGAGCCTTTTCCAACTGGGGTGTTTCCTGTTCCTCCACTTAAGAAATCCAGACAGTTGCCTCATTAGGATAAATATGTCAATTATGAGGGCCAGTATTTTCTATCAGCTACTTAGTTAATATATCTAACACTTACCTAGACTAACTCATCTGTAACCTGTCCTGTGTTCATGAATACTACTTAGCTTTGATTGTGAAACTATTGCCATAATCATAACTCCCCCCACAACCTACTTTACATCAGCTGCATGAGGAGAAGGATGTCCATTCTGCTGGTGACTGGATCATGGATGAATTATGTTTCTATCAGGTTTGGATGGGCTAGGCCAGGAGAAGTTACTTAATTAAATAACTAAATATACTTAGCTAGTATAGTTAATTAGAATGCTAGCCATGATTATTAATATATTTTAATGTTACATTTTAGTTACCTTGAATGGATTTGTATCCTGCAGTAAATAGCTATAATACAGTTAGCCTTCCACATTTGTGGGTTTCACCTTTGTAGATTTGATTATTCATGGATTATTTGCTGTCACCTCTACTGCCTCCCTATGCCATTTTTAATAGGGACTGCAAGCTTTGTGAGACTGAGAGACTGAGAATGAGGCTTGTAAGTCCCTACTAAAAATGTTGTGGGGCAGCAGTGGAGGTTGTAGTAAGCCCCACCAGCCAGCCACTTCTGCCTTGTGAAGGAACCCTGATTCCTCAAAGGAATCCATGGTGGGTTGAATATGGTCATTATACTTTTTTGTGTGTGCTAAATATGGTTTGGGAGGGCCTAGGGTTATGCACAATTTTTTCACTTTCAGGGGGTCCTGTACCCCTAACCTTAGAAAACATGGAGAGATGATTGTAAATAGGTAATTGTGCAGTGAAGAGCTTCCTATGGAAATTGGACACAATCCTGCTTTCCAGTCTTACCATTATTTATTTTCACAGATTCCTGGCTTAAAAAAATGTCATCAGCCACTCAGTTTATTGGTGTGTTCAGTAGACTGTTGATGCTTAGTAGGTGAGGGGGTGGTAGATCTCAATAATACCTGAATGTAATAGGATGTAATATACCCTAGAAAGGAAAGCCCAACCTAATTAACACTCTTTAAGGAAACGAAAAGCTTGTTTGGATAAATGAAAGACAGGAGGACAACAACACAGCATGCTTCATCATACAATGCCCAGTGGGTTCCCTGAGTATCCCATTTCAATAGAGTAATCTTCCTCTTTTAAAATGAAATCAATCTTGACATTTCCAGAGGCACCAAATGCAATTTGAGCATCCACATCTCAATTTTGCATCATCAACACAGTAAATCTAAATGTGGTCCTTTGATACCAAAGCAACTAGGAATGTTTTGAACCCTTTGAAGTTGGCAGGCTGATTCTGCTAGTCACCTGGGGCATACATTTGTGCTCGTGGGGAGGAAAAAAAATCCATTGCCTGGTGAACAAGGATGAAATCAACCTCTTTTTCTTTAGAGAACCTTTCCAATCAGTCTCCCATTCAACACACACCACAGTTGCTTGTATTACTGAAGTTCATAAAGGAGCATTCTGTCTTTGCTCAGCAGATAAAGTGTTATCTTTCCCCTCCATCTGTGCTTTATCCACCAGTTGGAAAAATTGTAGCCCTTAATAAGGCCTTTTAATGTTTCAAAAGAAGTTCTAGGGGGCTGGATGCTTTGTAGTGAAATGCCCTTGATGGGTATATATTAATAACACACAATGGAAGTAAAGGGTGAAGCTCAGCAAAGGGAGTTTGAATGATCTACATCCTGAGATAAAAATAAAAACCATCTCCATTGTTTTAGCTAAGTTCAGTGTGGATGGACTATACCACATTATTCACACTGTACATGAGGACATCTGGGTACAGATTGTAATGACTAAACATTTCAATTTCCATCTTCCAAACTAATTTTTAGTACCTGAAAATCACATTTTGGAATGTCTCATTATTTGCTTTTGCCTGTGTGCCAAAAGATCTTGTAGCACTTCAGGGATTATTGGCTCCACGTCTACACGTCTACCTGGATGTAAAACCCACTGAAAAGAATAGGACCTACTTTTGAATAGATAGGCAAAGAATTGCATTATAAGTCTGCATTTATATACAGCTAGGATAGAAAAGGAGCTCTCCAAGGTGCTGGACCTCTTTAGGACTGGAGCTCCTTTAAAGCCTGAATGAATCCGAAAGTGGATTCACTATGCCACTGATATAGGAGACAATAGCTGTCACTAAGGATATACCTTGGAAAGCCAGCATGGTGTAGTTGTTTGAGTGTTGGACCATGACCCCAGAAGCCAAGGTTTGATTTCCCCCTTGGCATGGAAATCCATTGGGTAATCACAGGCATGTCACACAGTCCCCAGAAAACCCATAATTTTGCCTTAGGGTCATAGTAAGGCATACAACAACACACCTACAACAGCAAAATTAACCTAGGCTTGTGGTGTTGTCATATTGTTGTTGTTAACTGTCACCCGTTGGGTTTCCATATTGCTTCTAGTACTTGTTATCTAGCTTGTTGAGTGCCTTCCTACCTGGGAGTGTCATTTTCTGGCTTTATCTCTTGTTTCATTTTGGATTGTCTCATCATAGGGTTTTCATGGTAATTCAAAAGTGGTTTAACTGGTGCCTTCTTCTGTGCAGTATTAACAAATATTAGCTACGGTGCCACTGCTGTTATCTCTGAGACATTCTCTGCCAATGTTACCCTCCCTACTGGCCCGCGCACATACACCCCAGATCTGATATGGTTTAATTGGTGAAATAGGATTTAATTGGCAAAATGTATTAATTGGCAATAATATAAAATGGGTCTGATGTGACTGTAAGGCCAAGCTGGGCAGAGGAAAAACACTGGATATACACATGTGCTGCAAAGTAGGTCAGAGATCCCCTCTAGGTGTAGCCAAGGTCATTGTCAGGGTAATCACCAGATAACTCCAGGGATAATAGGTTTAAACTAAAGCTGCAATGTCTTTGCTGCCATACAATAGCAATAGGAAGTTCCCACCAAACCACTGATTGTTTCAGCCCTTTTTCCTAGCACCTGGCCATTCCCTTCATTGTTCCTTTACCTGTTCACCATTACAGAGCTATTATGACAGCCATTAACTCATTGTCACCCAACACTAACTTTTTGTCACCTAACACTAAGACCATTTACTCTGTCTGGACCCCACTGTCCATGTTACAACCTCTGTTGTTTGCTTGGCCAGAAAGCCATTCACACCTTTTCCCTCCAGGCACATTTTGGATATAAAACTCCTTTGTTTTAGGCAGTCAGATGCAGTATCTCAGTTGCTGAATGCCACACTCTCACTGTGATTTCTGAACAAATACTCTCCTTAGGCCTAGGTCTAAGCCACATTGCTGCTTTCTTTGCTGCTCTCTGGATCAGTAATTATCGCCCATTCCCTAAAAGTCTGCTATCAGCAACTTTCTTCTCTTTATCCTTTAGTTACCGCTTGTGCAAGTGTGCGAGTGTTTGGATTTTTATATGCATGACTGAACTCTTTAATAAAACACATTTTAGCTTAATTGGAATCTCTGGCTGGTTCTTTCCTGCAAGGACTCCATAAACATTGGTGGAAGATCTCCCCTTCTCACAGGCATCCTAACTGAGGTAATTAATTCCCCATTGTCACATGGAGGTACAGTCAGCCCTCCAAATTTGCGGGTTTCACTTTTGCAGATTTGATTGCTCACAGATTATTTGCTGTCAGCTAGGCTGCTGCTCTATACCATTTTTAATAGGGACTGCAAGCCTCATGAGTCTGAGAAATTGCAAATGAGGCTTGTAAGTCTCTAGTAAAATGGTTTGGGCCAGCAGTGGAGCTTTGCGAGACTGAGCTTTGTGACTGTTTTCTGACTACAAGCTTTGTGAGACTAAGAAACTGCGAATGAGGCTTGTAAGTCCCTATTAAAAATGTTGTGGAGCAGCAGTGGAGGTGGGACTAAGCATCACCAGTGACCCACTGCTGACTTGTGAAGGAGCCTTGATGCCTCAAAGGAATCCATGATGGGTTGAATATGGTGATAATATTTTTTTTGTGTTAAATATGATTTGGGAGTGTTTAGAGTTATTCACGCTTTTTCCACTTTCACAGGGGTCCTGTGCCCCTAACCATAGTGAATGTCGAGGGATGACTGTACTGGCTTTGTGAGCAGTACAGATGGTAACTGAGTTTATCTTCCCTGTTCTCCCTCTATCACAATGTAGTTTACCATATTTGCTATCTCTATCATTGTAATCGAGTGCTCATACAGGATGTTAGGTTTGCTTTGGGTTTAGTCAGCAAATGAATATGATCTTGAGATTTCAGTTTCCCTAAATGAAATGAAATTGCAATATGATGATGACAGTGATGTGGTGGTGGTGGTGATGATGATGATGATGGGTACACTTGGCTCATTTGACTATCTAATTGTATCAGTAGGCATCCTTTAACTTTTCAAGAGGAGGAAATGTACCCACAACCATTGTATTAAAAAAATGCTGGAAAAGTATCTGGCAGTTCTAGAGCAGTTTATAGTGGGTTTCAAAAACCACTTGTGATTCTAGAGTGGTTAAGATGAGGGCTTTCAAAAGCTTGTTGATTATTAGTGATTTCTTTTCTCCACTTCATGTTTGTTATTGTTACCACTAGTATTTCACCTTTCTATAAGTGAAGAAGACAACTCTGGGCCCTTTCATACAACACAGTTGTAGGACTGTGATTCACTTTAACTGCCGTGGATGAAGCTTATAGAATCCTGGAGTTTGTATTTTGGTGAGGCATTGCAGCTTTCTGCCTGATAATTCTAAATACCCCTCCCTGAACAGCAAATCCTAGGATTCCATAGTGTGTTTGCCATGGCAGTTGTGTAGAATCATAGTACTATAACTGGGTAGTGTCAGAGACCCTTCTGTATCAGTCATCACAACTGAGGGTTATGAAAAGAGAGTGATGTGTTTAAGTCTTTTACTCCAAGTCTCAAGTCAAGTCTCAAGTCTCCACGTTCAAGTCTCAATTCCTTGAAGATAACTTTCAAGTCAAGTATCATGTCACATCTCAAGTCTGGGAGCCAACTTTATACCCCAACCTATATTCTGGACAGAGTCGAATAAAGTCAGTTTTAACAATTTCAGCAGAGTCAGCCCTCCACATTTGTGATTTTGCCATCTGCAGCTTCAGAAGTGGGGGATAGGATCCTTCTTTCGCTCCATTACTGAAGCTTCAAAGGCTTTAGAAGGAAGAATCCTTCCTCCTTAAGCCTGTTGCCTAACACATTTGCTGTTCCCCTCTGAGAAATGCACCCTGCACTCTGGGGGCGAGTCTTGTCTTTTGCTCTTAGGAAAAGTTTTAGAAGGTTCCTGGATATGCAGCAAGGACAGGTTGCTGAGCAGACCTCAAGCCTGCCTCAAGCCCATTGCCTAATGTGTTGCTGTTCTCCTCTGAGAAATGTGACCACACTTTGGGCTTGAGACAGATTGTCATGTGACGAATGGGAAAAAGGAGATGGAAATATTGTTCAAAGTTGTAAGGTTTCTGGATGAATGTGTTATGTTACTGAACCAAGGGCAGCAAGTCAGTCACTAAAAATATACAAGTCTCAAGTTGAGTTACGTCAGTGCATCATTTATTGCCAAGCTGAGTCCGAATTGAGTCACGGAAGCGACTTAAGTCTGATTTCATTCTGAGTCAGTTGACTTGAGTCTGCATCACTGTGAAAAGACAGCCTTTAGTTGGACATTATAACTGTGTAATGTCAAAAGGCCATAAGAAGCCTGGCTCTTTTTTTCTTACACATTGAGGTAGCTTCTTCCTGGCCATATCAATGTCTTAGAAAAAAAAATCCACACACTGTGCTTTGTCTCTGCTGCTGAGCTGTCCATGCTTCAGTGCTGAAATGTAAGCGTCTCACCTCTGCGTGTGCCTGGTCTCTTCATGCTGGAGGTTTTTAAACAGAGGTTAAGTGGTCACCCCTCAGGGCTGATTCAGCAGTGGAGTCCTGCACTGGGAGGGGTTGGATGAGATTACTTTCTGGATTCTTTCCAACTTTATGATTCAATAGCCTTTTCTTTTCCCAGCAAGATTTTTTTTTAGCCCATAGTTTTAGCCTATAGTTTCTAGTGGCAGACAATTTATCCTTTAAAAAAGAGCCATTTTGTGTCACTGGAGGACAAGACAGAAGGAACTAGGAGCAGAGCTTATAGTTAATAGTTTGAAGAGCAACATAAAGTGTGCTCAGAGATCAAGAAGACCATTTTAATGCTTTCCCCCAGCCCCACCTCCATTTCTCGATGATCAAGTTGAAATGGCAATCTGTTCAATTGTATAGGTTCTCTGGAGGGGTAAAGAGACATTACAGATGACACATCATCCTCACACTATGATATTAAAAGAGTTCTAAAATAGCACATTGCTTCTCAAAGATGTTTGTAAATGTCAGAGGTAACATATTGATTTATAAACGCAGCTGGTCTTTCCACAGTGCCTGTTAGATGTCTTTAGCTCCAACTAATGGTATTGATTCACATAGAGGATGATATAACAAATGTCTTCATCTCCCCAAAAATATTCCTGATCCCAAAGTTTTTTCTCTTAAAGGAAGAACTTGATAAGATTGCTTTCTACAAAATACTTTTCAATTTTTCAATAATTCCGTGAAAGGCTAAGGTTCTGATTCACATCACATTTAAACTACTGCAATTACAATTGTCTTAGCAGCCAGTAGGACAAGTTTTAAATACAATTAATAGATTTTTTTAAAAATTTCGGGCTGCAAATTGTATGGTCCCAGTTTATTTTGATGGATGGCTTCTCTAAAGACTAAGTTATGGCCAATGCATTTTGTAAGGTGTTGAACCAGTGACAGGGAGCACAGGCTTTTCTGTGTTGGTATCTACAGTGTAGAACCCCTAAAAATTACAACTGATCTGTCCTTGTGCTGTAACTGTAAAAGTAGTTTTTTCTTATAGTGGACAATTTTAGTGGGTCTGGTAATTAACATGCTGCATTGGGTTTTATGTTTTCTGGTATCAACCAGTTTTGCCACTTGTTTATACATGATACTGGATTTATATATAGCATGATACTGGATTTTATATTTAAATTGGCATTGCCTGCCTGCCTGCCTGCCTGCCTGCCTTCCTTCCTTCCTTCCTTCCTTCCTTCCTTCCTTCCTTCCTTCCTTCCTTCCTTCCTTCCTTCCTTCCTTCCTTCCTTCCTTCCTTTCTCTTTTCAGATGAGGTTTATTGTATATAGTTAGTTGTTGCATGAGCTCCATGGAGTCAGGTTTGTTAAAACAGAAGTTTTAGCATAAATGAAAATAATACAAAACTACCTATTGTAACATGTATGAACTGCACAATAATAGTAACCCAAAGTACAGGGATTTTGTAAAGCAGCTTGTCTTCTTTCATTTGCTTCAGAGAAAGGCTCTATGGTTCTTTTGACTGTGTTGTTTATGCAGTGCTCAAGAGTGCCTCTTCACAAAGCCTTTACTTTGGAAGTACTCTTTCGAGGCACAACAGCAGGCAAAAGTGAACTGTTTTTGCAGAATCAATTCATGCATCTTTATCAAGGACTGCCATGCCTTCAATAGCATAAGAAACAAAGTCTAGTAGTATAAATGTACATGGACTTCTCTATGTTTGTTTTATCCCTTTGGGTCATGGTCACATCTCTTGTCACAGAGGTGTGGCTAGCCTTCAGTGTTATGATGGAGACTAGAACCTGGCAAGGCACAAACGCCAAAATTAGGACCAGAGCTTCCTTCTTCAATTTGGTATCTTTCACATGTGTTGGAATACAGTTCCAGTCATTTCCAGCCACTGTGGCTACACTGACAGATAATGATGGAAATTGTAGCCAAATAACTCTGGAGGCCATCATTTTGAAAAAGGCTAGATTAGAGAATAAAGCAGGGACATCAATGAACTATACTACTGGAAATATCACATTATGAAATTGACCTTGGACTATCTCATTACACATTGGGGGTGTGCAGAGGCAACTAAGGTGAGGCAACTGGGGTGGGTGCCCTGGACGCCAATGCTGGGGGGTGCAAAAAGCCACCCCCCATCCTCCCACCTGGGCCTGGCCTGCGTCCGCTGTCCCCTCATCCCCCCAGGTCATTCCTGGCCCTGTGCGGAGGTGGCGGGAGAAGCAGCACCTAGGGACATAACTTCCACACTTGCCCTAGGTGCTGTTGAACTTAGATACGTCACTGGTGGAGGGGTAAGAGGAAGAGAGTCCATACTGGAATGCTTCCTCACCTGAAATATGTTGGGCAGTGAAAATATTAGTCTGTCAGGCTAAGAATCCTGGCCTATCCTCCCCACTGTCCGCTAGTTTTCTGTGCTCAGACAGATATGTTTTGTGTGAGCACCAAATCAGCACTAACTCTCAATATTAAAACAAGCACATAGAGTTTCTGGAGGGCAGCTAAAACTATATTATTTCACATGGGCTTCAGTCCTTAAAAATGCGGTTATTATTCTATCTGTTTTAATTGTGTGTGGTTTTACAGTTACTTTTAAAGAATCTATTTTAATAGGATTTTAAATAATATTTGTACTGGTTTAACTGTTTATAGTTAACTTTTCCAATAGTAGCAGCCATCTTGTCGTTTAGTTCCAAATACAGTAGACATTAGTCAACCATTGAATGATGAGTCAACACTTAGGAAAATTCTATGCATTGAATGGGTCTACTCTAGTCACAACTAACAACAGAATTTGGTCAAATGATGCCTGTTGTACATCACCTCAGGATGCTCTGGCAAGCTTGGAGACAATAAACAGTAAAAAAAATAAAAAGAAATAAACAAATGCTGTAAGCAAATACATAAATGTGAACCAGAAAATTTATTTTTTATTTTTTTATTATTATTATAAAGAAAAAGGAATAATACATAACAGAATAAAACAAAAACACTGCGTGAATAACATAAATTCGAAAAAGAGAAAAATTACAACACAAATAGTTTACATTACTATTTCTCTCTAGATCATTTATCATCATATACTTGTTCAACATATTATATAACATATTGATTATATATTTTTATTTTATGTATGTAAATCTCATTCTCCTTGTACTCATTATTGCTATAGTAATTTCATTCTTAAATTTATTCTTTTCAACTATATTTAATCTATTGCTAATTCATCTTATTGCTAATACTATATATGTTCCTGTTATTAACCATAAACCGGAAAATTTATTCTGAGAACTGACTATACAAAGATAAATTAGCCAAGTATCATACAGACATGCTAACAGTGAATTGCACATTGTTTATAGACTAGTAAGAAAACAGAACATACAATGAATGTGAATCAGTGTTAAACAGAAACAATATGGTAACATGCTTTATTGTTGGATTTGTCTTGGGAGAACTGCCTCCAAGTTCACACTAATCTATAACATTCATTGGTTGACCTTATGTTGTCTACTTCCTCTTAGCCAAACTAATTTCTCCTTCAGGAAACTACTTAACCATCTCATCAGCATCCTATATAGGGAAAAAAAAAATCTCAGACCTGGAACTATACATACAGAACCACTCAACAAAACACAAGACAGAATTTTTCCAGAAAAAGAATAACACATATGTGGTGGAGTTTGCTTCTCAAAAGAAAAAGAAAGAAAGGAAACTTGTCTTTTTCACTACAGGCCCCAACAGCCGACAACAGACATGCTACCAACTTGGCCAATAATATTGTAAACATTTCCAGCCTTGCACTAAGCTACGTAGAGGAATCTGTCTCACTGATCATGACACAAACTTACATCCTTCCAGTTTCCATGCAGAACATACCATCAAAACATTTGTTTACAGCCAAGACCTCCAATACAACCGCATCTACTCAAATTCACGAGATAGAGTCTCAGAACTCTTGGATTTACAACAGGCCTTTCTCAAACTACAATAGGAGGTAAGGAAACAAATAATATCTAGGAACTATTTACTACAGAATAGACCAAAACCACAAAATGACAGAACACTCCTAGTGGTCAACCTACCAGTATCCAGCTGAGACCACTCAAATGCATAATCAATGAGCTAGAACCTACTCTGGAGAATAACACAACCCTCTACCAAGTTCTTTTTTTTTTTAAGTTTTACTTATATTATTAAGTGACCCATACTAATAGCAAAAAAGTATAATCAAATAATATTGATTAAATACAGATATATAGTCTAAACAGTAACTGAACAACAAAAAAAAGATCCAAGTTTACAGTTGTACATACATATATTAATTTAGAAAACATAAAAGATTGTTAGGAATAGAATATATAGAAGAAATAAAGAGCTGAATTCAAGATAATTATGGTTCCATATATAGTTTGGTAAAATAATTAAACTATCCCAAATTAGAAATGAAAGAAGAAGAAAAGAAAGAGGATATATACTTCCCCATACAAAAAGATCATAGGATTTTTTACAATATTGTATCATATCTGCCTTCCTTAGTTAGAAAAAGGAATGGTGTAGCTATAAAGATTAAGTATGCTAGTAACATAAAGAGCTATTCTATTTCTGAAATAGCAATACTTATAGAAGTTAATCTTAGTTTCTCATTCCTTTTTACACTCCTAAATCATTACCCACAGTACAAATTTTAGTGTACGGGTCATGTTCTCTTCTCTACTTCTTAAGATTATTTGATATTGCTGTAGCTAGTTTTAAATTTGAGAAGGGAGAGATCTTAGTATTGTAATTGTATGTAAATACTTTTACTTATAATCTCAATATATGAATATATACATATTATATACATATATATATATATATATGCATACACACACACACACACACACACACACACACACACACACACATATACATATACACATACACACTGCATACATATACATACATACACACATATGCACACTCAACTATGTATCCTCATCCAATTAATCTTTCCGGGAGTGGGAACAGTAATTATAAGTTGATTAATTTAATTCCAATCCTTCACAATTTGGATATTCAATTGTCAAATCCAGTTATGGTAGTATTTCCAATTTTGGCTTGGAGATAATGTTTAATCGGTTCCCAATCTTTACAGAGCTTATTATTCCCTTTCCCGTCCAATATATAAATTAATTTATCCATTTCGACAATATCAATTAATTTATCTATCCATTCTTGTTCAGTGAGAATGCAACCGGCCCACCAATACTTTGCAAAGACTATTCTGGCCGCAGTAACCATATACCAGAATAGTCTCTCAATCTTGTTATATTGCTTGTTGTCAATTTTCAAAAGGCCTAATAAGAACACTTCTGGATTTAAATCGATTTTCATCTGTAACATCTTTTGAATTTTAGATTTTATCATACATCAAAATCTTTTTAGCACAGTTGCATTCACACCACATGTGATAGAAAGTACCTACTGCCTCCCCACATTTCCAATATTGATTGTTAGACCCTTTATACATTTTGGCAATTCTGTCTGGTGAGAGGTACCACCCATACATCATTTTTAGCCAGTTCTCCTGAAGATCGTATGACCTTGTATATTTTTGGTTATATGATCATAATTTCCCCCAGTCTTCCAAAGAGATATTATGGGTCAAATCTTGTGCCTTTTACGATGCATTCTTTCACTGTTTCTTCTATTATATTGAGATTTAGAAGGAATTTATAAAGACTAGACAACAGATGCTTATCTCCTCTACGTAGAAGTCTTTCAAAATCTGAAGTTTGTATATCCACACCTTTAGAGTTCATGTCTGCCTTAAATTTTGTTGCTATTTGAAGATAAGGGAACCACTGTATGTTATATCCTTCTTTGAGTAATTGCTGCCTGTCTTTTAACTGACATACTTTTCCTTGTTGTGTCAAAAGTTCTTGATATGTTACTCAAATACCCTGACTTCGCAGTGCTTTAATAGAAAGCACTTCTAATGGGGAGAACCAAGCAGGTATTTTGTTGCATATCAGCGGTTGGTATTTTCCCCATACCTTATATAAGGCCTTATGTATCACATGATTTGTGAATGATTTCTGAACTTTGGCCCTGTTGCAACATAGAAAGGCATGCCATCCAAAACATAGGTCACGCCCCTCTAGTAATAACAGTTTAGGGTTATTTAACAAAATCTATGGTTTTAACCAAACAAGACAAACCACATCATAATACAAATTTAGATCTGGGATGCCAAATCCCCCCCCCATTTCTGTTATCAGTCATGGGTTTAAAGCTTATTCTTGGTTTCTTCCCTTGCCATATAAAATTAGTCAGGTCTCTTTTACATTATATAAACCAAGATTTGTTTATCATAACAGGGATTGTTTGGAACAGATATAGGATCTTTTGCAGCACACTCATTTTAATAACAGAGATTCTACCTAATAGGGAAAGATTTAATGACTGCCATATCTCTAATTTCTTTTAAATTGTTTTCCATATTTTCACATAGTTGTTTTGAAACAAATAATTGTTATTAGCTGACATGTCAATACCTAAATATTTAACCTTGTTAGTACAAGTTAGTCCTGATTACTTTTCAAGAGCTTCTTTTTCTTTTCCAGAGATATTCTTAGTCAAGATCTGTGTTTTAAGTTTGTTAATTTTAAACCCTGCAACTTGTCCAAATTTGTTAAGTGTTCCAAGGAGGGAGTCTATCTTGGAACTTGGATCTTCCAAGAAAATCACAACATCATTGGCAAATGCCTTAATTTTGTACTCTTCTTTGCCAATTTAGACTCCTTGCAAATGTTTCCTATCTCTGATATTTCTCAATAAGACTTCCAATACAAGAATAAATAGCAGTGGTGATAATGGACACCCTTGCCTCGTTCCTTTCTTGATCATAAACCTTTCAGACATCTCACTGTTTACGATAAGTTGGGCGTATTGTTCTTTATAAATGGCTTTGATCCAAATTTGAAATTCTGGACCAAATTTCATGTAATCGAGCACTTCGCATAGAAAACACCAGTTGACATTATCAAAGGCCTTCTCAGCACCAACAAAGACCAAGGCAGCTTTTGTTTTGATATGTAGCTCATAATATTCTATAATGTTTATGATGGTCCTTAAGTTATCACGAATTTGCCTTCCTGGCAGGAAGCCATTTAGATCTGTGTGAATATAAGATGGTAGAATTTTTTTAAGCCAGTGTGCTAGAATTGAAGCAAATATTTTGTAATCCTCATTAAGTAAGGAAATAGGTCTATACCCTTTGCATGTAAGACATTTCCCTTCTTTTTTGGGGATCAAATCAATATTGGCTTCTTTCCAGCTCTCAGGAATTTTTCCACCTTGTATAATTTAATTCAGCATCTTTTGCATTGGCTTCATTAATTGAGTTTTGAAACATTTGTAATAGTTTGCTGTAAGGCCATCAGGGCCCGGGGTCTTCCTCAACTTTGATCTATCAATGGCGTCATTTAATTCCGTTAATGTTATTGGTTTATTTAGCAATAATCTATGTTCTGTCGAGATTTCAGAAATTATTTGAGATTTTAGATCGTTATCTATATCCTCGGATTTGAAGTCTGAATGTGCCTGATATAGGCTAGCAAAATATTTGTGTAATGCCTTTTGAATTGCTTTCCCATCAACAATCCTTTTTCTTCCTTCTTGGATTTCCATAATTAAGCTTCACCCTCAGGGCGGAAGAGACCATCTCGTCTGCACAGGCAAATTAAGCCTCAGCCTCTGAAGCTGCAACTTCTAAAGTAATTTTCTTTTGGAACCTTTTGCCTTGTTTCTTACTGCCTCTTTGCAGAATTAACTCCAGGAGCTGCCCTTCTCCACCCAACTGTGCTTCCGCTGGGTATAAAGTCAGAGCAGAACAGTTTCAACTG